>JAPZEA010000023.1:20971722-20983952 GCA_029783685.1 Heniochus monoceros | reverse complement strand
ACCCGTGTGTTTGTGTGTGTGTATAGATAGGATAAAGTTTCTCCTTTGTCTTGCTTTCCACACTGACCAAATTGCTTTATTTGTTGAATTCAGCCAGCGTGTCTTGTATATCAGTGGTTACAGTTGTGTGTGTATGTGTGTGTGTGTGTGTGTGTGTTGGCTGCTGTGTGTGTGTGTGTGTAGATCTCTGTGGTGAAGGAGGAGCGTTTTTACCCCAAGTGGAACCCCTCAGCGTCGCCCTCCTCTGTTGGTGAGGTTGGATCTCACACTGGCATCATAGCTGGGAAACTGGCTCTGAACAAGCTGCACCAGGAACTGGCTGCTCAGGGATTCATACAGGTACAATAGGGCACTGTGTGTGTGTGTGTGTGTGTGTGTGTGTGTGTGTGTGTGTGAGTGTGTGTGAACAGAACAAAACACCAGCTCCCACTGAACACAGTTTCAGCTCATTCAGCAATCTGTTATTCATGTTAAAAGACGAAGGCAGCATGAGCAGAAATATCTCCCTGTCTGGTGCTGCAAGCTAGCTGTTGTGTCTGCACTGCCTTTCCTAGAGGTCCTGTTTTAACCTCTAATCATCTTCCTCTCCAGGTGTACGTAGACCAGGTCGATGCAGATATTGTTGCAGTCACCCGTCACTGTCCCAGCACACACCAATCTGTGGTGTCAGTGTGCAGGACAGCCTTCTGGAACCCCAAAACCCACCAGTACGGCACTAATGTCCCACCCATGTTCATACCTGGTACGACCGTAACATTACCATCCTCATGTTAGAAATCAAGAGTGTATTTCTAAATATTTTTGTTGCATTATCTTTGTAGTTTTCTTGTGTTTCTTGCGCTTTCTCGTACGATGCCAAGATTTTGTCGAATAATCTGTTAAGCAGGTTTCTGAACAAGGCGTCAATGCTGAGAATATGTCTCTCTGTCTCTCAAGGGAAGATAGAGGAAGTGGTACTGGAGGCGAGGACAGTGGAAAGGCATGCTGGGAGTTATAAGAAGGATGCCACCTACATCAACGGCATGCCAGAATACACTGTGGAAATAAAAGAGCATATTTACGTAAATAATTCTAAGATCATTTTTAGGATCATTGGAATTCTGTGCATCATTGAATAAGTGAGCATACTGTGTCAATGAAATAATGATAATATTCTAATCTATATATATTTATACATGTATATGTAGTTACAGGAGAGTACAGTGGTGAAGCAAGCTGGAGTGACGTCTAAAGGTCGATCAGAGTTTGTGCAGGAAATCACCTTTCAGAAGCTGACACCTGGCAGCGTCATTGCCTTCAGGTAATCCACACACAGACCTACACACACCTCCAGCACAGAAGTCAAATCACTGCAGTATATTTATCATTCTGTCCATGGTTTATTAGAAGCAAATGTATGAGCCTTGTGCATTCTGGCCTGTCATTGGTCACAAAGTTTTCTGACACTCTCTCTCTTCCTCACAGGGTTAGTCTGGACCCCAAGGCCCAGAAACTGGTGGGTGTGCTGAGGTATTATCTGTCCCAGTTCAGCCCGAAATACAGGAGGGGCAGCGTGGCAGAGGAGAACCCACCCGAAGCACTACAGAAACCTCTGGCCCAGTAAGTGCATATGTACACATCACTGTTGCCTTCATGAGACATGACTTTTTGTCGTGGTTGTACGACTACAGTAAAGGTTAAACCCAGCTTCACTAGCTAGTTTGACTCTCGTCTACTATGATAGACGAGAGTCAAACAGTTACTCAGCTTTAAAGGGGAACTCTGTTTCCTGGTGTTGTGTGGTACTTCTCCATAAAGCCTTTTTTGTGGGTAAAGAGGGAGCTGTGTGAAGTCTGTTCAGTTGCCTGACTTGAGTAATTTGGTGCTGAAGAGTACAAGTTTGAAAATGAAACAAATCTGAGAGTGTGGAGAGAAAGACCTTATCAGACCTCTGTAGCCTGCTCCTCATCTCTGCCTGAAGCGATCTCTGGACATGTGCACAAAAAAGAAAATAAGACATCCACAACATTTACTTTTGATGGAGTAGCGCAGTCTTGGGCGTACACACAGAACATTTCATAAGGTCCAGAATATAAACAAGATGCCCATATACAGTATCACATTTAGTAAACAAGGTAATAGTTATGTAGGATAGCTCAAACAACTGAGAGTGACAGTGTGAATATATAAAAGTATCCTCAGAGCTACACATGAAGTGTTGATTTTAAAGCTGTGTGTGTTTGACAGGCTGATGTCTAAGCTGACGCTAGCAGACATGAATATCCTGCTGTTTCGCTGCGACTCAGAAGAACAGGAAGATGGTGGAGGCTGTTACGGTATCCCAGGGTGGGAGACCCTCAAATATGCTGGGCTACAAGGTACTTACACAGAATATATATATATATATATGTGTGTGTGTGTGTGTGTGTGTGTATTTCCAGTTTATTTAGGCCACACAGTGCATTCATACAACTATGCTATTCTTCTTCTGCATCTTGTATGGCAGAATGAGCGTCTTACCTTGAAAACAAAGAAAACCGTGATGATGCATTTTGCTAATATACAGAAACAAACTGTGTATCCACAGCTTAGTGTTAATGGACAAATAATCCAAAACATTAATGAGGTTCAATATTTAAGTATGATTCTGGATTCCAGTTTGAGTTTTGAAAGCCATATTATTAAAATTAAACATTAGACACTGTCTGATTTGGAACTTGTTAACAATAGAAGCTTCGGCTATGCTGTGATTTTTTTCAAGAGCTTTTTTTAACTCGGCTGTGAGCAAATGAGCAGAACCTCTCGATCTGCTCTAAACTCAGACTTCAGCGTTCTGCAGCGGCAGACTGCCACAATCTGCTTTTTCATTTCTGGTCATCAAACACTGGAATATGCTTCCAGCTGAACTGGTGCAAAAAATGGATATTGAGCAACCAATCACGTCCACATCAATGTGACTGTGATTCAGATGTTTAGTTGTAACAAGCTGTAATTCTGCGGTTGCAGCGGATGAATGAGCTGGTATTTATATGCTGATGTTTGCCTGTAGATTTGTGTGTACAGTTGTTAGTGTGATAGATAGTATGTAATGTTTCTAGTGTTCCACGTGTACTTGTTTAACCAGTTAGTGTTGAGAGTCCTCTGCGTTAATGTTTTTTGCACGTGGTCCTTGTTTAAGAAAAATAAAGAAGAATAATGATATACTTTATGTTCATCAAACACCGCTGAGCAGGCATAGCTCCCATCATTTATTAAAGCCCTTCACATGATGCCCATTGAAGTATGACTAAACCTCCTGACAGACTTGTTTTGTCTCGATGCTGATGTTTGCCCTTGGTGTTTCTGCATCACTAGCCTGATGTGACAGGAGTGTAAATGAAGTTGTTGTTGTGTCTCTGCAGGTCTGATGTCAGTGCTGGCTGATATCCGCCCCAACAATGACCTGGGCCATCCTGTGTGTGCTAACCTCAGACAAGGGGACTGGCTCATAGACTTTGTCGCCAACAGACTGATACACAGAGAGGGACCACTGGCTCAGGTGAGGCTTTTGCACCCATATTTGTGCTGAGATTTCAGCGTGGTGACGATGAACGGAATTGTATTTGTGATGCTCACAGCATTGGAAAAAAAAAATTAAAACACACGTATCAAGGGTGTTGCGAACACTGCTATCTGCAGAAACAAGACACTTTACCACAAGGTCACGTCATGGACCAACACTAGACTTGCAGTGCATGCACAGGCATGTAGGAGTTCTGCAGGACTTCCAAGTTTATCAGCGACAATCGCTAGTGAAATTTTTACATACAACCCTACCACCAGGTAAAGTGTCTTTCAATTTGTTCAGTTTTTGTTCAAATGCAGATTTGCATATAATTCTCTCATTAAAACTTTCTTGTCTGCTCACTTTGTTTGTATTTTATAGCTATTGTGTATAGTTACCATTTATGTCTACTCATCTATGCTATCACCTGTTCTCGTACTCATCTTTTTTAAATTGCTTTGAGCATCAATCTCTCAAAACATTTTGCGTGACTAAACGCCACTGTGGGCCGAAGCCAGCAGGCGTTCTGTTTTTTATGTCCAAGCCCGGCCTGAGCCCAACTCAGTTAATGTGAGCTGAAGCTTTGTGTTCCCCTGTCACGCTGTTGTTGTTACCATAGTTAAAGCTGTTTGAAGGCTCTTTGCTTTAGCCTGCTGCGTAATCTTCTTTGAGAAGGTAGCAGCGAAGCCAGTAAAAGTGGTCTGCAAACCACCTGCAGAAGCCAGCAGCCTGCACCCTCCAGCCACATTCCCAGTCGTACTGCTGTCAGACCTCATCAGAGTCAGTCAGTCAGAGTCCCACACATTTTACATTTTATACAACCAACTGCTTCGTTATGCAGATAATACCAAAATACTCATTGATTGATTTCCCTGCATGGTTTGTGGCTGTTTTAAACTGCTCAGATGACAAATTCTGTTTGATGTCCTCCACCCTTAGCTAGGCTACAATAAAATTTGCTGCCTGAAATCTAATGCAGCCTACATGTTGCGTTGATGTGTGTACTTTTGCATGATATTTTCACTAAAATAACTTGAACACACCTTGTCAAGTAGACTAGCCTAGCTGACATGACCGAACCAGACCTGAACCCAAACATCATTTCAAAACTTTTGTGGGTCAGGTATCTACACTCTAGTGTACAGATCACACTTTAATACCAGGTGTGAACGGGGTGTAAAATCCATTGGGCTATTTCTAAGTGAATCAGTGGGTGATGGTCTTGATAAATACCCATAGTCAGCGCTCGGATGGGACAAATGCACACAGATTCACATGCACACAAATATAGACAAACAATTAAGAACATATTAATCTACATCAAACTATATCAATATGCATAATGTGGATTTTATGTTATTTACAGGGAATTAAAGCTAAGTGGAGACACATCAAAATGAGCCTGAGGAAAAGTTGACAACCTCCACTGTGAGCCCCTGCATCCCAGAGGAGCAGTTCATACATAATACTCGACCCCTGCAGGACATTGGGGCTTTCCCCCCTGTATCTCTGTAAAACATATTCCACTGCAACAAAGGCTATGGAAAGTAGCCCGTTTTTTTATATTAATAATGAGGTTAAGACTGACGCTCATAGATTAAACCACAACGTCTGGCTGTGTGGCTGCACAAAGATGAGAAGCTGACCCCCTTCTCCTCCTGACTGGAAAGAGGAAAGTTACAGATCACGCAGTTATGGCTGCTGCTGGAATAACTCGGCGGCAGTCTTTACTTATGTGAGTGTTTGACCACTGTTTGAAGCCTAAGAGCCAAATAGGAACAGTTGCGAATCAAAGCTTTAAAAAAGAAAGAAAAACACACCGTATAGCAGTCAGAATTTTGGGTTACTCTGATTGTGATCACTGGAGATGACTGACTTGTTTATTTAGTCTTTACTTTTTTTATCATACACTATAAAATTTAACAGTCTATGTTGCGTCTCATAAAAGCAAACCCTCAAGTAACGACCTTAAGTAACTTAATTAGTGACGGATGGTTGACGAAAAAGATTTGCTGAGGGTATCAAATACGACACCACCTGCTCCTGGTTCAGTGAATGTGGGTTAGTTACAGGGGTTTGTTCTCTTTTCATTCAGCAAATCTTCTGTCTGAATGGTGTCACGCTGCCTTTACTCAGGCCACACTGACACTTCTCTGTGCCACTTCAATACTCATGGCTCATTTGCTAAGAGGGGCAGATTTTATTGTTTCTGAGGACCACTTTTCAAAAGTGGTGACATGCCCAATACGCTGCAATTCAACTTGAACTTATCATTCTAAAACCATCAGGGGATGGAAAAGGTTAAAGAGTTTATCTGCTTGCAGATTAAATGAAACAGCAATGATTTTGGTTATGACAAAATCTTAATCTAGACTCCTGTGTTTTCTTGATAGCAGAGCACGTGTTGGTTATATGATTGCTTCCCCTGCCTATCCTATTTACTTTAGACTGAAGGGAACAAATCTCCAGCTTCTCCTCCTGGTTGCCACACAGTAATTCCTGAAGAGAAATCAAGGACCTTGAAGCGTGTTAATGCTCACATATTGAAGTCTTACAGCATGGTTAAGATACAGTACCTTTGAGGGAGCACAGATAAGAAGGTGTGGACAGTGATGTGAAGTTTCTGTGCACCATGTTTGTGTAATATTGCATCTAAACACTTCAAAGGTGGTGTGACTCATCTCTGGACTTTGCACCTGACTTCTGCTTAGCCAATCAACAATGTACATATTTATCCTAGCATCAACTCTGGATTAGGAGCATTCTAGGGAGCACTTCAGCAGAGATTTCTGCATGAGGGTTTGGATGTTTTTGGTTAAAAATGCAGCTGAATAATATTTTACAAAGCAGATAACCGTGTGAAGGTATCACGTTTGACTGTGTGCATTGTTTCACGCTTTAATTCATCCACAAAAGCCGATGACACTACAAGAAATATGACGCTAAATAAATGAATTGAAAAAAAAGAAACTTTTTTTTCCTAAATCATAATCTTCACCATTTGGCCACCCTTAATCACTCTTTGCAAAATCTGGGTATCACTTACATGAAAACGTAGAAAAAAGATTTAAGGATAAGGCCTTACAGGATAAAGGCTCTCTACAAAAAGTCATTAAAAGAAGTAAATGAATAAATAAATGAATAAGAATTTGAAGCATTCAAAAGAATATTTTAAAGTAACAAGATTACAAGAGGATGGATGAAAAACAGTATATAAAGCAGAACAATAAAAACTTTTTGTTAACCTAATCTAGTCTTGCACACCAACATTTAGTGCTGATCGCTGGCATTACGCCACATTTACACTGGCATGATAAAGCACACTTTAGCTGCATCATGGTGTACTCTGCCATGACTGCACTCTGACAGAAGGGACTAACTGCACTGACCCATATTATTGGGGTCCTGACACCAGCAGGGTCAAGCTTTCAATTGGCAAACCAAAGGGAGGCTTTTATGGTGAAGCAGCAATAGGAAATGAAGCCTTATTTCTTACTGAAGTTAGCAACTGTATAAAGGAAGATATGGATGTTTTTAATAATGCAAAGGAAGAATAGGAAGAAGCAGCCATACTGAACTGATTAAAAGAAGATCTGCATGCAACAGGCGCTTATTGCAGTTCGGGTAAACCCCAAGCCTCCTCAAGTAAACCTCAAGTTAATCAACACTACCTGACCTTGACCTACATCTCACAAAGTAATAGTGCCAAAAAACACTTTTTTGCCTTAATGAACTATGCTGGCTTTTACACAGACCGGTACCGAGTGTGCACCGATGCTGACCTGATACTCTAGCTACATTTCTCATGTCTCTTTTTTTTGAATCACAGGGAGAAGTGGAGAACATTATGATAAATCTCTGCAAAACTTTATTATAATATACTGTATCCAAATACACTGTATACACATACAGAACCAGCAACTTTATTGTCGCAGCCTTTAGACTATTTATTGCCACTGATTGGTCAGAGAGACATTCCAACATGATTTATGAGGCCTTAAATCAAGCCAAGACATGTTTAATTCATTAGCTGTCAGGCTAACTTGTGGTTTTAGCTTTTAAGATTTGTTCACAGTTGACTTCTTTAAGCTATTGTCTTTAAAATACACTAAGGCAGAACACGTGTACTGGGAGCTATCCTAGAAGCTACGATACATGGTATAATATTGGACAAAATTTGGATATGTTGGTACAAGCACTCCAAACATCATCATCATCATCTGTCTCCCTCTGCATCATAAACGGCTTTATTAATTGCTATCTGTGCTTAGTAAGCACTACAAAAGGCTGCTGTAAATGCACTGGACTTTAAATCATCCACACATAGCATGACTGGGTTCCATATTGATTGCAGCTGGCACCATTAGTCAAAAGATCCTGCTGTGTTTAAGTAATGGAGTAGATTATTAATTAAGATGAAGGACTACTTAACATTGATCAGGGTCTTAAGCTCCACTTTGGTATAATGCATAAATAACCTGACATGGGTGTGATTTCCCAATATACAGTGCTCATTAAAGCTCATCACGTGTGCTGACATAACAGATCCTGACACGCAGCACCTCCTGGTTTCATCTTTGTGAGTGCAAGTCTGTGCCTTCTCCCTGCAGTGTATTTATGCTTAAGTAGCAGATTATAGATCAGTTCTTGAAAAACTACTTCAGGGCTAGTGCAGTGTACAGTAAGTGCTGTTGCAAAAGCATGAATATCTGGTGGGAGTAGACGAGGCCGCATTCCACTGCAGACACCCGACACGTCTGAGGTGATGTACAGTATTAATTAGGTTCTGTATGTGAAACCAACCAAGAAATTTAATCTTTTTTTCTTTTCTTTTTTTAAAGAAGCTGATGACATATGCCGCATAACAGTGCAACCACAACATCTGTTTAGCTTTGCAATATTCAAGATGTCTCAGCATGCAATCCACCCCTCTTGACACACATATCCTGTGTCTGATGGGAAAGCAGAGCAGTGTGACAAACAGGTCACAAGCATCTTCTCGGGGCAGCGAGGGTCATGTGAGCGACAGCGAGAAAGGCTCCGGTCCAGGAATAATTCTTTAAGTCTGATGCTCGGAAAATCCTCAAGGACAACACTGATATTCCCAAATGGTCCTGTAGTTTGCGACAATAAACTAAACTTTTTGAGATTATCCCTTCCACTCTGTTCAGCAGCGACTATAAAATTCAAAGAGAGCTGTATAATACATTAATAATATTTCCTAATAATGAAAGAAAGAGATTCCATTTTAATAAGGTGGCACACTTCAACAGATCTTACGCAGCAGAGAAAGGGAAAAAAAAGCCCTGTGCACAGAATATTGTGTTCACATGTGAAGGAAAAAAATATAAGGCACACAAAGTAGTTTTTCATGCTGAGTCAGCAAAAGGAACAAAAAGAGTCTTGCTTAACAGAACCCTTACTTCTCTGTCAGCTGGTGGCCTTGAGAGAAAAACAAAAACACAACACAGTATATATCCCACTATCCAGTTGGCACAGCATAACCTCCAAAGTAATTAATTATGTAAAAAAGTCTAAATTAGACATTCCAGAAAAGCAAGGAAACATATGACCTACTCTTTGACATCTCAGTACACATATTTATGTATGAACAGCTGCTCTGCTTGGGGCTATTTTGAGCTTGGAGTTTTTCAAATTCAAGGTCATGCAAAACTGCATGATGTGCACAACACTCTACATGATAAAAGTATCGCTACCGCTTCAGTCACTTCCTTATTGGTATCACATGAACAGTTTTTAAGTTGTGCCCCTTTTTGCCTCTCGGGGGAATTTCTTCATCGGCATTGTTCTTAAGTCCTACCACTCAGACACAGGAAGCTATTGTGAAATCCTGGAGTTCTACACAAAATAAGTCACTCTTAGTGTCCATGAGAGTGTATATTCCTGTGAATGTGTCCCTGCACTTAATCATACTCTTCAGTGGAGTGTGCACAGTCAGTTCAAAAAGAAAATGCGTTACATCCACTAAAGCAAAAGCCTATCTGTGAAAGAAGTGTCTGTTTTTCTTAAATTATTGTTTTGTTCACAACCCAACCCACATCCTTCAGCACTGAGTGTATGAGCTCTCTACTGAAAACAGAGGAAGAACTGAGTGGGAGATGCTCTGCCTTATTTATTTGTATATGTATTGATGCCACACTCTGCACCCTCCTAAAATGATGGATCTGCCTATGATTGATGAAGTAAGCAGTTAAAAACCACACAGCTTTATACAGTCCACCCCGTCAGGCTCTGTTGACAGGGTGTACGAGCATTTAATGCTCTACCACAAACGATCTGTCCTTAGAGACCTCATGTGGCTGGAAGTTTACAGCATGTTAATAAAACAACCCAAGCAAAACAGGGACTTTCAGTCATTCTGCATCAGGAGCCACCAGTGGAACTCCCACACAGTGTGTTAATTTACAGGAATACAAAAATAAACAGAAATAACAGGTTCAGACGGAGGAATCTAAGATTGTTGACATACAATGATGTGTCAACCACGAGGAGACGTTTTCTTGTCATTTGCAGCCACAGTTCTACTCAAACAGTTTAATGTTTGTTAGAAATTGTTTTAATGAATCCCCCAAAAAATGCTGCAGTGTTTCGGGTACACGTCACTTTTAATGTCTGTGAAGCAAATACAAGATTCCTCTCTCTGGATCTCATGTCAGACCACTCTTTTAATTATAGATGAAGAACACAAAATGATTGAATTAAACCCTTTTTGAGTATCTCTCTCTTCCCGATGCACACGATGACTGTTGTTTATTCTGCTTATGTGGCAGATTGCACATTGTGCTGAGTCAGTGACGCAGCTTTTGACTTGTACCTCCCACTCCACACATGCTCAGGTGTAGCGAGTTCAGTGTTTCCTTTGTAATATTGAATACACAGCTCCCAGCTAAACCACAAACTGAAAAAGAAACACACATATAGTTTAGCCATGTGGCGAGATCACCAGTGTCAGCGTCAGTAAAATGGCTGGGGCAGTAAATTGGCTCTAAATCGACGAGTGGGAGTGAAGGGTTGTGGGAAATCTGAGCTCATTTCCTCCCTTGTCAAGGTCCAGTAAGCATAAGGGTAGTACAGTACATCAACATGCTGCCATTTACTGCACAACACTCAGAAATATAAAGAATGGTTTAAAAAAATAAAATAAATATATATAAATATAAAATAAAATTCTAATCAAACACCCTGTGATTAAATTCCATTTTATAATAATCCTCAAAATCCTACATTTTGTATTCCTTGAAATCTCTTTCTGTGAGAGTGCCACAGTATGTGTGTGTCTGCAGAAGCATCTAAATTTGTCAGTCTGTTGGAGAGGCAGTAGGACACAGCTGAGTCCTGTGGAGAGGTTGTGTCTGGCCCACTAAACATGTCCCGTGTGCTGTGCACCATTGGGTACACAGGGCCATCTGCTTTCTATACCGGGGCGCTGAGGCAAAGCAGGCGGGGTGAGTTTCTTGCGGTAGCTCCCGTAATCAATAAGCATTGATTCGTCACTTATCTCAAATACAGCCTGGCTGATGAGATGTCACACATCTGACCTCCTGCGGGGAGACGTGGGCGAGGGAGGAGGGGGTGAGCTGTGGAACAAAGACACAGCATCGCATGTACGCAAGCAAAAAGCATACCTGTGGTTTGGAGGAAGCACATAGGTGCACGCTGAGTTACAGAAAGACATATATACACAAGGACAGGTATGTAAAGATTTGGATTCCCACACTAGAAATGAATGCATGCACAATAGGAGGGACACAATGGTTCTCCTTTTTCACGTTAGACTTGTCAAAGCTTGCATGGACCAGTTATCCCCCTGCTATCCTCTTTACTGTCCATCCTCTAAACCTCCTCCCTCTGCTGCTCTCACTCTCTCTTGTTGCAGGCAGACAATTAATCAGTGCTTTGTCGGCGAGATGGCTCACATTCACTGCAGTCGCTGCGCTCAGCAGATAGGTAAAATAAATAAAGACGGCCTGACAGTCATGTGGACGGGCTGATGGACAGACTGCCGTGTGACAGTGATGACTTCTGTGACAGTTTCCTTTTCAAAGCCTTGTTGGGTGTCTCACTGACCCCTCCCCTTCTGCCTGCACTAACTTGTCTTCTCCTGCAGGAGCCGTCAGTCGGGGAGGGTCGTTACCCTAATTTTGTGGGACCTGTGTAGGCCTCCAGCAAGGCTATAAAATCCAGCCCTTTGTCATTGTCTGTCTCCGAGCATCCACACCTCCAGGATTAGGGTTGGCCAAACGTTTTACTGCCTGCAACACTGATGTATACGCTCCTCACTCGTCAATACATTCTACCTGCTACTCGTGCAATTACTCTCCACACTGCATGCACTTTTGAAAATGGTTATGTTTGTTTATTTCTAATAAATAAACTTTAATTTGCCCGGTCTCCACTTCTTGTGACATGCATTGAGCCAGTTTGTGACAACACATAGAGCGAGGCCTTGACCATATGGATATTTTGCAAAACTCACTCTGCATTTGGGCCTCTCGTTCACATGCAAATGGCATTTTAGGTCACTTAAACAGATTTGTTAAAAAGTGCAGATGCAGAATGAGCATGTGTCTGAAACAACAGCAATGATGGACCACAGATTAGTTTACGTTTGTTTAGCACTGCTAGGCCGTGTGTCAGAAAGGTGTTAAATAACTACAAATAAATACTGTTGTTGGTATTTTCAAGC
>JAPZEA010000023.1:20947261-20958210 GCA_029783685.1 Heniochus monoceros | reverse complement strand
CAACCAACACAGATTCAGTGGAAATGTTCTCCGAGCCTCACCGACTGTTGCATAGATGAGTTTTCATGATGTGTTCACACTTTCATCCACTGTGGCTTTGACATTTTTGACAATGAAATGATTACTATTGAAATCAACCTCTGGTGCTCTGCAGACTCCGTAGGCATCTGCATGATGTATTCAGACAGCAGCCCAGTGCGCCCTGTAGCACTTGTAGCTCACAGTGGAGATGCCAGTGCCTCAGTTTAACATGCTGTTTAGGAAATCACAAGCAAGAAGTCATTGGGATCAGATCACCTGGTGAAGCAGAGAGCACTCAAAGCTGGAAATATTACGGTGGACAAAGCTGCCTTGTGCCATATCTACATGCGGGACAGACTCATGACCCCTGAGTTATTAGCATTTCATTTTTCATGTTCCAGTTGCACCATTTACAGAATACACTGTTTACTACTCTCATCTAAATTTGGTAGCAATTACACAGTGCATTTAAAAGTAAGTAGTTTATGCTAAATAGGCCACAACTGGCAACCAAATATCAGAAATCATCATAGATAAACATGAGAATCAACAAAGATGCTAGCAGGGTTGTATTCAGGTGGAGCGCCTTCGTAGCCAAATGGTTACAGAGCATGCCGCATGGCTGCAGCCTGCGACCTTTGTTGCATGTCACTACCACCATGCTACGTTTGCTAAGTAGCACAGCAGACAAAGTACTGAGCTGAGGCTCATGGAAATGCCATTAAGTTTGCAGTTCTTAAACCAAAATAGTGGACAGATTTAAATTTTGCTTTATAGATTTTTATAGAATATTTGTCATTTGTGGTGTTTTGACCGGGGGATGTCAAAAAACAGCTTGGCTAAATATTCAAAATGGAAAAAATTTGCTTTTGCGCTTTGCAGTTCAGGAGCTACAAGCCAAAATGTGGAGTTTGCAAACATGGAGCTTTATAAATGGACAGCTGGTGGCGATATCCTGACCAAAAACTTGGGTGTTATTCCTTAGAAATCCTGAAATCTGTGAAGTTCTTTTCAAGATCTAAACAATCAAACAGGACTGAAAACACAACCTCTATGGTGGAAATAACTCGTGCATGTTGACCTAGCTGGAGCAAAACTGTGTTTATTTGATGCCTGTGTTACACTGTAGGTTTACACTCCTAATCACCCTGAGATGTAATGAAAAACTATGAAAGGGAAAGACTTTTCTCTCACCCCAGACTGAGTTTTCACCAGGAAGGAACATGAAGGCAAAAGTTCCTTCTTCACATACTCTATTCTGTCTGAATTCTACCACCAAGTCCACCGCTCATGTCTGAAAAAATGAGAGGAGACAGACACGGGGTGAGTTTTAATCTTCCTCTGCCATACTTCAGAGGAGCTGTAAGCAACGCACTGATGATCTTCAGTGTTCAACATGCACATAGAGTCGGAATGTTTTGTCACTATGGCAACAACTTTGTGTACTTTCCAGAAACTGAAAGAGTCAGATTATTTTGAGCAGTTTTATACCCTACTGATTTCCTGTTTACTAAATATCTATAGGACCGAGGCTCAAAGACCATCAATATCTGAGGTAGGCTGTTGTTTAGGTGATATCTTATTGAATATTCAAGAAACTCTCAACATTTCAGTCCCTCTAGAGTTGCATCTGGCTAACTCCCTCCTCAGCAGTTTACTGTTAGCGTGACAAAGTTTTACCCACATCTTACATAAGATTGGAGGATTTTCTTGACTTCATGGCCGATTGCTAGCTATTTTACACACGATACACCACTTAACAAGGATCTTCTGGTTTAGATACAGTTGCTACAACTGCATTAAAGCTTAATGAAGATGATAGCAGAGCCGGTTGCTTCATGTTGCTCACACTGAGGCGACAGATGCAGCGGGAGGCCGGCCCACTGCAGGGTACCGGTGACAGCGCTGGCTTAGGCATACGTCTCAACTGTCAAGGGCTGCAGAACAGAGAGATGAAAGGTATGGAGGGAGAGAGACGCACATAAAGCCAGGCAAAGTCACAGACGCTTTTGTCTCACTGACTGAGAGGAACGACAAGGAGAGGAGAGGGACTAAAATGAGAAAGTCATACAGACGTTGCTTTAGTATTTGATGGAAGTAAGAGATACAGAGAGGAGGGGGAGGGAGGGAAGGTGCATTGTGAGAGGCTGGGAGAACTTTGTGCAGAGTGAAGACCCTGACTTCTCTTGAATTCTCTCTCATGCTGAGTTTGAAAAAGAAGAATTTCAACAGCGAGCTCAGAAAGCTGGGAGATATCTCTGAGTTGACATTTCTATTCGCTATTTCCTGTATATTTTTAGAGCGCAAGTGATGTGATGTGTCTTTGAAACACTTACAAGTGTTTAAAGTATCTGAAAAGATGGCACCGTAAAGAATAATCTGGAGTATTGTGCTTTAAATGGACCTAAATCCAACATTTCTTTCTTTCTAACACTGTCATGACAGATATTCAGCCTTGCAGAAAAGCGCGAGCCTTAAATAAATTAGTGGTAGATGCATACTCTTCTCAGAATTGCATGTTGAGTTCATAAAAGTTGAAAGTTTCGCAAAGAAAGTAAAAAGCAACTTCCCAGAATAAACGACAAGGGATTAAGAGGCTATAATGATTGTGTGCAGGGCATGATGAAGAAAAGCAAGGCCCCCTCCACCAGGAGAGCGCAAATCCAGCATCTGTACCAACACTACGCCTCAGGCCAGATGACACTGCCTGTCTGCGCCCTCCTCAGGTTCCTCCGCGAGGAGCAGATGGAGCCCACTGCAAATGAGGAGACGGCAGAGAGTTTGATTGATAGATATGAGATTGAAGAGACAGGTAAGCGAAGAGAGAGCTGTGTACCATGTCAGGCTGCTTGCTGCTTATTACATATGGGTAAAAAAAATTACTCTGTTCTGTAAGAACTAAGGCTTTGTCACGTAATGATGCTAATTTAGTTAAAACAGAAGTTAAGGCCTTAGCTCCAGTGGTGCCTGGCTGACAAAGTGAAGTCCAGAGGCAGGGGGTTGAAATGACAGAAGGAAAATGGAAGAGTCAGGCACCTCAATGGACCAGTAGAGCAGATGTTGTCTAGGGCCCAGTGTACTTCTGGCTAATTCACAGCATCAAAAGCAGAAAAACAGGGAGACAACAATGCAATTAAGGCTCACAACCAGTATGTGCTGCAGCTTAACCGAAGGCCTCACTTTTTTTCACTTTATCGTTCAGTCTTTGAGTAAGACAGGATGGGAATTACCTGAACACAGAGGAGGTGCAGAGACCTTTGGACTTGTCATAGCAGAAAAGGCGCAGGTGAAACAAATTTTCATTAGCGATGGCTCAGTTCCATTAAGTGCCCCAGTAAGCCGTGACAGTGAGCCAGCATGCGCAGTACATGATGCAGTCGTTTTTAACGTTATCAATTACTCCTGGGTTTTTCCGCCATGAAAAGCAAAAAAGTCTGCAGTGAAAAAGGTCAATTTTAATCTCAGTAATTGGATTTCTCTGCAGCAGTGTTCCCTGGGAGTTGTAGTTGACTTCTCCCCTCGCAGTCTCGTCTTTGACGTTTTAATTAAACCAGATTTGTGTCAGTGAAGTTGCTCATATTTCGGACTGATTCTTCTGTTAAAGTAGTTTTACACCCACCTCAGACTGTTTTTAAATGTCACTTTCATGTTGATTTTACTGAAGCTGAGTCCTTTACTACAGCCGAAATCATAATAGTAACTCAGTAACCTTTACTGAGCAGCTATATTTTGAAGGAGCTAGTTTATAGTGGCATGTCTCTGGACATCGTCTGTTGGTCTGTCTGCTTTGTTCTATTGGATGGATTCGCATAAGGTTTTGTACAGACAGTCACGGTGCCCAGACAATAAATCTAGCACCATCATCGGTTAAGTTTATGGCCAAATACCTGCAAAACTAATGACCTTCCCAACAGCCTCTAAATGCTTAAAATAAGATAGTTAACATGTTAAACATTATCATACCTGCTCAACATAGCATGTTTACTTTGTCATCATGCTCTAGGAACAGAGCCTTTGCTTGAGCAGCTGGTGTATTCCTCTTTTTAAACTTTCTTTTGTGCTTTTTGTGTTGATTTTGACTGTGACTGACAGAGCGTCTGCTCCCTCCTCCTCCTCCAGCCAGAGAAAGCATGTCCATGACATTTGAAGGATTCCTCAGGTACATGGAGTCCAAAGACTGCTGCGTGTTCAACCAGGCCCACACGTCTGTGTACCAAGACATGAACCAGCCTCTCACCAGCTACTTCATCTCCTCCTCGCATAACACCTACCTGACTGGAGATCAGCTGGTGGGAAAGAGCCACCTGGATGCTTATGTTTGGTAGGGAAGTACAGCGTATGCAGCACAGCTTGTGTTCTTCTTCATGATGAAGCATTTCAGAAAGACAAAAATCCCTACGTAGCTATATATATATATATATATTAGCCAACATCAACTATTCTGCTAAATATATTTCACTATTTTATGTAGGTCAAAACAAAAACAAATGATAAGGCCAACTGAAACACCGTTTGGCTCTGATACAGATCTAAAAACCCCTCAATACACTATTATCTTCTCTCTCAAGTCTCTCCTCCAGAGCTACGTGTGTTATCTGGATACTCTCTTTTCCTCTCATTTCATTGACCCACTCATGTGCTGAGGCAGACAGTGAAATTGCTGTGGTCCCTTTATGGGGTAATGGAGGTGATTACAAAAGGGGCTGATGGCAGCACAAGTGCTGTATTTATGGTCCCTGTGAAAGTGCTGAGCGCCCCGGCTGGCTTGGTTGAGTGGAACCCTCCAAACCAGCAGCCTGGAAGCTCTGGTTTACTTAGATAATGAAATAATCATCGAGAGAGGAGAACAAAGTGGCACGAGGAGGAGGAGGTGGCATTTTAGAAAAGAGTGAAGAGATACAAGATGAACAAAAGCCTATAGGAGGAGGAGGAAAACACTCATTTGATAGTTGGTTGAAAAAATTGACACCACTCTCGTGTCTGTGCATTAAGGATGGAGCTGGTGTCAGGTTATTGTTAGCTTAGCATAAAGGCTGGAAGTGGGGGGAAACAGCTAGCCTGGCTCTATCGGAGAACACTGTACATGCACATTTAAACTGTGTACAATTGAAAAATGCACAAGAAGTCTCTATGCTAAACTAAGCTTATCGTTTCCCAGCTCTAGAACACATTTAGCCTCTTTTTCTGCATGCTGTTGCTCTCCACAGTCAAGAGAAAAACATAATAAAGAAGAAATACGAAAGATAAGAAATCTGCCAAAATATTCATTAAAAAATGAACTAGATGTGCTGTCCAGTCATCCATTCTCTGAAATGCAGGAGGCAATTACAGAGCCACTTGCAACATGATACTCACAGTAGCACTGGGGTTACAAAGCAAGTCTGCAGTGCACAAATGCACGTAATCATGACGTTTCTGCAACCAAAGAGCAGAAGTGAAAGAACGACACGCAAGTGCTGAAGAAACACATGGCAGGCGCATGTTCATGTGTGCCGCCATTTAAATGCAAAACAGCAATATTCTGGTGGAAAAGTCTGATTCCCCAGAAAGCAGAACCATTCCAGAGTCAAACTGTCTGGAGTAAAAGGGTGATATAACTTTGCATCAGGGTTGCAAGAAAATGTATCATTGCCGCAGTTATTATTTGCCCAACCCCTGCTGTGATAGTGATATCATTTTTGTCCACAACCAACTTGTGTTAAATGAGGAGCAGATTCACTCAGGCCGTGGAAGCTGTGGGTATAAATTATTAGATTGCATAGTTTTCTGCACAGTATTCACACATATTCATATACAGTCATGAGTCACATGTAAGGAAGTGGCTTTGATGGCTCCACTTGTGAGAACCTGACCTGCACTTGTGCAAGGGAATAGTTTGTGCTTCAGCTCTTCACTTCTAATTTCTGATGCAGTGCATTACAAGTGCTTATCACAGCCTTGCCACAGCTCAGTGTGTTTGACTATGTGTCTCTGTATGCATGCATGTGCGTGTGTGTGTGTGTATGTGTGTGTGTGTGTGTGTGTGACAGCGCTCTGAGGAAAGGCTGTCGCTGTCTCGAGATTGACTGCTGGGATGGGCCTGATATGGAGCCTGTAGTCTACCATGGCTACACCCTGACCACCAAGATACTGTTTAAGGATGTCGTCACCACTGTGTAGCAACATGCCTTTGAGGTGTGTAGTATGTTACATGGCACATATATCCCGGAGTGGTGCTCCAGGCATCTAATTCAGCGCTCGCTCCTGCCTCTGAAGTCCCCAGGAGTCCCCACTTAGCTGCATTTTCTCTAATTAATAGCATCTCTGATAGTAATGCTTTGCTTGCATGTTGTCTTTGATTCAGGCGGTTCGGGCCCTTCTCTGTGATGTGTCTTTAATTTAGAGCCTGCAGAGAGAGCAGCAGATCCAGGTTGATGCTAATTGTTCGAAATGGGGGTCGAGTCATGATTTTATTTATGTGTTGACAGGTGTCCGCTTATCCCGTGATCATGTCATTAGAAAACCATTGCTCGCAGGAGCAGCAGGAGGTCATGGCCCACTACCTCGTCTCTATCCTGGGGGACAAGCTGCTGAGAACTACCTTGGGACACTCAACCACTGGAGACCTCCCAAGCCCGAATGTAAGACTTAAGAAGCAAGATCTGCGTTTAATGTTAGAGCTGCTGGTGCAGGCGGAGGGACGATAGCATTTGTATGTGTAAATCCTCATCGCCTGTCATAGCAAAGCAAAACAAGGAGAAAATGAGACCTTTTCTGCGTCACGGAGGACCTCATTAGTCTCTTTCTGAGGCTTCCTGTGCTTCTCCCTTCCAATGGGACCGGAGGGGAAGACGGACGTCCGCATTTTCCAAGACTCTTTAATCTCTCAGAGATTCAAATGATGTGGTCGATCCTGAGAAGTGTCCATCATTTTAAGTGTGCTGAGGCACTTGAGCTTATTGTTCATTTAGATTATCCTGTTCGGGCCGCGGCTTCTCCGCTGAAAGCATCTGCCTCGACTCATGACTGAGAGACTGGCCTGAAAGATGCCGGTTCAGTCACTCCAGCCTATTGAATGTGACGAGAAGGATGAAGGGTTTTTCTCTGAGGGTGGAGGAGGGTGCGGCGTCTCTCCAGAGTTTCTTTGCTGCCTGCTGCTTTGGGATTAACTGCAAAAAAAAAAAAAAAAAAGAGTTGTGTTTTATCCTGCATGTGCATGTAAGATTTACTCCCCCATATCTTTTTTTTTAATCTATATGACTCAGGAAGTGGGGGCTTACATAGGAGCCTCAGCACAAGTGGTTTCATCTTGACTATTAACCCCCAGCAACGTGAACACTGAATCAGTGTTCACGTGTCCCGTTAATGCATCTTCACACATCCAATAGTGAAAAAACAGTCTGTACTCAGAACTGTTCATTATCTTATATGCCTCTCTGACCACTTAAAGGTTTTAAATCTGTTTACTAAATCATCAAAGCCGCAGGAAGGACGGAAAACCCAATTTTCTTCCCTCTGTCTTTCCATTATGCAGTGTAATTAGAAATAAGCTATAGTTAATTATCAAGTTATTACTCTGCTTTATGCTATTTTTACCGTAAACATGGGCATAATTCTCTTTAAGAACCCTCATATATCCTAAATTACATCAACATAACCGGAGCCTGTGTCGCAGCTCTCCAGACTGTATCATTTTTCTGTAACAGCAATGAAAAAATGAAAGAGTGCAGTGCCAAAGGAAGCTTATAATTTTCGTACTATATGGGCTCTTACAGGTTGTTAATGTTGGCAGATCTGTAATTATTTTGGCATATTTTTCCTGTGCATACAGTATGCGATGCTGACAGGGTGACTTCCTGTCATGTGGCTTACCATTGAGCTGCTTCCAAGTCCAGACAGTAATGTTTTTTACTTTTAGCATACGGCGGCTCATCTGCATAAAGAACCCTATAACAGATTTGGAGCCAGGACGGTGAAATGTAGCAGCAGATGTGTGATTGAGTGATTCGGTACACCTGCTGCTTTCCGCTTCTTTATCCCACCTAACTCTGCCGTGTTTACGCATTGATGTGGATGTGGCTACTGAGTGACTCTTTGAAGAATAGCATCTTTTTGATAAATCATAGAGGGGGCGGTTTGTGCAAAGCAAGTGTTTTGATGTTTGTGTCCTAAGTTAGAGGATGCAGGTTTGTTTGACTGATGCAACTGTGTGATGGTTCGATGAGAGCGGGGGTGAATGTACAGTAGGTGTCCATGATTAAGGCACTTTCGCTTTTATTCATGTGTGGATTCATGCTGCATGTGTGTTTTGTGGCTTTGCCAGGACCTGCAGTATAAGATACTCATCAAGAATAAAAAGCTAAAGCCTCAGATTAAGACAGAAGTGGAGGAGAGTGTAGATGAGGATGATGAGGAGGAGGACGATGAGGAGGACGAGGAGCATCAAACCAAAGCAAAGTTCTGGTCTCCCAGAAAGGCAGGGCCAAAGACGAAAGTAAGTCAGTTAGATTTAAGAGCAGAAACATAGAGACAAATATAGACTGTTTGTACGAGGAGACGCTGTACAGATACTATAGTTGATGGAACAAAAAGGTAAAGCTTTAATCTATAAGCATGTTGCAATTTGGTGAATGCTCTATTTGTTTTATCTTCCTTTCTAATGAGTAGAAGAAGAAGGTGGCGGTGGCAGAGGCTCTATCTGACCTGGTCATATACACCAGGTCTGTCAAGTTCATCAGCTTCACTTATTCCAAGGACAATCAGAACTACTACGAGAACACATCCATGGCGGAGAAGAAAGCTCGGAAGCTGGCCAAAGCCTCAGGTAAAATATTATTTATGGAGCCGAAATTATGGGACGAGACGAGGGAGCCTGATTTTAAAGTAATAAAGAATGGGTATAATTAATTGCAAATATTACAAAATATCGTTCTGATGAGCCCAGCAGATTCACATGAGTTATGATTATATTAAGCTCAAAGGAGAAGTCTGTGTAGGTCCTCTTTGGATGAGAAATGCAATTACGTCTGGTGCCAGAAACGTCCATAATAGTGAAAGCATATTGAACATGACATATACGGCATAGGGGAGTACTTTTAGGGAATAAAGCACAACAGCAGAAGTCCTGAAATGTGCCTCCTCGTCTCACCGTTGGGGAAGTGGAAAAGAGCCCACGGAGGTTCGAATCAACTGATAATCAGTTGAACTGTCATTGCGCCGCTGTGTCGCAGTCTGCTGGAGAAACAGAGTGATGTGGAGAAATGAAATCTGCTCCCGCTGAAGAGGAATGACGCTTTCCAGACACACAGCTACATTATGAGCTGGCTGGCTCGGCTGGCAGGGACCGTGAACAGTCTCGGTTACGCCGGAGCTGTAAAAACCTTGTAGTCTCTTGTCACCATCAAGCCCTGCAGGGAGACTACACAGCTTGTACGATCACACACACTGACTGAAGCTGTGCGCCAGATTTTTTTTTACTCTATCCAGAATGAGGATAATTACGCAGGCATCAAAACCCGGTCAGGTCAAACAGTTTCCGTCGTCTCATGTTTCCTCCAAAAATTTCCATTTGACATTACGCTGGAACAATTTAATTGGTGTGTTTTGCTTATGGGAGCCTGTTTCAATATAAGCAAGTTACAAACAAAATGGAGAGCAAAGAATCATACCTGTAATGTCAAGATTTGTGATCTTTCACAATGGCAAATCAGAAAATGACATTTTTATTAAAAATGAGACACCCTCTCCCTGCAGATAGACCTGCTGTCCTGCGTCACTGCGTAGCCACTGTGACTGAGTCAGACGATTGGTCTAAAACGTGCAGGATCATGACATCTGTGAAGGTCTCCGTGGACCTTCTCATGAATGAATGTGTGTCAGAGGAGATATCTGACCTTTGTGTGTTGTGCATCCTCTCTCAGGTGCGGATTTTACTCAGCATAACCAGAGGTTCCTCAGCAGGATTTACCCAGCGGGCTCGAGGACGTCTTCGTCCAACTACAACCCTCAGGAGTTTTGGAACGTCGGCTCACAGCTCGGTGAGTGGGAGACAGCGAATATATTCCTGTCCAAGATAGGAGAAAGACCACATGCATATACACACACACACACACACACACACACACACACACACACACACACACACACACACACACACACACAGATAGAGAGATCTGTGTGTGTGTGTATAGTTTAACAGCTAAGTCTAAACTTTTCAGTGGATATGTTTTTAGGTTATTGACACATATGTGTGTTTATATATTTATTTAAATGTCTGTATTTGTTTGCAGGGTTCCTCTGCTCCGTTGACACTTTAGTTTATCTTTACTTACTGTACTCATATTGTACATGTTTGCTTTTTAGTTCGACCTGCTTTGGCAATGTAAAGACAGACAGACTGTTGTTAGAGCACCTGGATGCACCTGTCCCTCTCACCTGGTGCCTCCCAGGTTGGAAACCTCTGATCTAAAGTTTCTGCACAGTCTTTGAGTGACCGGAGCCTAAAAGTGCAGAGACAGACAGGAAACAGCAACAGGCTGCAGGTGTTCACATGGTACTCCTCAGCTTCAGTACTCGGATACAAGTTACTGCTACTTCCTGTTTACTGCAGTAAAGTATTTCATATGTACTTGAATTTAAAGCTGCACTTGAGATTGTTTGTCCAACAGGGGGCAGACACACACACACACACACACACACACACACACACACACACACATTAAGACTGCAGGGACTCACGCTGTCTCACACCTTCATCTCATACATCATTTCTCATTTTCTACACAGTGTGAGACATCTGTCCTGTCCGCTGCGTGGACAGTAGGATGGACACACACACGCACAACTGAATGCTTTCATTCTGCTGTGTTGGCATATTTCACACACACACACACACACACACACACACACACACACACACACACACACACACACACACACACACACACACA
>JAPZEA010000023.1:20759656-20778421 GCA_029783685.1 Heniochus monoceros | reverse complement strand
ACTCTTATATTTTATCCTTATTTCATATCAACTTTATATCTTTTATTGTGAAGACCTTTGTGAAGTCCACTCTACAGCTGTGTTGTATGTATAAACTTTTACTGTACTATTATTTAATTATCATTATTATTATTAGTAGTAGTAGTAGTAATAGTAGTAGTAGCAGTAGTAGTAGTAGTAGTAGTAATGTTATTATTATTATGCCAGGCATAGAGCTGTGTGGTATTTTAGTTGTATTGTGATAGTGACTACTTAAAATGTCCTGTTTTAAAAGGTTAGTTGCAAGTAAGTGTTATAGTTTTCAGAAATTATTTTATGTAAAATGTGAATGAATGTCTCGACTATTAATATTAAAGATAATGTACCCACCCATAGAATATCTTTAATATTATATGAAAGTTCCAACGTGCATATCCAAAATATTTTATATTGAATAGAGCCAAAAATATGACGATATATTGAGTTCGTCCATATTCCCAAAATCTAACTGGAATAAAATTGACAAACTAAAGGTTCTGTATAGATAAATACTTTAATTTGTCCATATTAACAGTGAAGAAATGCACATTAA
Source organism: Heniochus monoceros (assembly GCA_029783685.1). Taxonomy (NCBI): domain Eukaryota; kingdom Metazoa; phylum Chordata; class Actinopteri; order Chaetodontiformes; family Chaetodontidae; genus Heniochus; species Heniochus monoceros. The sequence continues at coordinate 20,777,850 of JAPZEA010000023.1, read as the reverse complement.
ATGTACTTATGTGTCTCCTTATAAGGCTACTCCAGCAGGTGCCTTTCTCCCCACAATGGAAGCGGGGAAATGCGACGTGATGCGTATACAAGTACTAAAACACACTTTTCGCTTCCTTCCCTGGACCCTTGTCTCATCTCCTACGTAACTAGCGACTACTCGGCAATATCAAGTGTAATATTTGTGCTTCATCAATGTGTATTTGAGGTTGGGATCCTAAAAACTAAGCAAAATTCCTAAAAAATAATTAAGGGATGATTTAGGTAAGGAAGCATCTCTTGTGGAAATGAGACTTGGCCGGGTGAAGTGACCACGTCAGGATTCAGAGGCGACCGTCTGGCACGTGATTGGATGATGACGTCAAAAGCCGGTGCCTCTAAAGTGAAGTGAACTTCTTTACGACCGACAGAGACGTTTCGCCGGCTGAGAGAAATAGCCTACAGCTGCCCCGGAGTGATTTTAACCCCGCATATTTTAATCAAAAGGTAAACTTTTATACTTGATGTTACGCAGTTATATCATAGAGAGACTTATTGGGACCTTTATTATTCAAAATGACGCTTAAATACAATGAGGGAGATATTTGGTGGCTCAGTGCTAACGGTAGTTTCTGGCTAACGTTAGCGCCCATGTTGGTGAATAGCCCGGTTGTTCTCTTTGCGTAAACTTAAAGGGTTAATCCACCGAGACCGTTATTCAAGAGAATGTAGGAGTCTACATTTGTTGTAAACGTTTATATTTAAGCTGACCAGACGTTCTTAGTGTCCCATGTATTCGGTAAAGGTGTTAGCTAATGCTGCAGTGCTGAGTGCGAGATTCGGACGCCGACATTGAAGCATCCTTGACATCCTGGATGGGTTACACATCCCCGGCTAACGTTACTAGCAGGCTAGCCAGGCCACGCTAACGTTAACGTTATAACCGTAACTAGGCTTGGCAGTGTCAAACAGAAAATGTGTACATAAATACAACATTAGCTGTCTTGGCATTAAAGCTGCTATTAGTTGCTAGTGGACAGTGCTCTATGTCCTTGATGCTTCATGAGAAGGATGCCAGTCAGCCGGTAAACCGCCATGTTAGAGGTTGTATGGGCTGTGATACATAAGATAACTTACGCTTCCCATTTACTTCAGTTGGTACAAAGTACAAGGTCCTATACCACACATGGTCCATAAGAAACAGAATGAGAAAACTATCGTTAGATGTTATATAACGTTAGTTGAACTCATACTACTGCTGTCCTTTCAGTCATGCTGGCTAACGTTAGCCGCATTATAGCTAATCAGGAATATGATAAGTCATTGTGTTGGAGATGGTTTATCTAACGCCAATTCAGATACGACTGTGTAAACGGCTTCTGTATCCAACCTTCTCAGCAGCAAGTGTCACATTAAGCTGGCTGACAGTTGACAGTCCTTTTCTTGTCCCGCTGCTGCGGGTGTTCACCGAGGTCACGTTGGAGGAGCTTTACCGGTTGCGTCAAATTGTGTAACGTTACCCCTTTAAATGACTCCCGGTGGCATTAATCCTTTACTATAAAACCACAGACCAGCACAATTAACCACTGTATAAAGAAGGCGTCCACTTATTGCAGACGGAAATCAAGCTAATTTAGCGAGATTTCGTTAGGTTTTCATGCATTTGAAAAGGCTTTCCCCTGCAGTAATTTGAGGAAGGAGGGAAGCACATTTTGGCCCGAGTCAGTCCTCTGCCACATTGGCATGCATTAACGCACTTTTAGCTAAGTACATTAATGTTGGCTCGTTTTAACTCATTGGCTCTCCTCGACAATAGCCACCCATTAAAGCTATACCCTCATAACTGGATAGCTGTTAAGATAAACCTTTCTAACTCGACAAGCCTGGCAGCTTCTCCTGTTGGCTGAGGCTGCCGGTGCTGGAGAGACTGAGCCCCTACAAAAAGCGGTACAGCTGCGGGAGCGAACGGCAGGAAGGCCGGCAGGCTAACGTGTTCTTAAGGGTGACCTGGTGAGGTTTCCCGGGCAGGTATCTGGTAGGATTTCCTTGAAATGACCTCGGCAGGTTGCCAGCACACAGGGGAATGTCCTGACTTGGGTGAATGTACTTTAAAGAAAGCAATGCAGGAAAAGTTGTCACCTTACGCGACCTTCACAAGATGGCGTCGGTCAGAGTAGGGCAGTGAATGAGCTGCCTGACTTAACTGTGTTTTATGACTAGAAGATGGTCAGTTTTATTTCACATTTAAACTCACACGCACATTATTATTAGTATTATTCAGATTATGGATTGCATTATGAATTATATTGTTTAGATTATTCATATTTGCCTAACTATCCACCTGACTTGTTTTGTCCCCCTGTCTGTCCTCTTTGTCCTCACTGTGTTTCTCCAGCTGACTATGGGAGACATTGCCAAAGGAAAGAAGGCTTTTGTCCAGAAGTGTGCTCAGTGTCACACAGTAGAGGAGGGCGGCAAGCACAAGGTGGGCCCCAACCTCTGGGGTCTGTTCGGACGTAAGACCGGACAGGCAGAGGGCTTCTCCTACACAGACGCCAACAAGAGTAAAGGTCAGTTCACTCGTGGTTAAATGAGGCTTTGAATAGGTCATGCCTTGGCTGTAGAACAAGTGAAGGGGGGTATAATTTAGACATTACTTAAAGTTACATAATTAAGATCAATTTAGCATTTAGACATAGTTTAAAGTTACATTTATGGCTGCAGCTAATAATTACTGCCATTATCAATTAATCTGTTTTACTTTTTTTAGCAGTAAGTCCCAAGGTGACATCTTCATTTTTTCTCAAACAGCTCAAAACTCAGATATTCATTTTACAATGATAATAAAACAGAAAAAGCAGCAAATCACATTTGAGAAGCTGAACCCTGGCATTTTTTGTCGTATGATCCTAACTATGAATCAATTATCAAAATTGTTGCTTGGCTTTCTGTCTAATTATGTCAACACTTGTAACAGTAGTAGTTTATACATGCGTAAGACTTTAAAACATTACCTGTTAGTGGAACTTTGGCCACATATATCTGTTTTGTAACCTTTTGGCTTGGAGGTCATACCCCTCTTAGTTGTCTCAATTAAATCATTTATCCTGTTTTCATTGTTGATCATTCGTCTTTTTCCAGGTATTATCTGGGGTGAGGACACCTTGATGGAGTACCTGGAGAACCCCAAGAAGTACATTCCTGGAACCAAAATGATCTTCGCTGGCATCAAGAAGAAGGGAGAGCGCCAGGACCTCATTGCATACCTTAAATCAGCAACATCATGAACTAATCCTAAAAATCAGAATATTTAATGTCATTTTATTTTTTTGGCTTGTTTATTTTTAGGCTTGCACCTGCTAAATATGTGGTTTTATGTTTAATCACTTGAATGTAAGGTTAATTTATGCTGTCTAGGGTTAGAGAAGTGGCACATCTTGTGAGCCAATGAGTTCACAGCAAATGTCACTTCCTCTTTAACGTTGGAGTGTGAGCGGTTGATCAAGTGGCTAAACATGAAACTACAGTCCATGTTGTTTTTGTCAATCTGTACTTTGACTTTAACAGGAAGAACAAATTATTATAATTATGTAAAATTTGTCAAAATGAAAGGTTGCCTGACCACTCATTCTGTTTTCCATGACAACACTTGTCTGGTACTTTCTGCTAGTAGAGCCATTCGCCATCGACCTCATTTTTAAAACTATGACTGAAAAGACTCATCTAATATTAGTTACGTCAGAGTGATAATGGGTGGAAATCTTGGGATTTTGGATGGTTAACTAGTACTGACTCTAAATCTCCTCACAGCCTTCAGGCCAGCTAGAGTTTCTAACCTTACAAGTGGTGACACAGTGTGACTTATCTTCACTATTTGATGTCTGTCCTTATGTATTGGTGTTCAGAAACTCTAGCTCGCCATGAATGCTCTTTAGATTCCACACACTGAACATTTTGTCCTCTAAAACTTTTGGACAAAACCTGTTGTTGCATTGTGCAACTCCTAACAGAGCCTGATCTGTTTGGTTCCTGAAGCAGCCCCTCTGAGCTCCTGTTTTTACCCCCAGCCTGTCATCAGACTCAGTACAGGTTTTTATAATGTTGTGCTAAGGGTGACACACTGCCTCTTTACAGCTAAGAATTGTGGGGTATGAATATAAACGATGCCTTTGAAACCACCACCATGCTGAGAACCCTACAGTGTAAAGTAATACAGTACAATCACCATGCCGAACAATGTTGTAGAGCTACTGTATTGTATAGAAGAAGAAAAATGGCACCATCAGGACAGAAGGAAGATTTTGTTATTTACCTGGTTTCACAGGCCTGAACGAGTGTTGTTTTAACTTATTTTACTGTAATCTGACTGACTGCATCTGTAAAATGTTTGATGGGGCTGCTTGTCATGGTGCACGCAGCAGTGTAGTACACATAAACAGTACTATAATGTGGTAGCTATGTTATGTAGTTGTTGACAGGATGAATGAAGGTTCAATTAAAAGAAAACGTCCAGAATATAAACCAGACTGGTTGTCTCTTCCTTTCAGGCTGTTTAGTTCTTGTGCTCTTGATTTTATGGGTCAGCTTCAGCCAAGAGATGATCAATTCTACACTGTCAGATGTTAACAGAACAATGATCCCAAATACTGAGTGTTCTGAGGCTGAAAGCATCAAGAAAACTGGTAAAAAATGTTTAAGTGTAATGGGTGAAGAATGAGCACAAACAGTTAAGTTCCTTACAAATGTAATCAACTGTTTGCTCCATTTATCTTATTAAACCGTTGTCTGTATTAGAACTGTCTTCTTCAGTTAAGACCAGACCATTTCTACCATCACCTCTGCAGCTATACTGAAGTTTAACAGATTTATTGAAGAGAAAATTAAATGCTAAATATTCTTAATAACTTAAGTTCACTTTCTAATGACATACAAGAGGACCTTCAGTGTCTTCTCTTGTCATCAAACCAGTGTGTGTTGAACTTCAGACTGGCTGGTACTGGTTCTGGGATTGTAAGTGTGTGTTTCAGTTTGGCGAGACGAAGCTGATCCTCTAATTACTGTTTGAATATGACAAAACCGCTTGGAGTCTTAATTGTTTCCTGTTGAAGAAGCCAGATAGTCTAGATCTCAACTAGAACCTTTGAAAGTTTTTCTGTCCCTTTGTCTTGTGGAAATGCAGATCATCACTTCAGGCCGACTTAAGTCACACTTAGAGAGTCACACCTGCTCGTGTGATGCATGTTATATAACCCCCCACTGTTCATGAAATCCTTCTAGGAACTGAGCCAGCTGAGGGCAGCTCAGATCCAGCCCACTGTCACGTTTCCTCCTGATCAAAGCTCAGTGTTCAGCAGAGACGTGACTGGATCAGTCCAGCTGTCTTCAAACAATCTGCTTCGGCTACATGAAGCTGAGCACATTTTATCCACCTGCAGTCTGTTTGCATGTTGTTTCCATATGGAGAAATCCACAACTGCAGTTAATTCTATCCATGAAGCAGCTCTGGCGATCAGATGGGCTTTAAATGTCTCTTTCTTTAGTATTCTCTGGTATCTTTGTGTAGACTCAAGGACAGATTCATGGGGCGCTAGTCACACCTGGTGGCCAACCTGGGTATTACACTATAAAATGTATTTCGTAACACCGACTTTTGTAATGAAAGGCAAAAGGACAAGGGCGCCTTCATAAGCAAAATGTTGATTGTCAGGAAATAGTCCGTGACAGTATTACAGAAGGATCCTTGGAAGGAGCCCTAAACATAAAAGGCCATAAGATTAAGGAACAAAGAATAGTTTTTATGTGGACAGTTAAAATGAATGAGGAGGGTGGAGAAGTTAACAGAACAGATATCTTATGTGTCAGACTCATGGGGACTTAATGATGGGTGTCTCACAATAAAACGCATGTTATAACACTAAAAAGCTGATAAGAAAACTAAAACAGTGACTGTAAAGTTGTATTCAATAAAGTGTTCAACATGAACACGTCTTATTGAATACAACTTTACAGAGGGTGAGCTCAGATGTGTCAGTTTGATTAGCAAGAGAGAAAGCTGCAACATTTTCTGCTACCGTATGTGTACTGACCAGAAAATCAATCAATAAATCAACACATTTCAGCTGCATCACAGGTGATGAAGTTGTGTGATCTGCTATTGATTTCAATGCTGATTTAAAACAGCACTTAATGTATGGTGTCACTTCTAGAGAGCGACATAAAAAGGCACACACACGAAGCCAGCTGTAAACGAGGGTCTCCCTTTTGAGATATAAATACAGCTGACATGTGACCCAAATACAGGATTACGGATGAGAAACAGGTGTGTCTGGATGTGGGGGAGGTGGTGGTTGTGACAGGATCACAAGACGGATAACTCTGCAGTCACAGAGATTGGGTCGCCAAAGACAAGTTTGCATCCATGTTAAAGCGGGAAATGACAGTGCTGCTTTGACTACACACACACACACACACACACACACACACAGACGTACACATTCCCTCTCTATAATGAACAAATTCCAACACCAGCCAGCATCAGGCAACACACACACACATACATTCCCGCCACTATTCAACAACCCCTCTCATTGTGTTGATTTTGCTCCCTCTCCAGCTTTCATTTGGGTGTTTTATCTTTTGTTTACTGGTGGGTTTTATTCTCAGAGGCTCGGGGAAGCAAAGTGTTGGCAGTAGCTCAGTTTGATCTGCGGTCGTGGATGAAAAGCGCCAGTGTGGGAAAACAAGGGCATTTTGGAAATATAAAAACACTGCCATGTAATTACAATGAAAATACATAAATATGAGTCCTCCTGACAGCGAGGGAAAGTGCCAGTGTCAGCATTGTGATGGTAAACAGTCTGCGAGGGAGTGTTTGTGCGACTCGGTGGGGGTCACCTCTACAATAGACGAGTCCAAGTTTCAACTGGGAAATAAAAAGTCCGGAAACTTCCTCACAATCCAACCAGCCCTTTCAGGCGCTGAGGCTGTGAGTCGGCACACAGCAGGCTGGTGGTGATTTAGCATCAACAGCACCACAATACAGTTTTGATGTTGAGGGGGAAAAAAGGAAAACAAAGCACAGACGACAAGGATTTGCCAAAGAATATCAATGAATGGTTTTACTCATAGAGAAGATAAAAGCAAGGCTGATTTGTTGACCATAAGCTAAAATAAAAAAGAAGATGTCCATCGACACTTTGTACGTTTGCCAGATTTCACCATATTTTGGCTTTGGATCTCTACGTCACAAATGAACAATGATTGTAAAGTAGGGCTGGAAGATTAGAGCAAATTCTACATGATGATAAATATTCATATTAACCTCAACAGCAAGAAATGTAGAGACAATTTTTAATGTTATTTTTTTGTTTATGTATGTTTCTGAAACAGGAGAAACACATAAATATTCTGGGCTGAACCAGAGTAGACCGACTGGATGTAAAGCTGTAACACGCAGTTGAATAACTGATAACATAAAATTAAATTCAGTAATTTAATCAAGTAAAAATGTCAAACATATGCAGGTCATAGCTTCTTAAATGTGAAGATTTGCTGCTTTCTGTATTTCATATAATTTTTAGTTGAAAATGTTTATTTGAAGATGTCACCTCAGGCTCTCAGACTCTGTGATGGCCATTTTTCACCACTGACTTTTCAGAGTGCACAATTAATCAGTAGATTAATTGATAATGAAAATAGAGGTGGTCACAATTGGATGGGCTTCTGTTTAAATATCACTGGTTGTTTTAGTTGTTCGCAGTTTAATTATACGGTATTCCACCAATTTATACAACTGGTATGGGTAAAGTTTGGTTGCCAATATAAAAGATTTAATTTACTGTCCAGATTGTAAAATGCTGTCCTGCATTGCAAAGTGGATTTGGTGTCCTCCGAGTGAATTAAATACAAATCAACAGATGGTCAAACCCACATAGTTCTGCCATCCATCCACCATCACAGAACATAAATTTAGTCTTTGCACAGAGTTTGTGCGGTGGAGTGGGCCTCCAAGTAGTGATTGCATGGCAGCAAGACATCATAAACAGGCACTATTCCCAACATGAAAAAGATAAGAGACACTTTTGGCCACATTAAAAAAGTAACAAGTAAACAACAGTCAAGAAACTTGGAACCACGTAATCGCTCAATTCTGACAGAAGAAACTGCATTTGGGGAAAAGAGAGAGAGCAGCCGACTGAGGGAGAGAGAGAGAGACAGAGAGAGAGAGAGAGAGGCGACGCTTATCGAGAGTGGCGCCATTTAGGGTCTACATTTCAAAAAGAACTGCATGCACTCCCAAGTCAACAACTAGTCACAACTGTTCTGTGCACGCATGAAGACAATCACTGACACGAGCGCATGCACCCCGGCACATACACACCACAGTGTGCCCAGAAAACAACAACCTCACAACGACCCATGCTTATCTCAACACACCCAGGCTTTCTCTCTTTGGCATTCACTCGCTCTCTCTCTCTTAAACATACAAACAGACACACACTGACACACACACAAGCCTATCTTTCATCCCAAAATTCATGGAGGCAAATCTCTCTCATCCTCTACCAAAACCATTCTTTCTCGTCAACTCTCACAGGCACCGTTCCCTCTTCTCTCCCAGCAATGCCTCGAAAATCTCCCCGTTTTCCTGGCAAACACTGACCAATTCACTGTCATAGCACACTCTGCATCCTTTCTTTTCTCTGGCCTTGTCACAATCCAGTGTTTTTTTTTTTTTCTCCTGAAATAATTTAGTTCAACTGAGGAAGCCCCAAGCAAGTGTGACTATATTTTCTCATTAACCAAAACCAGGCGAGTCTAACTCCGCTGGCATCCTGTGGCACAGGTTTGCAGGGTTACAGATAGACAGATGTGGATAAAAGAAACCCAGATCATGTTAAATTATGGCACACAGTGATTTAGTAACAACTTAAATTTGTTATACTACCATTATCTGGTCTGTGTCACTGGTCATCATAATGCAATACAGCAGGAAAAGTAAAGCTGGTTCGTAAATCATTTCTTTATACTGCTGTGATATCGCTCTGCACAGCACCAGGCTTAGTGAGGGTTACAGTCCAGAGGGCACAGAGCATTAGAGGCATGGCCTTTATATCTGGGCCTCGAGTCTCACATGGATCAGACAACAGATTACAAGAGATTAGTGACATCATAAATTATCTTTCAGAGCCTTTTGTTTGTTCTTTAACAAAAGCAAGCTAGATTTAAAGATATTATAACATAATATCACACAATTTAACATTTCTGGTACACTGTGTTTATAGAGAGGTATCAAATAAAAATTATTATTTAATATCTATGGTGCAGTACTTTACATTTCATGGAAGACAGTGAGTCATCCTTAGATGCTATCCTCTATACTGCCTGTGCTACAGTCTAATGTTAGGCTATACTGATCCTTGGTGGTCAGATGAAGTACTACAATTACTGGAAGTCCAGCTGAGGGTTTTTTGTGCAAAACATGGAGACTCTTTGGTTTTCTTTCATGTTTACAAGAAAAGCCCGGCTGAGACAACTGCTCAAAATTGTTTACATGTATAAAATCTACTGTAATATTTACCTAAACAAGTCAAATTCCAAAAATGTGAAGTTGCCACCTGCACACTTCTTGTAGATCCCTTTGGAAATGTGATGCAAGTTTGTTCTAAAACAATGGGACAACAACATTCCTACACAAGTAAGAAAAAGCAGATTCTTCTCCATCTCATTTAGCAATGAAACTTATATGAAAGTAAGTCAATTGCAGCTCTAATTGCAATATTACAATTACATACTTCATTTTTCACCAGTTTCATCCACCAGTTCCCCAGAAATAGGCTACCAGCAATAAATATAATTTGTTCACTTGTTGAATTAATATGAATATGAAGGGAAGATATAGAAAAGTAAGTAAGGTAGGAAATATTTTTCAGCAGACACTTCAACCACTGTATTTATCTAGTGAGGCCTCTGTTTTATCTTCATATAATTATCATTTGGTCAGTTCAAGTAAACTCAGCATTATCTACTGATTTAATGAGGTTAATAGTGCAAACTAATAGGGTGTTAGTGACATGTCAGCGGAAAATATGGAAACACTTTTTGCAATTCTCTTGTTTTTCCATTTTCTTCTGCACAGCACCACTGCATAACAATTGGGTGGTGGACACAATAATATGAAAATAAATGAGATGGAGAAAATTATGAGGACTACAAAGGACTACTTCGCTTCACAGCGGGCCGCACTTCTTTTCTTCAAAATAAGATAAAGTGCTTCAACTACTTTACATTATGCAGTAAAGGGTCCTTAATTTTCATTTTGAGTGTAATAACGTTACACCAACACCTGCTGGATTTTTTTTAAAACCCTCTTCTCATTTCAGTCACTTGCAAAATGCTTAGCTAGCTAAGCTAACATATTAGCCACACTGCTTAAATTAGCTTACCTTGAATCAATGTAGCGTTGTGTAAATATATATTAACCACACACCTTACATCTAACATTTTGACTTTATATGGCAGGAAAACAATGTGTAGTGGCCAAAGGTGACATAACATGGGAACGGAGCCATCATTAATGTTAATTGCAAAAAACGTAATTACACCTGTTTTGCTTCATATAACAAGTTTAGCTAACTGTTAGCCCTCCTGGGGGCTGCCTGCGCTAAGAAAAAAAAAGGCAGGTGGGTGGCTATTGAAAATGTAGCTTTACAAATATTTTTCAACATTTATTTATTTCAACATGTGGCATAAGCTTTTCTGTACTTAGCATCACTTTTAATCAGAAATATTAGCTAGTACCTTTGAGATGTTAGCACTCTTGATACATTGGAGTCATGGAGCTAGCTTAAGCGTCTCTTTTTCTAAATTTATACCAACAGGTTTGACACTTTATCAGATATTTTGAAAACACTTACCTCCGTTGTGAAGACATTTTTGGGTTCCTAAAAGACTCCTCTATACGTGGCTGGTACAAAAGTTCTTCTGTAGGCTGCATAATTATGAAAGAAATCAACTTAATCTCATTAGCCTTAAAGCCCAAGCTGCTATTAGTTTTACTCCTGGTGCTTCTGGTCCTTGACTCCAGCACTGATCCATGCTTTGTCCATATGGAAAATGAGGTGCACAAGAAAATAATAATAATAATAATAATAATAATAATAATAATAATGCAATTTAGTCCAACACCATCATACTTTATGGCCACAAAAAAGACCAATTAACTCAACATGATGCTGTGTTGGTTTGTTTTATATTCTACAGGTGTAATTAAAACACTGATGGTGAAGGTTTTCCTTATTTCATGAATACATGAAAATTAATTTTGAAAAACCTCATTTTTGCTGCATGTTATCTCAAGCACTGATGCAGTATGGAAAGCCCTTTACATAATCTCTCCTATACTATTTATTTTACTTTTAAATCTGATATTTACCAAAACATTGCTCCATCAAAATGATTAAATTGTTATTAAATGTCTCTGGCATCCATACAAAGATCTCGATTAGGCTCATGCAGCTGTCTGGTATGATATTTGGACAGATGCATGTTGATTGTTCATTCATGTTATTTGCTGAACCTCACTTAAATAGTTATACATATTTTGCATTTCTAGAAGTAAAACAAGTTGTGAATCGTCTATTTCAGTGTAGTGACCACACTGATGTCATGAGTCTACTGCCTCTTCTCACTCTGATGAATAAACTCCAATGCATCTGTGCTTTCATTGAAGCATTAAACTCTCTGAGTAAATCCTCTGAGCACTAATCCATGAGCAACTGGCATTGTGCAGAGTAGCCATCAAGGGAGCAAAATAAGGACAATGCATAACACAGAAATACGCCCACAGAATGATTTAAAGTGCTGCAGTATAGAGCAGCACCGAGCATTGGTCTTAGCTGGAAATAGTCAGGTTATCCTGGTAATGTGGTGAGAAATAATGAGGATTAAACATATGTGACACATTATAAGTCATTTAAGTTATGACCAGACTTATAATGGCACTATGCCAGAAGTGGAAAATTGACATTATGGTTTGCTTTACAAGAAAAAGGTCAAACAAAATCTTTGCATGCATTTATGTTCATTTACACAACCATTAGCTATTTTTAGGTTTAATGGTATATTTGAAGAGGACAGGTTTTGTTTGTGATATAATTTAGACTGAGAAAAAAAAGGCCAGTTTATGTTTACTGCTCATTATATGAGTTGTTCAGGGTGATTTTTTTATTATTATTATTTTTTACAAACATATCCTTAATCTCTGCTGACTTCTTCTGGTTGCATGACAAGAAGACTTGTGTTTTCCATTGCTTTTTTTTGTGGCAGAGTTTGCTTGCAGGGCTTGGGAGACAAGACAAAGATTGTAATGTTTTATGTAAGAAGTTGCTTCACTGCTGCAACAGTAATTGGTGTCTTATGTCCATGTAAACTGGGCACTTGTATGTTTGACAAAACTGCACAACAACCACTTCTGCTGGAACTGGGAAAAAGTGGGAGGAGAAGCGTTGTTTGCTTCATATAATATTCTTCCTTTGAGAAGGGAGAGGAATGAAATTGGAGACTATTCCTTTAATGAAGCCTCGGCATAGACAGAACTCATTAATTTACAAATGGAAACAAGCATTCACTGCGCATACTATGCAGTGTATCTACCCTATGCTTCTGTTTCTCCCCTCAGGCCATCATGTGCAGTCTCATGAAGTGTTACATAACATCCTGGCAGCAAAGCAGCGCGCCTCATGAAGCCGAGCAGTACCAACACCGCAGGTACCCTGACGAGCAGGACGACTCGCAAGAGATTTAAGCGGAAATTGTTGCCCTCCTTTAAAAAAAAAATCTAATTGCATTCAACCCTTTTATCCCTTTAACACATTTAAGATCTGATATTTCGTCAGTTCAGCGGATGTTGACGCAGCGTCATTCAGAAGGTGTTTGCACGGACAGACGCGCACATTACGCGCTGCTTCTGCGTCTGCCGTCTGCGCCCCTCCCTCTCCGACTCCCAGCAGCCCGGTGATGCTGTCATAAACCGGAGAATAAATCCCCGTTTAACGATCCTGAAGGGGGCTGTCGTATTTTCTGAATGGTTATTATGGTAGGCTGCATTAATTTGTAAGTACAAGCCTATAATGCGTTACTGGATGCGACCTCATTCAGAGCTATAAAAGGCGACAACCTGCTTGTCATAGGCTGTTGCTGTTTTTTTTTATTTAGGCTGACATATACGGGAGCATCATTTGTGTAGCCGAGGTCGGTGTGAATAATAAATTTCTTATTCGCTCGGTGGTTTTTCGAGGCTTTCCAAGGGCATCGGTGAGCGTCACGGTGCGGCAGCGATGTGCGCGTCTGACGGCTACTCGGAGCAAGAGGGAGGGAAGCTGCTTCTGCTCCTGTAATCTGTGAGTTTACAGAGTTATCGGCCATATCAAGGGTTCAAGCACTCCGCTGTAGCTACTCTCTCGGCTCAGCACCTGGCTTTAGGATGCGACGTCATGAGTTGATCGCGCCTGACAGATGTTGCTGTGTTGCGGTTGCACGGGCATAGATTGTTCTCCCTGTTCCGGGCTGTGATTCCGTGAGACGGTTTGTGTGATAAATGTTTAGTCCTCGCTGTGCGCTCGGACAGATCGCAGCATTCATTTAGTCTTCGGGATTGCATAAAATGATACCTGGATCTGCCGCATCAATGCTACCATCTGCAGAAGCTGCGAAATTGTACCAGACCAATTACGTCCGCAACTCCCGTGTCATCGGACTTTTATGGGCCATCTTCACTATCCTCTTCGGTATTGTTAACGTGACCATCTTCTCACAGCCCTATTGGATCGGGGATGGCGTGGATACGCCGCAGGCCGGCTATTTCGGCCTTTTTCACTACTGCGTCGGATACGGACTCTCCAGAGAGCTGGCCTGCCAGGGTAGCTTCACTGAGTTCTCCGCTATCCCCTCTGGTGCGTTCAAGGCCGCCTCCTTCTTCATTGGAATGTCCATGATGCTGGTTGTCACCTGCATCGGCTGCTTCAGTCTCTTCTTCCTCCTCAGCACCTCCACCGTGTACAAGATCTGCGGCTGGATGCAAGCAGCGTCAGGTAAGCGCCTTTCCAGTGGGGTGCAGGGGCTGGAGGGGACCTTGAGAGAGGCTCAGAGGATAGTTTATTGACACTGTATTCAGAGAATGAAGGGAGAGCATGAATATATGTGAAAACTTTCCTCTGTTATCTTCCCAGCTACACAATATTTCTAAATGAAAAAAATAGATGTTAGATCTTATCAAATGAAAGTCTCAGGGGGCTATTTTCTATCTGTTTAGGGTCCTTTTTCCCCTGAACCTTAAACTCCTAAACACCGGGATGGATTTGACTTTGATCGATCAGTTGATTAGATAAATGAAGTGCCAGTGGGAGCAGCCAAAGTGAAGATAAGCAGACAGGGTGCATGGTCTCTCCTGGAGCTGTCAGCCTCCACTGCTTCGTGCTGTCCGCGGTACTGAAGTGTTGCTGAGGAAATGATGGACATTACTACATTGCTGACAGTTACATTGCTACAGGTGTAGTCACATATGAAGCCTTTCTCAGCTTATTATACTGTATTTCAAAATATCTGAATAAAATCCTGTTAGACATTAGCGTTTATTAATATCACCGACATGAACAAACCATCAGCAGCTGAGGAAATTAATAACTTTGCTTAAGTTGCTTCCTTGTGTTTGTATGCGTGTCAGAAAACCTGTCAAACAATTTGGGAGTGATAGCAGGTTCCACGTCGGGATGCACTCATCTGATATGATCAATATTGGCCTGATACTGACATGCACATCAGCTATTGGCCATGAAGTGACCAAACTAATGTCAGTGTCATTATTCTATTCAAACTGTTTCCTCTAACGTCATTAGAGGACCATTTTTCACAGTTTTCAGTGATCCCTGCTCTCGTGTCACCGTATAAAAATGACCCCGGTGAGTTCCACACCGTGTGGTGTTGGAGAGCACCTGTTTTGGATTGGTACTCGGTATCTGCAGATACCCTGAGTTAAGGTATGGGGCTCAGTATCAGGAATGAAAAGGCTCGATCAGTGCATTTCCAATCCTGTTTTGTTTTGGTTGCTAGCAGCTCTTTTGTTTACATTAGGAACTTGTTTTGTGCCTTTAAAATGAAACCAGTCTTTGCTTTATGTAACAACATGATACATTAGTGCCTCCATGCTAATTCGTCACCATGTGTCTATGTTTTTTATCATAATACATCGCCTTAACGTAAGTGCACAAGTATGCAGCTTAAACCTCTGAAAAGCACATATCTCATCTCATTATTGGTCAAAAATGATGGTCCAGTGTGATTGGATATAATAAGCCTGCAATGTGGCCTTGTGGTTATATTAACATCAAAAACTGACAAATTTACAAATCAGACATTTTTTTCTAAATTGCATGATAATGCTGGTGTTATAGCACCTAAGAGGTAGGACTACAGTGCAGCCACGTATACTGTGATCTGCAGCCAACAGGTGTGTGTGTGTGTGTGTTTGTGTGGTAGAGTTAGGGGTGTTGAGGGTGTTAAAAATGTTGCAGAGGTCAGTGGTTCAGCTGCTGGCAGCGTTTTGTCACTGTAACTGCGGGCTAATGTCATCCGGTGTGAGTGGAGGCCTCCGTCATCTGAAAGGAGTTGCCAAACACGGGTCAGCTCAGCTGCACCAGTGGTCAAAGCAGCCGGACTCCTGTTCGCAAACAAACACGAATGATGGGGATTATTTGGACCCGCTCCAGCCCCGTGTGTTATGTTGGGCTGAATTAATGCAATAGGGCTGTCTAATGAGGAGACCGCCGGGCTTTGTGCTTCTGCAGCTAAGAGATGAAATAGAAAGCCAAGAGGAGAGACCCTGACCACGGCAAGCTGGCACAGGGATGCCTAATGAGCGAGCCTGGCTGCTTAGCACTGTCAAACTTCATTACACTTAGCTGAAGGTTAAACTCACGCTGCCTTCCCTTACTAGCCCTGTGGAGGACAGGTGGCCCACAGGCATCTGTAATGGGCCCCTTACTGTCAGCTGATGTTTTGATAGGGAGGCACATATCATCAATATAATAGTGATAAATGACAGGCCAGAAAGTTTGTGTGTGTGTGTGTGTGCAAGAGAAAGAGACAAGGGAGTGAGAAACCATCGTCTTTATCCACTATTTTGCTTCTTGAAACATTTTGGCTGCACAAATATGCCACATCTCATGCCAGTAAAGGAAACTGAAATTGACACAGCCTCAGCTTGTTGTCACCCATCGGCCTCTTTGTTTTCTCTCTGTAAGGCTACATTTTAGAGCTTTTTTCTCGTCTTTGGTTCAGATTTATGGGGGAAAAAAACACAGCATATAACAGTGACATGCCTCATTGAGTAACAGGGCTATTCAGATACTCTAACTCAGTATCAAGGCCATACTGTATTGGCTACGTATATGCAATTGAAGTGATATACTGGAAGCCACTCTTGCTGCAGCTTTCACAGATCCCCTTGGGCAGAGGTCAGAAGGTTGCGGATAAACACTTTACAACACGTAACAAATTCACGCCGTTGCACACAGCTCCTCTCTGGTGAATCAGTCTGTGAGAGCACACACACACACACACACACACACACACACACACACACACACTCGCCAGCCATCTCCAGGAAGAGTGTTGTCTGTGAAGCCCAGGTAAAAAGGCTGAATGTTTGATGAGAAGGCAAACCACCAGGACACATTAGATCTCTCAAAATGTCTACCTCAGCCAAAGTTGAGTGCAGAAATGCTCCGGCGTCCATCCTGCCCTAGATGGACTCCCATCCTTCCTCCACTTTCCTCACCAGTGCTATTTCGGTCCGTGCATCTGCTCAAGTCCACGGCATGCAGATGTAAGCGTGTGTTTTTTCCGCTGAGCTGAGCACAGCGGGGTACATGATGCACAAGCTCCTTTACCTTATCTCTCTCTGCTACCTTCACACAATTTCACCCTCCTGTGCATCTCGGCTCGTTTCACTCGCTCATTTTGGCCTCAGCGTATCTCCATTTCCACTGTCTCTTCATACCTTTTCTTGTCTGTAACTCCCCTCTCCTCTTTCCCCTTCCCTTCGTAAGCTTGTTTCAGCGAGTACAGTACGTGCCTTTCCTTTCTCTCTTTCTGTCCTGTAACTGCAGTTCTTCAGGGGTCTGCACGCCAATTAACTAAGAAGACTGGGAGGTCAATGATAATTACTTCACCGTTTTATACCCTGTCTACTTACTCCGTCATGTGGGCTGGCAGCCTTTTTCTGTATTTGATGACATTGTTTCTTCTCAAAAACATATGAGTCATACGCTTACAGTCGTAAGCTTTGTAAAGTCAGCAGAACAAATTTGCAGACTGGGGGTGGCCTATTTGGAAAGATACAGACTGAACTGTTCTGTTTTCAAAGGACTGTATTTCCTTACGGGTCAGAATTCTATTTTTCCCTCTTTTTGTTTATTTTATTCTTTGGTCCGTTCTGTTGGTGCTGGCCTGGTTTGTTGTTTTTTCCTTAAATAATTAGGAAAGAAAAGATTTGCTTTAGAATTCATAGCAAAGTTGACAAAATAGCATTTGGAAACATCCTCTGCTTCTTCTTTGAAGTCGTTAGTTAATACTTTAGGGATGGCTCTTCAGATTGGGCACAAGCCTGTGCTTTCTGCAGCACTTGCATGGCTTCCTCTGATGAGAAGCTGAAGTATATTTATACATGATAAACATTTGTCTAATGAGCTGATCTTGGCAAGTCTATTTCTGATTGCCATATGATCCACCACATGTACATATAGCTTCTGTGCTTGTACAAAAATCACATGTACTGTGAAATAGACATACTTATGGGATTTTTTTAATGGTGTGAAGGATTTAAGCTTTATTTCATTATACAAACATAAAAGATTCTTTAGGTCGGTCAAGAGGTTGGCATGCCTCATGACGAGGTAAGCATAACCTTCAAAGGAATAATTAAACTTTAGGAGAACAGACCTTTTTCGCAGAGGACACGCTTACATATCACCGTTTGGAAAGCACAGGTGTAAATGATAAAGAGAACGACGGCTGAATTCCATTTAGCTCCATTGGTTTCAGGGTCCTGGTATTGTGCATGCTGCCTTACTGTCTACATGGCTTACTGTGACACTTGGATAGAAATGAGCCGTCGTTAATGTTCTTGGTAAAATCTGAGCTTTTCCTATAATGACAAGT
>JAPZEA010000023.1:20632446-20645067 GCA_029783685.1 Heniochus monoceros | reverse complement strand
GTCCTATTACTGTCCTTATTTATTTATGTATACATTTATTTGTGTATATTTTCCAGGTTCTTAATCTACAGTAACCCCTAGGTGGGCAACACCACATCTCAGCTTCCTCCGCTCTGTTCTTCAACTCCACTTAAGCTGAAAGCAGTGGCACCTGATAGCCCACCAGCAAATCTCCATCAGACATATGCGTTGTGAGAATTTTGTGCCATTTCACTATGAGCACTTTGTAACGAGTTGTTTTTGTCGCCTGTGGTTGTCTTTGTCAACAGGGCACCAACCAAGACACCACAGGACACGGTGAAGTACTTGGTGTAAAAGGAGTGCCTGCTTGACCTTTTTAAAATCTGCCCCACCTGCTCAAGAGTCTGCAAGGTACAGACGATCAGAAAAGGAACATTCCTTTCTTTCCCAGAAGGCCACCACAAGGGTTGCTTACGCACCAGAGAATGGAAGATTCAACCACGACTCACTTACTCTACTCACATTTTCGTTTCTAGGGTCAGTGCATCCCGCAGTGCTACAGTGGGATGCACTGTACATCCTATAACCACTGTGACAGAGGTACATTATGGCTTTACATTAAAGGTGTTCAATGCAGTGAACATGAGAACCTTCACCAGAATGACACTTCCAAATTATTTGCATAACTGCATTACATTCTGTCTTCTGTACTGCATAGACGGCGATCACACCAGACCGACCTACCTGAGGGACTGCAACAGAGGACAGACAGTCCGGGCTACTGTGCCAAGTATGGCTCATACTCCATGACGGTTCTCAGCACAAGCAAAATTGTCAAAATATACAATACTCTTTGTGCATCAAGAACTTATTTTAGATTGTAGAGCCACATAGATAGATAGTACAGAGGAGAGTACGACTGCAGTGACAGTAAACTGACAGACGCTTGTTCATGAGGGAATTGTTGGGTCTTTGTAGACAAAGAGTTTGGTCTGTACCTGCTCTATATGGAAAGTGTCCTGAGACAAATTCACTTGTGATTTGACACTATATAAATAAACTGAGTTGAATGTTGCCCACCTTTAACCTGCAACTGACATATGGCAATGGTTATCACAGGCTACCACTGAAAGGTGTTGCCTGAGAGAAACCCCACATTTTTTTATAGACCAATGGTCCTTAGACTCTGAACGACCAACACGTTGTCATCCCAGCTTTTCAAATACCAATGCCGCTTTGCCACGTTCCTCCGTGTCTCATACAAATGCACAAGGTACCCTTAAGCGTCTGTGCACGGCACACAAAGCCTTCTACCGCAAAGCCTTTCCTACACATGGTTAACACTGTGAAACGTTCACAGTTGTGAAGCGCTCACAGTTTGGTTAGGTTTAGGCACCAAAACTACTTGGTTAGGGTTAAGGAAAGATCACTGATTTTTGGTTTCACATGGGACACAAACTGTGGTGTACTGAGTAAAAGGTCCTATGTATGACTCACCCCTCCAAGCACTTAAGATATGGTTATGTTGTGTGATAGAAAATGTTGTCATTTTGTCGTTTCTTGTTATATGTGTGTTTAATTAGTATTTCCTCTTAAAAATTAGGTTTGTTGTTTAGCCTTTTTATGTGAAGAAGGTTTTTGTCCATCTTTTATTGTTTTCTGTCTTGCTTTTATGCTAATTTATGGTTCTTTGTCTTTCCTTTGTGGAACATCAGGAAACCTGCTGGAAATCAATTTATAACTGAGTTAGACCAACTGATAGTGTTTTTCATTACTGTGCCATCTCTCCCACCAAAGAATGAATAAAATGAAATGGAAATGAAACCTTTCCTTGCATCTCCACACGCTTCATCGTAAAGTGGCTTCTTATTGGCTCGCGTTACCAGATTGTTTCAGCTAGTGGTCACTGATCAACAATGTCTGCTGCATCCTCTGGTGTGAAGCAGCCATCTTGCTGGCTCCTATGATGGGAGCACAGGCGGCTTTTCGAGTGTCAGAAGGTGCTGGCTATCCTTGCAATTGCCCTTTGGGGCTAAGTGCAGCATCAGGCATGTGCTTGGCCTCATTATCCCGGACGCGATACGATCAGACCACAGAGCAGCTGGATGGACGTCACATGACTCTCCGTCCACACCTCGGCCGTCTCTTTAGCCCCCAGAGTGCTCTGCGAGGTGTCAGGTCACCACTGGTCATTTTAGAAGAAGTGTCCTCAGTGGGGAACAGCGAGGCGGTTAGTAGGGGAGGGGGCTGTCCAGTCTTCACAGTCAGGCAGCTGGACACAACACAATGATTACACTCCCAGGCAGTGCCTCCCCCCCCGACCCCCACCCGACCAGACAGGCCTGGCTGTAATGGGACTAATTGGGCTGGACACCACAGAGGGACAGCAGCATATCCTCTATGACACGATCCCCCTATACCCATTCAACATCTGCAAAGTATGAAAATGCTGTCGCTTAATTAACAACAAGGGCTGACCGATCAGGACAGCTCGTTTACAGACCAGACAGTAATGGTGTCATGTCTCAGACAGCTAATCACAGCTGCTGTGTGTGTGTGTGTGTGTGTGTGTGTGTGTGTGTGTGTGTGTGTGGTAGTGTGTGTGTGCGACACTGGAGAAGCTTTGAGGGTGCTTTTTGATTCATTGATTTGTAAATATGTTTTCATAAGGTTTTTGATAATGTATTATACAATTATGTAAAAGAGAAGATGTACATAAGATTTTAGATAAAGTGTTGACAGGTATATTAATTTATTTGTATAAAAGGAGAGCACTGCATTCCCTGATTGTAAGAAATCCGAATTATCCACCAAAGTGGTTTGTGTTGTTTCTTGCTGTGCATCAATTTAGCATCCTTTGTTGTGTGCAACCCTTTTTTTCTTCGTTGGCCCACGTAAATCATGGTGTCCCCTCCAGGAAAACTCCCACATCTTTGCTACTCTTCCCAACCTCGGTGTTAATGAGATGGTTGATTTTCGTTGATTTGTGCCTTTTTGTTTCCTTTTTCATTTTCCTATAGTGTTTTTTTCATGAAAAGAACAGGGATCCACAAACTGCTGTACATGCAAAGATGAACTGTATTAAGACCAAACTGGTTCCACTTTTTGATTTTCTGTAATGGATTACTTTTGAATATCTCTATATATTGATATATAAAATCTGACTGAAAATGTCTTTAATGTGTGCCTTTTCATTTTCTTCTAGAATATCTCACATATACATATCATAGACCTACTGCTCAAAGAGAATATTTTTGCTCTAAAGCAGCACTTGTCTTTTTTATATTAACAGGTCAAATGACTGTGTGTCATGTGAAAGGTGTTGCTTATAGTGACAATCTCACAGAGAATTATTACCCCACTCTGCAGTTCACCACAGCGCTGTGGAGCTTTAAAGCCTGTTTTAGCTCATTGTTTTGGTTTTTGGGCCCAATTTACTGCTTAGTTCAGTGTCAGTGCACCCAATTTCCAGATGCTGCAGGCAGATGTTTTTAGCAAAGAAGCTCTGATAAACCAAATGTATGCACCCTGCCCAGCACCAAACAGCAGACAGACACAGCTAGCCATGAGCTAGTGAACATAGATAAGCATTTACATAAGTGTGTGTGAATACTGGATGTACACTTTAGTGTTAGAAACCATAATTATACATCGGACGTGTGATGTTTCAGCTTGTTGTGTAATTCTGTCCCCAAGTAGCAGAAGGAATCCATTAATGCAGCTTTAAAGACACCATCATCTTCATCAGCCTGACTGAGAACAAGCAGATCTGGAACACAAGCAGGAAACAGCAAACACGCCTCCTGTTAAGGTACAATGTGTTTACCTCTTACTTTCGTGTGACTTGCTAACGTGTAGCACAAGCAGAGCAGCAAACTGAATGAATAATGTCTTCATACCGTAACCCACAGAATGTGGTTGAGAAGAAAAATATTGTCAGGGCCTTTAAGTAAAGCATCTGAGAACAACACCGCTGTCTGTTTCTGCAGCGACCACAGACTGCAGCACCAGCTGTAGTTAACATCTTTTGATGATCACAACTGAGGGCTGTGCTTGAGGCGCCAATTATTTTTCATTGTGTCCATAAATACCTCATACTGGCACTGTAATCTCTTGTACAAAAATGCGGCCACAATATTGTTGTATCAGTGTACCCCACAATCTGTAATGACCTACCTCTGCTTGAATGCTTGGGGATGTTTGTATGTGCACCTGTACTGTATTTTTTGGTATCCTGTATATACCTGCAGTGTGTGAATGTGTGTGCTCGGTGCCTGAGTGGGAGTTTATGTCTGATCTGATTGATGGAGGTGGCAGTGGAGGCAGCGCTCCCCTGATTGAAGCTACAGGCAGCACTAGGCTTCTCATTAACCTATGATAATGCACCTGTCACCCTGATACAAAAGCCTCGCAGCACATTTGTTTCGGATGGCTGTTCTCGCTTCTTCTTCTTCGCTTTTTTTCCTCCGCTTGACTTCCCTCCCTGCTCCATCTCTCTCCTTCTGTTTCTCTTTTCGCTCTCAATCTCTTCTGTGCTCTTGTACGTTCACGCACACAAGCACACACATAGTATGTCTGGAAAGTCTTGCTGACTCCGTGCCAGAGCTGACCATAGCAGATGGAGGCTGGTGCATGTGTGTTTTCCCCCTCCTCTGCTGAATGCAGCAGCTTCAGTGTTTAATAGGATCTGTGTTCACTAACTCACAGGGACCAGGGTTGATAGGAGATCAACTCTTCCAGTTTTCAATGCAGCGGCCTCTCCATAACGGCTAACAGTATGTGCTATCACACAACAAACGCCCCTCTGAGTCGACTCATCTGCTGGCTGACAGAGATGTGATCTCTCCTTCTGGTCAGTGGTTCATTTTATCTCACAAGTAGAAGACTGTCTCAGCTTGCTTTCTACAGTATTTGTAAGTCCAGCAAAAAATGTCTTAGCTAGTAAAAATGTGAGAAGTGTGTAAGTTGATTGGTAGGATGCACTTTCAAAAGCAACCAACTAGGCTAACTAAATGTGAAGTGTAGCATCATGAGTAAAATTAAAGCAAAATTACAGCTTTAAGGGGGGAAATATGTATTTAACACCATTTCCAATTCTTTGTAAATGTAGTTATGACTTTGTTTTATTTTTATACACAAACATGGAGAAATGTGTGTGTTTCCAAGCAGTTAAGCAGTAGCCTGAGTGTAAACATGCTAACATAGCTGATGTTATTAGCTTTAAGGCTTTAGCAATTTGAGGTATGTTTTGCCATTTTGGTGATAAACTCTTCAGTTTATCTCATCATTAAACATAATTTTATCAAGTGTTGCCCACAGACTTTATATTATCTCTTACTCTTCATTTTAAATAGGTCATTAGCAAGCTGCCGTTAGCTTTGTTAGTTGGTTCAGTTAGCTAACATCGCTCAACATTTAGCCTACACCTGGCAGTTATCAGCGGTGGAAGTATTCAGATCATTCACTCAAGTCAAAGTATCAGTACTACACTGTGAAAATACTCACAAGTAAAACCAACTAAAAGGAAAAGTAGGTAAGTATTATTAGCAAAATGCACTTTAAGTATCAAAAGTAAAAGCAAACCTACTCATAATGCAGATATTCTATTTATAGCCTATTTCTATACTACTACTGTTACCTATATGTTATATTTTTGGATTGTTATTGCTGATGTATTAATGTATGAATATTAATTCTGTGTATTGATTTTAACTATTATATATATGTGTGTGTGTGTTGGGTAGTTTAATCTTTAACAATGCATCATATTTTATAACATGATTGTACGTTTCATATCTAAATCTCAATCTTCAAAGTAACTGAAGCTAACGCTATCAAATTAATAAATATAGTGGAGTAAAAAGTGCAATATTCCGTCAGTTTCCCTTAAGAACACTACTTGAGGAAATGTACTTAGTTACATTCTACCATTGGCAGTTACTGGGTATAAATGTTTAGTAACTACTCATCTTAAAAACACTTTATAATGGTTGTAAAGTTGAATGTATGAAGAGCTGGTGTAACTCCACCAGTTGTCCTATGATAATGTCTTTCTATAAGTCCTCTTCTCCTCACCAGAAGGCTCCAGCTCCTCTGCCAGATGTCTTCCTTATTCCCTGTAGCCTGCTCCAGTCAGTTTTTTTTGCTCTCCAGAGGGCCTGTGTGTGATTTATTTATCCTATCTGCACGTTCGGTGCCAGGAACACACACTGAGAGCACACAGGACTGTGGAACGCAGCCTCGAGCCGCTGCAGAGTGTAGAGCAAGAGAGAGGACTTAAAGGACAGACAATAAATCAGTATGGACCTAAAGATGTGTGTCAGAACTGTTGCATGTAAAGTCAAGGCTGCTTCAGAAGACATAAAGGGAGAGACTCAGAGTCTATGAGCGCACTGAGGGTGTTTAGGTTTGGTGTTTTGGGAAAGAGAAGCTTCAGTAGCTCCCATTAGTCACTCTGTCAGATGTTAGATAGATAGACGAGGCCTCGCTGGTCCCATTTGACGCCGATCAGCCTTTGGAATTCAGATTTCCCAATATTGGCAGGACTTGATCATGATTAAAGAATGAGCATGTGTGGTGTTGGGAATGTCTCTGGCATGACTCTTTGCTTCCAACCTCTAATCTCCTCTGTTTCATCTTATGCCACGTAAATCTCTCAGAGGGCAATCAAATATTACTGTTTTGATGTCTCTGGACAATAGCTGGAGTTTGTTTGTGTTGGATACCAGCTGCTCTCATTAAGTAAAAGCACATGGCAAAAAAAAAAAAGAGTAACACCCCTTCATGGGGTCAGACCTTCCTGTTTAACAACTAGCCAGGTTCCTGTTGGGGCCCCGTCATGTGACACATGTGGCACCTCTTCGTCCCTGAGAGTTCATCCTCGACTTTCCGGTGCAAAAACTGCCCTAAATTTTGAAAATGCAAACATCCTGCCATCCTTGTGCTTCTCATCCACACGTAGATCGCAAAAATATGAAAGGAACGCCATTAAGTGGTGTCAACAAATATACAAAGATAAAAGCAAAAGCACTCCTGTCAGCATCTCAGAAATGACTTTACCATGTTTAAGAAGCCCAACTTTTTTAGTGCCACCGTGAGCAACGTTTGAAAGTAATTTGACTGTATTTATCTACTGAGCTGTCATATGGAAAAGACAGGCTTTCAGCATGAGTGCCCATTTATTTCCACTGCTTATTGAGTGAGGCTGAAATGGTGGAAAACAAGCCTCTCCTGATGTTACGAGTGCACAGTGGATATCCTAAACATGGCAGCTCTGTTTCGCATGTAAAGACTAAAGACAGGCTGCTGGACCAAGTGGAAGCAGAGAACAACAGGCTCTGCTTTCTCGGTTTAAATTGTGCTCTTTTAATAGAAAGGGAGGGGGGAAAAAAAGTCATGGTAAATTTATGCATCAGCGTAATCAAAATGAGAGGAAGGAGGTGCCGAGCAGAGCGGATGGCCTTCAGTGGAATATTCTCGGATGCTGATTAGAGAAGCCATGTTAATGAGATTCATTGACAGTCTAATACGGAGAACAGCATGCCCCCTGCTGAGGCTGTCTGTGCCGTCCCTTTCTCTCTGTCCCCGTCCTCGTCTCATGATTTGCTCTTTTTCTTTTTCCTCTCAGCCTGTCTCTCATAGCAGAGGGAACCGTGTTTACGCTGGACTGAGACAGCGGGGGATCTGGCCTTTTCCACCAAACTCTGTAATGATCACAGTTGTTGAGTCATACCTTTAACACTACATGCTTTGCACAGCCGTCCTGTGTCTTCCTCCTGAGGGGCTTTAAGTAGGAGGATCAACCAGCCAGCACACACACACACACACACACACACACACACACACAGGCACACACACGCAAAGCACCTTGGGATTTGGGTATGGGTGACACCACATGACAGGCAGGCAGATGGGCCGCATCAACAGGAGTAATGACAAACGGGCCACTGCTGTTGGTTTCTGCACCTATAAGCAGTGCTCATAGACTTTCAGGTGCCGTCACTCAACAGAGTGCTTCAGTGTGTGTGTCATAAGTGTGTGTGTGTGTGTGTATATACATTGTATGTGTGTTGCCCACCAGCCAAATCCCGAAGGATCCATCTCTGGGCTCAGTGGAAAGCTGTGCAGGGAAAGTAGGGGGCCCAGATGTTTTAGCTCAATAAGCTTAAGGATGAGTTCATAGCGAGAACATCTGAGGCTTTCAGCTCTGTTGACCCCAGAAAGAAACTCTTAATCCAGCCAGTTTGAGGACACATGTGTACATATCCTTTTCATAAGAGAGAAAGCTGGAGATGCAACTATTTTTCAAGTATTTTCGTTCAGATAAACTGCGACCTAATTACTTTTTTTTTTGGCATCGGAGCACTTCAGAACAAAGATGGAAGAGTAAAACATTGGCCAGATGCAGAAACAGAAAAAAATGTGTTGGAATGCCTGCGGGTGTGTTTGTAAAAGACTGTGTGTACGAGAGAGGGGGAGATAGAGAGGGAGAATCGGGGGCAACAGAGAGGTTTTTAAGGAAATAGTTGAGACTGTGATTATGGACAGCAGGAAGGGGGGCTGGAGGTGTTTGCTGCCAGACTTAAGTGGCCCCTATTAAGCAGAAGTGTGTCTGTGTGTGTAGGTGATCCTGTTTCAGGACAAAAAAAAAAAAAAAAGTCAGGCCGGCACTAATGGCCTCCCCCAGGCCACACGCTCCCTCAGCTGTGTTAGCTGAGCGGCTGCAGCCTGAGCGTCGTGACAGAAAGGAAGAGGTCAGCAGGGGTCAGATGGAGGGATGGATCCCAGGGTGCTGCGTTTGCACTCTGGTCACAACACCCAGCTTCCCCCAGCTAAGGAAAAACAGCAAGAGAAACCACAAGCAACCATCAGGGAAAAGTCCCCCACATGTTACTGTACACAGCTTCTGTCCAGACAGTACGGCTGCACACTCTGTGGTCACACTGTGACTGTTCCATTTATTAATTTCTGCTTATTTTTTGTTTTAAGTTGTTGTCGGTTGGTCGTTGTTTCTCTGTCCGCTGTTTCATGTGTCTGATGTGCCAGTTTTTACAAAGCTACAGGCCAAATTTCCCACTTGGGACAATGCAGAACTAAACTGACCTGAATTTAACTGAACTGGTATCAACTTGACTTAGCTCTGCTCAACTCAAAATACAGTATTCAGTGGTTTGTTATTCCTACATGGGTAATGCAAGGTTTGCTTAAGTTTATACTTAAGTGTGAAGCTGGCTACTTTCCTGCAATAGAAGCCTCACTGAGGTCACTGCAAAGTTCAATTATTGCACTTTTCTGGGACTATACTTCACAAAATATCCATGCAGTAAACCTCACCCGTATGTATGATTTTACTGTTGTAGCTGGTTGAGGTGGAGCTAATTTTGAACTTGCAACTAGTGATTATATTCATTACGGATTAATCTGATTATTTTCTCCATTAATCAACTGATTAGTCGATTAATTAAGTGAGAAACGGCATCACAAGTACAATAGTTCCCTCTGAGATGTAGTGGAGTAGGAGCAGGAAATAAAAGACACAAGTAAAGTACATCAAGTTGGTACTTAGGTAAAGTACTTATGAGTAAATGAGGTCAGTTACTTTCCAACACTGGTTATGGCTGAAGACTGTAGAGGTAAGCTGTAGTCCGCTCCTCATCTCTGCTTGAGGCTGGCAGCTCAAGGACACATTAGCCGCTACTAGCATAACACAAATAAGTCTCTGACTGTTCTGTCAGTTGCAGTTTGTGGCATTGTGGGTAATGTAGGCACCAGGTTTTTGACAAGAAAGAAGACTAGAAAAGACAATATTTCTGGTTTTGCCATATCAATTTAGCGGTTCTTTTTTTTAAACTGTCCATTGTGAGTCCGACAGTGTTATAGGAGCACCATTCTAAATCAGTGAGATACTCTTTTAAGATGTTTGACACACTGATCAACATTTCTTATAGCAGTATTTCAACCTTTATCTCCCATGGCTCAGACCCAGCTGATGTTTGTGGAGGAAGGGGCCTTCTTCACACTTACCAGATGGCAGGGCAGGATGAGCTCAGCAGTGAACCACCTTGTCCTTTACAGTAACACCATCCAATCACGTCCCCTGCACCTGAAGATCCAGCCAATCATTGCACCAGTGGACAGAGGAGTCATGTGAGACCATTTAAGTCTTTTATGAGGCCATACCAGACATAGAGGGGGAAAGGGACAGCGGAACCCTGTCTTTTATGGGCTATTGGGGATAGTCTGCTTCCATCTCAAGGCTGTTAAAGGTCTCCCCAGCATGGAGACTCTCACAGCCTGGGGGTGGGTCATGGTGCACCTGGGCTCTGGATGGAGAAAGAAGCTTAACCCCTTCTCTTCTCAACCCTGCTTTGTCCATACGTCATGTCTGCAGCTCACCATATGTCCCAGTTAGCGTTCGCTCAGAGGCTCCTGTAGTCTGATGACCTGCTGCCATCATGGTTGTGATAATTCTTGCTCTTCTAGAAGCAGCAGAATTAAACAGTGAATGCGAGCAGTATATATAGAGATTACTGAACCCACTTGAGGTTAGCTTGTGGCTCTGGTTAGTTTTATACTCAACAGGCAGCTGCAAGGATAAACGAACTCACTTGACTTTTACTGACCTTCGCTGCCTCCGCCGACAGGCCTTTATGATACACATGTGCACCCGCAGAAAGTGAAAGCCTGAATCACTGGGAGGAATACTAGTCCCATAAA
Source organism: Heniochus monoceros (assembly GCA_029783685.1). Taxonomy (NCBI): domain Eukaryota; kingdom Metazoa; phylum Chordata; class Actinopteri; order Chaetodontiformes; family Chaetodontidae; genus Heniochus; species Heniochus monoceros. The sequence goes on along the minus strand of JAPZEA010000023.1, from coordinate 20,634,390 downwards.
CCAGGATGTGATTAACTCCACTGCAGGGAATAAGAGGTGGGGTTGTAGAGGCTGCACACCTAACTGAATTTTACTTTTTAAATTGAGCTCACAATTTCCCCAGCTCGTACTCCCGTATCCACCCATCCAGAGAGCCGAGCAGTTTACTGCCAGCAAGAGAGAATTTTTCGCTAGATTGGCTTTGTCATTTTGATTCATGTGGGACTCGCTAGTGAGAGTGTTATTGTGCGGTCTCGAGCCTGTTCTCCTGCCGCACCGTGCTCTCCTCCCTGTGTTATTAACTTAGATGTGCCCTGTAAGAGAGGAGTAGTCACAGGGGGGGACTCAGAAAATGATAAATTGTTAGAGGAAAGTTTCACTTCCTAATTTTTTCTCCTCCCTTCCTAAATCTTGCCGCTGATAGAAATCTCACCATCTTCGCTTATTGTAACCTCGGCTGTGAGCTGTAGGTGGGTGGATGAAGGGGTAACACAAGGGAGGCGGGAGACAGAAGAGTGTGACGGAGGAGAATTTCAGAGAGGCTTCATTTGGCATGCAGTCCATGGTGGAGGAAGTAGTCTGATCTTTTACTTAAGTAAAAGTACCAATACCACACTGTGAAAATAATCACTACAACTAAAAGTCCTGCATTTAAACCCTTACTTAAGTAAAAGTATCTAAGTATTATCAGCTAAATCAAAAGTAACAGTGCTCATTACGCAGACAGTGTTTTGCTATTATATATGATGTTTTTGGATCAATATTTCTGCTGCATTAATGTGTACGTTTAAGGTTGTGCTAATGTTAACTACTCTATACACTGGTGGGTAGTTTAATCTGCAGCGGTTCATCATATTCTATAAGATCATTATGTTTGTAGCGTTGTCTCATGAGAACCACGTATCTCTAAAAAGACAACGTTTCATGAGCTCAGTAAACAGCCCTGTTTTCAGCTTTTTGACAGTTAATTCAAGAGGGATTTTAAATAGTTTATTTAGGTTACGATATAGGAATTTTCTAAACCCATAAAAGAACACTTAATCCTTCAGTTTATTAGAAAAATACACATTAAAAAATCACCAAATGTGGATGGTTTTCACTGGACAGGAAGGGTATGAAAGATTTTAATCTGACAAGTAACAAGTTACTAAAGCTTTCAGACAAATGCAGTGGAGTAAAAAGGACAATATTTCCCACAAAGGTGTAGTGGAATAGAAGTATTAAGTTGCATAAATTGAAATACTCCAGTAAAGTTCAAGCACCTCAAATTTGTACTCACAGTACTTGAGTAAATGTCCTTAGTTACATTCCACCTCTGCATGCTGAGAGCAGCCTGTGATTGTGGATGTAACAGCCTCCTTTTCACCTCACGTTAGATCATCGGCTGACACTCGCTTCCTCTCACCCACCTCAGAGTGATGAATACTGTGTTCACACGAAATCAGGTGAAAAATTGGCTTTCCGACATGTCAGCAACGTTATTCTCTCACACTGCACAACTCTCGCCGCTCCATGATGATCCTCAAAATGTGTTTCATATGCAGCTATCTATGTTATAAAGCATGTTGTACAATGACTGCAAAAGCAACTGGTTAGTGAGGAAACAGTTTCTTACTAAAATGATTTTTTGTACACACAGGTTTTTGTACAGATTACACAAACAAAATATAACGTGTTACAATTGAGCTTGTAGAGTCCTGATAATGCAGTGTGTTCAGACCTATTCCTTGACTCTAGTGCTGTAACAATTGGTTGATTAATCAAAATCAGAATCAGAATCAGAGATACTTTATTGATCCCCGAGTTGAAATTGTTTAAAATAACTAACAACCAACAAAAGATGTACAAACATTTAGATAATTAGTTTACAGTTTTTGTAATTTATCCAGCAAAATACCAATCACCAAAACCCACCTCTCAAATGTGAAGATTTGCTGTTTTTCTCTGGTTTATAACATTAAAAAA
>JAPZEA010000023.1:20042972-20053765 GCA_029783685.1 Heniochus monoceros | reverse complement strand
TTTAGAGCCGCGCTGAGGACGTGAGGCTCTTATGACGACATCAGAGATGAAGAAACACATGTGAAGTCAGTCATTCGCTCATATTTCAGGGCAGAGCGAACGCCGACCAGCAGCTTTCAGCGTCTGAGGGGAAACGTGAGAACTCAGCCCCAAATCTGTTTACCATTAAAACAGATGCAGGGCTGGGTGTTCACACTTAGGACAGGGCATAATTCAGTCTCCGCGCAGTTGAGGAAATTTATTTAGCAAACAAAAAATGAGAAATTGTGTACAAAAAAAGTAAAGAGTGAGGGAGTAAACCTGCCTGCACTTTGGTTTTGTCTAGTCGCTCCATCAGGCGGTCGGCACTGCAGCGCTCATCGTTAAGATCTTCTTCTAGCTGACTGATACGCCCCTGAGAGTAGAGCAACACATGAAGAACGAGCCAAAACATCATCAAGTTAATATATATTGCATGACGCTGGCGTGTTTACCAGCACAGAGGACATGATGAATCCATCCCCTGAGGCTGCGACTCGCATTTTAAAGAACACATGAAGAAATCTGTGGAAAGATGCCTCCAGACAACCTGTGATAAATGAAGATCTTGTGCAGCCGTTCACTGCTGAATGGACGTGAGCGTTCGAAAGAAGATTCCACCCAGACAGGTCTGATAACTTTGTACAGTAAACACGAGCTTCCTCGGTCGATACGCAGTGTCAACAGTGAGCGCGCTGGTATCACTGTGTAATGTTTTGTCATCAGCAAGACAAACAGAGCTGAGCTGTGAGATGTTATTGCCGCGGCCGTGTTCAGCACCCTTATACTTCACAAGGACAAGTGAGCGCAAACACTGGCACCTGAGCACATAAACACTCCAAAACATGTGATAAACTGAAGTGTGTGAGTCGGTACACTTTCTAAGTGAAAGCTCCCGGTGATCATCGGTTTAGAGTTGTAGCTTTTCAGTAAACATATATACAGTTATGTTATTATGGCAGGAAACATTGGTGTCGTCATCTAAACGCCTTATAACTCCACTGTGGGAAGATTTTTGTGTTTAAACTGCGACTGAAGGATGAGATCTCCTCTAAACTCAGACGTATTTTGCATCATTCTTCATTTGTCAAAGCTCTGCTGGCTTGTTTCTGTTTTCAGGAGGCACATTAATACATTTTTTACACGTGCTGAGTAACAATAATCTGCACAAAAAGACAATTTGTGCTCAAAATATTGTCATGTCCTTGTCCAATAAAAGACAAATTTGGAATGAGAGAGCAGCCTGTGGGTAATTTTTCTTCTTTTTCAACCATAAGTAGCACGGATGAAGGCTCCAACTCTGAGAAGTCAGCTGTAACTCAGACACCACAAATCTACAAGAGAAGGTCTAATGAGAGATGCTATTGAGTTGTATTATGGGAAATTTAGGATCCAGCGTGCTTTTGGAGACTAAAACTCCACATTTATCAGCCTCTGCTACGTCAGTTTTAAGCATTCTTCACCTGCAAGACGCCTCAATATTATGGAAGAGCAATACTGAACTGTTCGTGAGTAATTCAAAAGTTTCCTAGGTTAAGGCTGCCGAGACGTTTACCTCCATGAGCTTGACCTGCCGCTCTCGCTCTCCCACCGTAGCTGCGCTCCTCTCCTCCAGCTCCTCCACCCTCTGCTCCAGCTGCCGGCCCCTCAGCTGGGCCTCCTGCTGCTCCCTGCGACACCGCCGCAGATCCTCCTCCAGAGGAAGCAGCTGGACACAGAACAGGCAACTATTAGGCAATCAGTCAGACATTATTAAACAAATGCAGAGCAAATCAAATCTGATAAAAGAAATATTTCAAAAGTAAAAATCTGAGAGAAAACACTGAAACAAAGGGCGATAACTCCTTTCCCTCCTCGTGCCGTCTTTTTTACTTTATTTTATTGGTGACTAAGACAGTTGAACCCACATACTGATGAATCAGACAATGCGCACCACACCTCTTCCTGCAGTTTTTTGGCTGCCTGTCGGGATTTCTCCAGCTCTGCTCCCTTTTCCTGCAGCTGTCTCCGCAACTCGTCCAACTCCCTCTGACTCTTCTCTCTGGCCTCGTCGACCTGGTTCTGAAGTACATCGGTAGACGCCTCGCAATCCTCCATGATGCAATTCATCTGAGCACAGAGATAAACAGAGAGCTCCTACAGTGAGATCAGTGTACCTCATTAGGTGTAAGGAAATAGGGCATAATGCATCTAATCCTAGCATAAGAATTATCAGATGGTTCTGCTGATCTCATGTGGCTTCGGGGTTAAGAAAACAGATTTTCAGGTGTCATCTGGCTTCCCACAGGGCCCAGGAAATAGTCTGGGTCCACTCTCACCTTCCTCTGCAGTTGCTCCACAGTCCTGTCCTGCAGCCTCCTCTCGTCCTCCAGGTCGGTTTTTGCCTTCCACAGCTCCTCTACTTGTTTCCTCTCCTCCTTGAGCTTCTCCTTCAGGTCCCTGTGCTCATGATTTAGCTTGGTCAACTTACTCTGGGAAAAAAATAACAGAGGGAAGAGGAGACCGTGAGCCTCCACTGGGGCCAAAAAGAGTCCCATGTCATATCAGTCGTGAGCTTAATGTGATTCCAGCTGTTTATCTTTTGATTTTTGAGGGTATTTTTGACTTTATTTATGGTGTGGAGCAGCAAGAGACATGGGAAGAGAGAGAGGATGCAACACAGGATGTTGCATGGTAAGCATGTTAGACCACGAGGCCAACACAGCTGTTTCTCTACAGCTAACAGCAACCTCGCTTTACCTGCACGTCCTCCAGGCGAGTGAGCAGCGACTGATTAGACTGACACATCTCCTCCTCGTTCCTCCTCACGTCTTTCAGCGCTTCCTCAACCTGCTGCTTTTCCCTCTGGGGAACAAGGAGGAAAAAGGGATATGCATAGAAAATAGCAGAACTGATCACATTAGTATGATAGGTGTTGATAAAAACATCAAGAAACTAACTAATCGGGTAAATCTGTTATCTTGGGCCTGTTTCCACAAAGTTTCCCACCTCCAGCTGCTTCGCTCTCTGCTCCAGCAGTCTCTCGGTGCTTTTACACTCCTGGATTGCTTGACTCAGCTGATCCACCTTGTTGTTCTGCTCCTGCACCTTTCCTCTCAGCTGATCTCTCTCCTGGCTCAGCTCCTTCAGCTGCACCTTCACTGCACCTCTCTCCCCCTCAGCTTCGGCCTTGTCTTGATCCAGCCGGGCATTGCTCTGGGAGAAGGGGTGAAATCATAAATACGGAGCGCGAGAGACAAAACAAACCATGTTTTAGCTTTTGGAAATAAACAGTAGAAATGTCTTCCTGTTACCTCTTTAGCCAGATCTAAATCCCTGAGCAGCTTTTCAAGCTCATTTTCATATTCATTCTTCAGAGCGGCCATGTAGTTATCATGAGTCTCCACCTCCTCTTTGAGCGCCCCCTTCAGGGCACTGAGCTCCCTCTCCCTACGGTGCAGCACCTCCTCCTGCTCCTCCTTCACCTGCAGCATCTCCTGAAAGTCCGCCCGCAGCTGCGCCATATCCTGACAGACACCCAACAAAGTGCAGAGTCACGACCTCGAGCCCGCGGGAGGAGCAGCTGCTGTTGATTTGTGAGGTGCAGCTTGTTCATGTGGTTTCATTTACCTTGAGGAGGACTTCTTTCTCTGTATTTATCACCTCTGCCTTCTTGGCTTGGTCCAGCTCATCGTGCATCTCAGAGAGCTGCTGCTGAAGGTCTTTCATCTCCGTCTTAGATCTCTCTCTCTCTGCCTTCATCTGACTCAGCCTGACAACATACAAAAATATGCAGGAAAGTCAGCTATATCTTAGTTCCATATTTGATATCAAGGAAATGAGACTGCTTACTCTGTTTAAAAGACTTAGAAAGGTGCTTGATAGGACTAGATAACAAAAAAGCATATCTGCACACTTAATCCAAATAGTATTTGACTCTGAGTCCAGTCAAATGACTTTCATTAGATCATACATCACAGTTCACTTGAATGACCTCAGAGTATGAGCAGAAGCTTAGTTAAAGAAAGTGCAACATACCACTGAGCTAAAGTACATGTGTATCCTATTGAGTTGTGTTTTTTAAAACTGTTTCATTTGCTATAACATCTGACTTTATTTGATACGCTTTGTTCTGCAACAGTAGAAATTTATAAGAATCATTTCATCAAGGAATACTTGTGGAATAATTTGCTTTCTTACTGAGAATTACATGAGAGGATCGATACCACTCTTACATCTGTGCAATAAATACGAAGCTACAGCCAGCAGACAGTTAGCTTAGCTTAGCATAAAAGCTGGACACAGGAAACCAGCTAGCCTAGCCCTGTCCAAAGGTAGCAAAACCCACCTACCAGCAGCTCTCATTTGTTTAATCCAGACAAAAAACATGTGATCTACTACTTTCTGGCCGGGAGCAGTCTTTATGCTAAGCTAAGCTAACCATCTCTTTGCTCCAGCTTCAAATTTAAGAGTGGTATTGATCTTCTCATCGAACAGGCAAAAATGCAAATAAGCTAAGCGTATTTCCCAAAATTTTGAGCTATTCCTCAGTAGACTGAGTACAAATTAACCATTTAGCAACTGATTTAGCCACAGAGAGTCTAGGTCTGCAGTTCTCTTGACAGTGAATTCACATGTTGCATTCAATACCATTAGTGTTTTGCTTTCAAGCATCAATCTGACATTTTTCTGTGTTTTTAGCTGATAAGCATGTGTTAAAATAGCATAGTTTTCACTGTAAACTTGGTTGAATAACTGCGAGGTCAGACCCTTACTCCTGTTTGGTGGACTGAAGTTCTGCCTCGACGTTTGCCAGCCTGCCCCTGAGCTGGAGGAGCTCTTCCTGGCTTTTGGCCAACTCTTCCTGAAGTTTCTTCTTCTCTGTTCGGGCCTTTTCACAAGCCTTAGCTAGAGTCTTTTCATTCTGTACGACACAACAGACAGGAACATCATCAGTCACAGGAATAGGAAGTGAGTGTTTTAGAGGTGAGTCAGCAGGACGCGAACGGCACCTTCATCTCAGTTTCTAGCTGTTGCTTTAATTCAGACACTTCTTTCTCCAGCGCTGCCTGTTTCTCCTGCAAAAGCTTCACCTCGGCGGAACAATCCTACGCATGAGAAAAAGGAGACATCCAGCAACAAGGCATCACGCTTAGTTCCAGACAAAGACATTAAATCAACACTGGCAAACATCTCATCCCAACACATACTTTCTCCTCCTCCTCCTCCTCCTCCACATTTTCAGCAGTCTTCCACTTGACCTTGTTGACCCTTTCGAGCAGCAGGGTGACTTTGGTCTGAGTGGTGGGGTCATCATCAGTCGTCCTGAGGAGCAAGAAAAAAAAAACAGCCCTCACAGGGTGTAATGATAAAATTAAGTTTAGTCGGTTGCTAAACAAAGATACGGCAGTGCAGTTTGTTCTGAGAAGGGAAAACATGTAACTCTTCTCACTCCAGCCGCCTTACGTACGTGGTGCTTTTAGCTCTGCCTCAGCACATATTTTAGAAAAATACACTGATGGATCTTAAAAACTTTCCGTGTGAAGAAGTTTTTTTTTTTATCAGTGGAAACAAGTACATGCTCTGCATTCCTGACTGTTGCGAGAGCACACACAGCTGGAGCGGCACCCCCTTATCTGACTCTGTGCACTACATGATCACAACCATGAGCTAATTGCCAAAAAGTGGCTGCAGGTTAAAACAAAGAAGAGACAGAAAGTGCAAACACAAACCCATTTATTGAGCTGTTTTAAAGGAATAGTTCAACATTTTGGGAAATATACTTATTTGCTAACAAGTTAGATGAAAAGATCGATACCAGTCTGAAGTCTAAACACCAAATATGAAGTACAGCTAGTAGCCGGCTTAGCTTAGCTTAGCATAAAAACTGGAAACTGGGGGACACAGCTAGCCCCGGCTCCAAAGGTCTCACTAATTAACACGTTATTTCTCGTATGTTTGACTCCAAAACATAAAACCACAATTTGTCATTTACACTTTGTTTGTTTTTGTTCGCATTAAGCAAATGAAATTTAATCTGTTCATTTTTAGGCTTTAGAGGTACTATTAACTGGTTTTTGTAACCATTTGGATAAAGTCGTGCTAGCTGTTTCCTCATGTTCCTTTTGTTTTAAAATCTAATAATCTTACTCTATTCGAACTGATTTTATTTAGCTTTCTATTGTGTTGTTACTTGTACTTTGAATTGCTTCTATGTTAAAAATATGCAGTACAAATAAAGGTGCTTCGCTTTCTATGCTAAGATACGCTAACCGGCTGCTGGCTGTAGCTTTGTATTTTAGGTACAGGTCTCGTCTTTCTCTCAGCAGGAAAGCCGTGTTTTCCCAAAATGTCTGACTATTCCTTGAACTCAAAGCGCTCAGAGCTGAGGGCCACTTACCCGTCCTTGAGGTAAGTGAACAGGACATGTTTTGCTGTGTCTTCAGGTGGGTCCACTGACACTTCTTGCTGTCCTTTCAGAAGATCAGGAGTGACCTGGTTAGGGAATATACAGCCGATAAATACACCCTTTTAAATTACAGCTGTGCCCTGGTGTTAATCTGTTTACCTGCATGTCTCTTTCATCAGAGTCATCAGTCTGGTCACTGCATGATCTGGAGATAGAGGGTTTCTCTGCTCCGTGAAGCAATTTTGCAGCATGTGGAGATATTGTCTCTTTTCCGTTATGTCCTTTAAGCAATGTGCTGGGTTTGCTCTCCTCCCTCTTGCTTGGGAAAGAGGCCTCTCCACTGAGGAGTCGAGCCCTGGCTGACCCGGGAGGATATATCCCACCTGAGGTCTCGGCCCTGGTGCCTTTCAGGGACGAGGCTCTGCTGGAGGAAGCGGATGAGGACGAGGAGTCTGAAGTTCGACCGCTGTCCACGCTGCGGGACCTCCGACACTGCTCCGGGTCCAGCCTGTTCCTCGGGCCTCCCCTTCCCTTCCGCTGGCTGCTGTTGAACTGGCTTATTAGCTTTCCTACAGATAAGATGGAGTCCGTCTCCACTGAGTTTGGGGACCTTGCAGGGAGTGATCGGCCTGAGGGGGGTGCCTTGGTCTGTGCCACCTCACTCTGGTCTCCCTCTGGGCCCTCGGCAGGCAGAGGGATCCTGGGTTTGTTCACATTAGCAGTTTGGGTTTGAGCAGGCGGAAGGCCGCTGTTCAGCTGTCCGGGTCGAGCGACTGAAGCTGCTGAAGGAATGACTCGGTTCAGGTTATTACTTTCAGGGTCATAAGGTCTCAGAATCTCTGGATGCTTCTGATAATGAAACCCGGAGGAGGCTGCAGTCCTCTGTGACTCAGATGGAGAGCCCCTTTCATCCACAGACCTCCTCACCACGCCTGGATTGTACCCCGCCTGGTGAGTGATGACAGAGATGTCCCGGTGGCTCTCCTGGCCTGAGCTGTTCAGAACCACATAGGGTTGACCTTTGATCCCTTGGACCTGCACCCTGACTCCAAACAAGCTGTCCTGGCTGCCTCTTGGACTGTGTTGCTGCATGTAGCTCAGCCTGTGAGACTCCATCCTGACTCCTCGGGGTTAACAGACGAACTGGTGGAACAAAACAAACCGGCATGTTAAAAATGACCGACGCTGCATGGGAAGGTGGATTGAAGACTAGTGCATCAGGGTGGTCAAGCTGAGTCTGGTGTTTACACAACACTGGAGCAGGGTCGGAGCCACACTGGGACACAATGACAGACATCCAGGCAGCTCCTCACACAGCTGCACTCAGCCGACGTAAAACACAGAATAAATGGACACTGACAAGAGCCTGATATTGCTGTGCAATGAAAACAGCTCCCTCTGTGTGCTCATGACAGGGTACTATTGTACAGCCAAAGCTGCGCCAACTGCATGACGACAACAACTGACCGAAGTCTCCGAGGTGTCGTCACCCACCTCATGGTGTAACACACAGGAAAACGTTTGTCAACAAATATGTTACTGTGAGGCTGAAACACAGGAACACAGGAGGTGTTGTGCAGCAGGCGAACCGGTGTCTTCCTCAGAGCACCGTCCTGAGTGTGGTCACACTGCAGCTCATTAATAAGAATTAATTTTAATTACAATAACTAATATAAAGCTCAGATAAAAATACTGATGCCACTTCCTGTTAGGTATTATTGCAATGGCTGTACTACTGGTTATTAAACAATCTAACAATGTTTTATACATCATTAACAAGAATAACTTTTGGGATCATTAACGAGAATAACTTTTGGATTGCCAGGTTGTGGAAAATCCTCCTCCAGCATGAGTTATGAGTCAATACTGGTTACTCACCAAACGGTAATTGGTTGGATAGTAGATTTAAGAGCAAGCTAAAAAGACAAATCAAGTGTTATTCGCTAGAGGAGAGTTTTATACAACCTGGCAACCCAAATGATATTATATTATTAATATCTAATAGCTGCTAGTAAATTACATTACATATTTGGTACCCCTTTATTAAGTGCACTATATTAGAAATTTTGTCCAAATGTTTCTATGAATTTGGCCAATATATTGAAGAGTTTTTTTTTTCTTTCACTACTATTTGTTTTGTCATCACACTTCTCAACTTCTTCAGACCAAATGTGTAAAATTCAGTGTTTATCAGTGAGTCCCACACAAGTTCAAGCCGGCTGTGAAAGTGTATTTGTGTATTTGTATCCGGTTTTACTTGGTGAACTTCACCTCACACAGTTCAACTTTAAGCAAACAGGCTACAGTGACGACAATAACACACAGGTACATTAAATGAAGACACGTGAACGCTAACTATCCCAGAAGGCTCGGAGCCCCACTGAAATATCACAGGAGGAACATGCTGACAGATGAAGTGAAGGCTGGAAAAAAGTTCAGATTCCTAAAGTCTCTGTTGACTGAAGAGCGCAGATAAAACAGCTGCGAGCCGCTACAGGAGTTTCTTATTTGTTGTTTCTTATTTTAAGGAAAGGCAGGTTATAGAGACATCGATCTGAGGTGAAACTTACCCGCTGTGTGTCCAGTCTGAGCGTTGAACTGAGTCCTCCTCCTCCTCCTCTGTCCGCTGAGTCCGTCCTGCCTCCGCCCGGACATGATCACTGTGTCCCGCTCAGAGGGGCGTTCACTGCCCGCTCTGTGCCAGATATCCAAACCATCTGACTGCTGCTGCTGCTGCTGCTGCTCAAAGCTTCACATGATGAAACATATGAGTTTATGGAAAACTAATAATGAGTAGGACCATTTATCACGCTTTAATATTCTGATAAAGAAGTCCCGAACTGTGTAAAACCCCGTTAGAGCGATGAAGAAGTTCTAAAATGTCTATTTATATGTCTTTATTATTAACACGTTAGCTGAAAAGGCTGTAGTAATCCTGTAACACAGTTAAAGCTTCTGTTGGATTTGCACAACCATGGTTTTGTGAGAAAAATTGTCCTTCTCTAAAATTGCATTACTTTATCAATTGCCGCATATAAAGGTAATTAGTTACTAAGGAAAGTATTTTTGTTACTTTTAAATGTCTGTTCCAATTCTTTATTAAGGCACACATACACTACTTATATTATTTAAGTGTTGCTGCAGCACAGTGTGAAACAAGATAACTGTCAAACCTTAATCACTGTAGTGGAAGGAGTTATCAACACTCCCGACCACTAGAGGGCAGCAACGACCAGCGCTCCTCCCTGTCAGCTTTCTTCTCTTGTTTTGGTTAGACAGAAGGATTTGGTGGAAGAAGAAGAAGCTTCGCAATAGTAATTAATATTTATATTTGATGAACACAAGTTTCTTCACTTTATTTCACAAACTCTACAATCACTTTGATGAAACGCTCAACCTCACCTTGTCTGAAGTGTCTGGCGCCACCTCAAGGTCGGTGACGTTAGACGCGGGGAAAACAGCCCACTGTTCTCAGGTTAACACCAAAGTGACGAGTAACGAGCCAATTAGTCTTCAATCATTGTAATTGTGTTATTTGATTGGCCCCAACACAGTTTTTCTGCATCAAATAACATCTTTGTATGACAGTGGTGGAAAGTAACTAAGTACATTTACTCTTAAATTAGCTAAACTAGCTGCTCCTGGACCAGCTACAACAAACTAATGAAGTGGGATAATATATCAGTCACTTGAAGTATGTCCTTGAAGTACATTTTGTGAATAATATTTTTGTACTTAAGAATGCAGGACTTTTACTTGTAATCAAGTAGTTCTACATTGTTGCATTGATACTTTTACTTAAATAAAGATTTGGACTACTGTATATACAGTAGGTGTGTGTGTGTGTGTGTGTGTGTGTTTATGTTCATGTTGTCAATTGTCACGCTGTGCAGTGTCTCGGTGAGTCATGTTGTAGCATCTAAGGTCATTGATGTCAATACATCCCTCAATTGTTTGTTAGGGGCCAGGCAGACCCTCTTGTATTTGCCAATCTTCTTCTTCTTCCTACCAATTCTGCCTCCCCCTGCGTGAAAATAAACAAAACTTTGCACATATGTCCAGTCCTATGCCAAACTTCTGGCATTGTGGGCTAATAGTCCTAATGGTGGCGCTACAGTGAGCTTCTAAAGTTTGAATCTTTGAAAATTCATAACCAATCAGTCATAAGTGCCCCGACTTCGCAACCGTCACCAAAATGCAGGACCGGGGAGCATAAATGTTCAGATGCTCTGAGCTGGCAGGAATTATAAAGTCCATCACTCAAAAACGGTAAAACTAATGAAAACTTCTACCACATTTTTTTGCACAATTGACACCAAACTCACTCTGCACCCTCAAACTGTCCACAACAGACGATCAGAGTCCACAGTGCATCAAAATGTTTTAC
>JAPZEA010000023.1:19439825-19452424 GCA_029783685.1 Heniochus monoceros | reverse complement strand
AGACATGAAACATAATGATATCAGTCAGAGTGACATACACATCAGAAGATATCATTATCTCCAGTGTCCATTGGAGATAATGGAGATCAAATGTAAACAAATTAGAAAAAAACAGGACTTAAAAGGGAATACCAGGGCCTTACCTACAGTCTGATGAGTAACGGGGCCTTGTTCTCCTGATGCCCTTAATTTCTTCTGTCGTCATAGTGGTACCCAAATAGGTCTATGTTGATGTTAGCATGTTAATATCAGTTTAGCAAATGCATTTTCTGACTTCACGCAAAAGTTAAAGCAGTCAGACCTGATGAAAAAAAAAAGAGAGAAGGACCAGCAGTTCTTCCTGTGGAAAAATCCACTTTAAAATAGAAGTATGACGCTCTGTACAGGATTGAGATTACAAGGGGACCAGCTAGTTGGCAGCAAAACAGTGGGTAATGGTGGCTGTACTGTATGACTGTGGTGGGGGTGTATATTTACCCACGTACACACTCTGCACTGGATTAAAATCACTGACCAGGGCAGCTAATGTAAAGTCACCCCACCTCTGACATGTAAATCCAGTCTGAATAGGGCTTTAAGTGACCAGACAGCAGAAACTGCTGCACACTGTAATACAATCCCAACTAATCCTTTAATAAACACTGCCTTTGTGAAACTTGTTTGTGACAGTGTCAGACTTGTGTTGATTCAACTCTGCAATGAAATTTGAGGCCATTCTTTAGGATTTACGTTTTTTCTTTTGTTTTTGGTTTACATCATTTATTGCACTACATCACTTAATGCTGTGTGGCTTAGTGCCAGTTAGAAGTGCTGTTGTTATATTGTCCCATGAATCATTGTCAAGCATTGTTAGGACAACACACTGTTCAATACCTCTGTTACAGGTGTCTTTTTATAGAGGGGAGATTCCCAACAACCTGCCAGAGGAAGTAGCGAGAAAGAGGAAGGGACATGACAGCCAGTGGCTTGCAACTTTACCACTAAGACTTCCTGTCAGTTGGAATGACAGTTTTTTTTTCCTTATTTCATATGCTAACATAGATATTTTTGTATTTATGGATAGTAAATGAATTTGTATGAACCTGTTGGTATCCTTATATGATAAAATATTAAAATATGTGTATATTGGTTAGAAATAGAAATAAGGCAAAATATGTACACTATTCCTCCCATACATATTAGTATTTAGCATCTAAACTATATGCTTATTTCCTCCAAGTAAAGTACCAAAATACTGCTACCTGCAAATAACAACATAACCTGAGAGAAACACTGCACATATTTATCTCCTCTCTGTTTTTGTCATAGGCTCTAAACTCATAAAATAATTTTGTCATGGAAGATCTCCAGTATCCTCCTCTGAACCTGTGTGACCCTGAGAGCGGCTACCTGACAGAAGCCAACTTGCTGTCCATCTCCCTTCAGATAGGACAGGACTGGCGTGTTATTGGCATCAATCTTGGCTTAAGTTACCAGGAGTTGGACCGCATCCAGTACAAGTACAGGTAAGAAATGACAAACAACAATTTTGGTAATTCAGAGGTTGTTGACATTAACTGTTATTGTTTTACAAGCTATTTACAGAGTCTAAGAGGTTAGGTACACATTCATTCGAAAGAAGAACTCAGTTATAATGGGAACACAGAAATTAATCTTTTATAGAATCCCAGCATTATCTCAACCTGACCTGCTCACTTTATATTTTTGTTAAAGGAAGAGTAAAATGTGTAAACCTGCAAGAAAGATTTGGCTAAAAATGTTTGAAGCATCTCTGCATGAGTGAATGATGTAACCAGAGCGTGCACACATGTTAGCACAGCCAAAACCTCCAGGGAACAAGATGGAGTGAGATGTAATGTGACTGAAGGAAAACCGCAGTGGGAGAGAAATGGTAGAGAATTTTGATTGTTTTAATCTGCACTGTCAGCCATCACTAAGCCATCTGGGACACTGCAGGAGATTACACATAGACTGATGCTCATCTGTCCCTCCCCCTTCTCTCCTCATGCTCAGAAAACCTCTCATGTTGCATCCTGGAGGTGGAGAGAAAATACGTTATGTAAAAACATAAAAATACACACTTAAATGGTTTTCTGTTTAAGGTTTTTATATAGGAATTCATTCACATGTCACTTTAATTATTTGTGTATTTGATGGAAGTTACCCCATAAATGTTTTCCTTTGGAAACAGGTGGTACAAAGCCTAAATCTTCAAGTCTGGATGCACAAGTAACTGCAATTTATACATAATCAATATCCCATTTGCATGGAGAATCTAATGCCACACTTGAATAGGCTGTGCCAGTGCATTTCATATAATATGTTTTTAAAGTACCATCCCAGCCAGTGTTACTTCCTGTTTTTCAATTAAGGTTCTTTTTCATACAGAGAATAGGGCAGTGGTTAATAGTTGGATGTAATCCATTACCATGGCAACCACAATGTCATTCTAGCGTACGTGTCAAGGTCAATGTCATTAACAGGGATAGCGATAGCGGTCACTCTAACATAAGCTATGGGGTGGAGGATTTTTCTCCACCTCCTTCACCTGAAAATGAGAACCACAGTGAGATGGGGGTCATCAGACCATATGCTCTGAGCCAGTGGCTTGCATTTTTTGAGACAGTGCCGGTGAGTCTACGGCTTCTCAACCTGCAGAGCCAGCGCAGTGCACTGTCAATGTGTTTTAAATAGTAAATTTTCCTCCTCGGTGGCTACAGTTTCACATAGCCTTCAAATCTTGGCGGGATACAAAATTGTGTAAAATAATATAATGTGTTATTGCACATTATTGAAAACAATACAGCTGCTACAAACCTGACTTGCATTGTGGTAAAACTGAGTCTGTATTAATGGGTGTATTTGTGGCAACTGTGCCTCCCTGCCAGAAGCTTGGGAGACTGTGTGCTGTAGTCAATAAGATAAATGTTTCCGCGACATGCTGAAAAATATTCGTACAGAGTGTTTCAAGTTCTAGAAGTTTTAAGTTATAAAACTGCCTGCTGTTTTGTCCAATAACATGGTAGAATCCCTCGGCAGTTATTGGTCAGTGTGTCTCTACCATTGTGTAAATTGGGTCATGGCCAAGTGTGCAGAGGTGCATGACAGCCCACAATTAACGACTATTTATAATCTAAAATGATCACCGAGCAGGTAGAGGCAATAATGGATATCATAACTACATTATGATGTATACAAACCATGTGCAGTAGGTCATAAACCTCCTTCTCAACCCACAGTTGGCAGCGTTAGTGGAGTTACCTTTATTACTTCAAATGAACTGCTCCAGAGTTCATCTGGAATTGATCAGACCACCTCTTTCAAGCAGACTTCAAGCTGGTTTGAAAATTTGGTGCACGCCAGGGTTTAATTAGGGCATTCCCACCAACACAAACAAACAGCACCAAGGGGGTGAACACACCACGGCTCAACTCAACTGGACTGAACCTGGCAGGTGTGAAAGTGACACCACGCTATTAGTGCTGTAGCTTTTGAGATACCCTATATCAGAGGCATAACATAGCACAATTTTTTTTCATGTTCCCTGACGTTTCCCACATATGAAATGGCTTCTTATATGAAAAAATGTTTCTCTGCAAGATTGATTAACAGATATTGTGACATACCCCCGTAAATAAAAGAGGTGTAAAGTAAAGCCAAATATGAAGGTTGAAGTAACGCTGGCTGGAGTGATACTTTAAGGTCCAGTATTTAGAAAGTTATTGTATCCTGAGGTGGAATTGAAGCATACAGTACTGCTCATGGCCATAGCTGGTCATTCCAATTAAAAAAAATATCATCTTGCAGTCATGTGAGAAATGTCAATATTTTAAATCAATATATATATATTCATATGTTATTTTTTCCTGTGGTGGGTCACTGTAGCCAATGTAACGTGTCTTGTGTATGTTCTGCTGTCCTCACCAGGGACAACTTGGGAGCCTTGGTCCTGGACATGCTGTTCCACTGGGCCCGGGGACAGAGGAATGCAGGACCAGGGGCGGCATCCAGGCTGGTGGCAGCTATGATAGAGAGCGGCAGAAGGGACCTGGCAGATGAGATTGAGGACATTGTCAGTATAGGAAGGAGAAAGTACTCAGAGTCACTGAGGAGAGTAGGTCTGGAAGCAGAGAGCTCCTCCCTTGGTGAAACACAGCAGGAGTTAAACCCACGCTGAGTGCAGATGGCTGACTTGCACTTGAGTAACCTGTTTGCATACAGTGTCCGTCATCATCTCATCCTACTGTCTAAAGAACAGTCCTGGAGTACAAAAACATCTCTCCTTTTGCACAATCATGATAGCCAGCTACCAGCTTGCGGCACCTTTCACAAGACCTACAGGAAACAAGTGAAATGGATGAAGGAAATGATGGCCTGTGGCTTGTTATCTCCACTTTTGAAAAACTGCCTCAGTTTGCAAGACAATGCTGTTGGAGCCCATTTCTGCCAGGGAAAAGGGAAATGATGAAAAGTCATATGATAGGATATAAACATACTCACATTATGTCAAAATTATGAGGTACTAAATACATTTTTTAATTCATATCTAATATTTTTGATTTACTACCTCATACTTTGGAACTACAGTAGTATTTCATCATTGACTCAAAATCTCATAATCGTTACTCATCATAATTTGGACTTAGAATGTTAGAATTTTGATTTAATTTTTCATGATTTTGGCTAAATGTCTCATAAGTTTGACTCAGTAGGTCAGACTTTTGACAGGGTCATCTTTTTGACTCATTATCTCTATTATTGTGACTTAATGTGAGTATTTTTTTCCATTACCTTTCCATGTTTTTTGTTTCTCGGCAGAACAGTAACATTGAATTCCATGAAATTCACTAATGCCTGTTCAGGACAGAGTCGAGAGGCCGAGCAAACACTGGGAGCTGTTGGACTTAATGAAAGTGCAGGAAGAGGCCTTTTTCTATGGTTGATTTAATGTCTTCCTCGTGTGCCTTTTGTCACCTGGAAACCAGCTCACCTGCAGCAAAGCCTCAGTGACCAATCAGGACATTCAGTTTTTTAAATGTCTGTATGAATTTCTAGTAAAAAATCTCAAGTAAAACTGTGGTCTAAAGAAATGTGTCAGCTATTTTGTACTTGCAGCTGAGAGTGCGTCATTGGTTGTTTCAGTCACGTTTACTGCGGCATGCTGCGCCTCATCCCCAATATTTCAACTGGAGCCATTTTTCTATTTTAGTGTTCAAGGTCATCGGGTTGAATCGTCACGATGACGCTGCTCCCCATCCCCCACCCCTACACCTATACGGCAAATGATAAATATGTGTGTGTACTTCTACTACAGACCACTAGAGGACCCTTGTTAATATCCCTTTTCTGTTTTTTCATTCGGGTCCTACTCCATCGCCAGCCAGGCTGCTCCTCCCTCCCTCCCTCCCTCCCTCCCTCCCTGCCTGCTTGCTTTCACTCCCTCCTCCTCCACCTCCCTCCGCTGGACTCAAATGCTAGTAACGCCGGTAGGTTAGCTGCTGTCGGTCTGTCAGCCAAAGATACAGACAGTTAAAGGCTTTGATTTCACACCGCAGCCACAGCAGGAGACATAACGGAAACGGCTCTATGTGTGCGGTATGTAGATAAAGGGATGCAGTTGACGCTCAAGTGTTGTCGGTGGGTGTCTGATTTAGTAAATGTGTGTATTGGCTTGAAGCCGTTAATAATCTTTACCTGAGAATAACGTGAATGCGACATGTTGAGATACATGTTTAAAATGAGTGGGATAACGCGACATGGGAAGCTAGCTAGTATTTCAGATTGGGATGTGATTGTATGTGGGTTTGTCGCTTGGTTGTGAGAGGCAGCAAACCTTTTTTTTTTCCTGTTATGTGACAAAGCTAACATTTCCAACATATGGAGGTTTTAAAGATGTAACGTTAACGGCAGGCCTGTTCCAGACTGTTGAAATTGAAGCTACCAACGTTACGGTGTCGGCATCAACGTTATGAATCACGAATAACGGTTATCCTGAGGCTGGTGATATGCTGGTTAATATGCGCTCTCACATTTTGCCCATGAAGCCGGCGAGCCGTTGGGCACAGGTGTAACGGTTCTTCATTATTATGTTAGAGACATGTTATCTCAAGTTTCACAGCTTGTGTGGACATTTTAGCTGGCTCGGTTTTGGATGTTGCCACAGAGTAACCAGACCGGTTACCGAACGTCTCTCAGACCTGCAAGGGGCTACTGCGGCCGCCCTCTGCCGGTGGTCATCCGCTAAGTGTCGATTGCCTCTGTTTTCTATTAAAACAGGTAAAAATGATTGGGTCTGGCAGGTAAAATAATGCAGGTGAAATAATGCAGAGCCATAAGAATAACTGCAAAAGAGGTGATTTCTTTACTTTATATATAACCCATCAGTAAATCATATTAAATACAGTGTAGTTTCCAAATATAGGCCTAAACAAGAATATTATACATAAAACGCATATAAACATCAGAGACAATAGTATTTCATATAATCACATAAGTACCATGCTTGATTATGCTATAAACTCAAATTCTTTGGCCACAATTGTTCACAGAGGAATATCTTTGCTATTGTCACGGACATTAAGTTATCTGTATTTGTACATCAGGACTGTTTGATCCAGACAAAAGCAGCTGCAGGCGTATAAACCGGGTGATAGAATCAGTTTTTGGCAGACGATCAATTTTTGGCGCGACACCTGTCTCGGCTCAGTAGTGATGATGTAATCACCATGTGGGCTGGGATGTTTTAGTGGAGGGTAAACCCACTCAATCTGTACCACCTCCTTTTTCATTGGTAGAGAAGAGCGAAGCTCCTCACCTCTGACAGGCAGACTCTAGCTAAACATTAACATGCTTTTAACATGCTGGTATCTTCTAAGTGCAGGATGAAAGGAAGCCATGATGTATGAGTATTGCACTCAAATAATTCCTGGGATTTTACCCACCTTGCTATTCTATTTCCGCCCTCATCTCTGCTTAGGCCTCAAACTCCTCAAAAGCACACATTAGGGGACATTACACTGTTGAGCAAGATATCGAGCAATGCATGCTTTTAGAAGAAGTAACTTTTTCCCAGTGAGTTGGATAGGTTATGTTGAGGCCAAGCAGTGCACTAAAGCATTCCTGCAGTGTTGAAATAATTGATGAGGTGAGCCATTCTTGGGTGTAAGGTGACATCCTAGGCTTTCCAGTGGAACTGTTGTACCTTTTTGGCTTTCATTCAGTCGAAACAACAACAACAACACTGTGTTAAATATTAATTTACTCTGCATGCAAGGGTACACACATATAGCCTTCCCTGAAAGTATGCTAAAATCCCAGACCCAAGGACTACTAAATGTCACTGGTAAATGCGCACTGAATGGAAATGACGTATAGCCATACTTGTGGGAAGATGCTGTGCTGTTGTGCAAATGTTAGTCCTTTAGGCCATTCAAGGCCTCGCTGTAATCACCAAACTGTAATCAGATGCTTAAATGCCGCATTTGGCTTTCTGTCTATGGAGGGCCGACACACAGTGGTATTATTATTTGCCTATCAAGGCTGTAGGAAAGCTGAGAGGGAGGCAAAACAGAGGAGATGCAAGAGAAAAGCCCCAGGTGACTTTAGAAACTGGGCCACCAGGGATACCTGTGGTGTCAGAGGAGGGACTAAACTCTACACCACCTCTCTGCACCAAAGGGGCATTTTTGCTGCCTGAAAGTTGAACTGTTATTTCTGATCTACAGCAGGTGATTACAACAATGCATTACTGTGCAGGTTTAATGGCAGCAATATGAACTCGTGCAGAGGGCTTGCAGTGGAAATGCATCTGTTGTGCCTAGATCATAACTCTCACTCCACTGGTTGTAAATGAAGATTGCGAGAGAGCTTTCATAAGTAGGTATTAGGTTTATAATCCTGATGCTGTAGGGAAGAGGGAATAGTAATCAGATTTATCTGTGACACCACAAATTTCATCCCTTGTTTCCGCACTGCTGTAGGTGTCCAAAAATAGACCACATCTTATAAACCAGTTAAATAAATAAATAAAAAACCATGATAACAGCATCATAGCAGCTGTCACGTTATCATGAAGAGCAGTAGAAATACAGCTGCCAGCGTAGAGAACTATTAAAAATCCAGCCCTTTTAAAAATAATTGATGCAACTAACACATACAATTATTACATGATATAATAGTAGCTTTTCAGTAGACTTAAATGATACCAACAAATGAATTAATGCTTGAAAATAATGGCTCCAGAAGGAATGAAAAAGTGGACAGACTGGGCTGTATATTAGATCTGCCCTTTGTGCTCTTGCAGCTGAGGGAAGTACTTGACATCTGATGGAGGATTGCAGGAACACACTTGTGTCTGCTACGGCTCTCAGTGCATTTCCTCAGTTGATGGCTTAGTGCTCGCAGTGCGTTAATCAAACCAGTTCATGTGAGACAGATGGACTGGTAACAACAGCCTGCTCTAAGCTAATGAGGAAGGACCCGTGTGATTTTCCTTTCTTTACAGTCACGTGAATGGAGTGCTGACAAACACAGTGCCTCATCATTACAGTCACTCACCTCCTCCTGTCAATCATCACGATCACAGGCATTTAGTCAGCAAGACCTTTACTCTGCTTGGCACTCAAGGACAGAGAGGTAGTCAAGGAGCTGTGATAGATAAGGTAAACTTCCCTCTGGGTGATTTTAATGAAAGGAATATAATTTGCATTGAGTTTTGCATTGTAAAACTGGATTTGTCTCCAGATTTCCCGTGTCTGCGATGTACAATTTTTTGTAAGTCTTTTGCAATTGAGACATGCCTTACCGCAGATTAGTCAAAACAACTAGCTGCCTGTGTCCTCTGTGCTTTTTAGGAAAGCTTATCTTCTCTGTCACTTCTTTTATTTAACTCTGCTTGTAATGGTTGAAAATGTTTGAAAGTGAAGTAAAAAAAGTGGAAAATGTTACGTGAAATGTTCTTGTTACCATACCAGCTATCATCCCAGTGTAAATCGTAAATCTAAATTATCCAAAAATGCACAGTAAGTGATTGATCTTATTAAGTTGAAATCACTTTCAGAGAGATTTCAGAACATGGGTTATGAGCATTTTATTCATCATATTCTTCTACATATTACCTGAACTACATGATACCTTAATAACATAGAATCAACATATGTAATAATGACTGTTATTTATTCTTGTGTCATAATCAGCAACTTTCCAAGTGAGTCAAAAGACTTAAGGAAGCAAGTATCATATTTATGATCACTCTCTCTGTGTTTGAGACGTTATTATTATAGTACATTATTGCACTTCATATAACATGTGGTGTCATTCATAAATGGTTTTTAAATCTGTATGCTGACACACCCTCTGCTCTACCTTTGAGGGATTACATGAAGTGGATCATTATCTTTAACTATTTGACTTTACACATTGGACTGTGAGCTAACATATTTTAAAAGCCGAAGTTAATTTAATAGCCTAACCTCTGGCAAAAGAAGATTGCCTGCTGCTTTACTGACAAGGTTCAACGTAAGTGTCCTCGTCAGTGTTTATTGCCTCATTGCTCAAGTTGAAATGATGAACAAGGGTCAAAAACAGAGCTGTTATCTGTCAGTGCCTGGACTCTTTGTAGCTTTTTAATCAAGTGCGTCCTATAGTTGGGCTAGAGGGCTGGGTGAAGTTTGAAGTTAAAGGTTCTGCGTGGCTGCCAAGTTGCATAATCACCTCGTTAATTGTTTACTCATCAGTGCTTATCTGCTGTAGAGGTACAAACTCAAAATATGACCTCTCTGTGTGTGTTTGTGTGTGTGTGTAAGAGAAAAAAGTCTCTTGTGGTTGGCTAGTTTGATAAAGAAGTTTTCAGTCACTTTAAATCCTTTTTTTTCATCTTTGTAATCAGGTATGGTCATACATACGTAACTCCCCTCTGAAATTGTTTTGTCTGGAGGAGAAGAAATAACAGTTCCTCTGACAGTTTGTCATTTTGTCTTGTGCTCTGAGGTTTTTGTGAACTGAAGGCAGTTGTTTCTGTACAGACTGCAATTGTCATGACAAGACAGTAGAGCCAGGCTATGACTGTGGGTCAAATAAATATTCTGGTGCAGACACAGTTGTGTGGTGTGGATGAACTGAAGTGGACGAGTAACGCTGCAAGCATGGTAAAAAAGGAGGGAGATGTCAGCTTGATGGGTGACTTATATAAGAGTGCAGCACTCTTTACAAACCATACATTTTCTCCTCTACCAACAGAACATATAGTCTTCTGTAAATTGTGGTACAGAGAGAAATCAGTGTGCTGATTGTGGAGTTAACACCATGTTCAGGAGGAAGTTGTGACAGGAAACAGGGACACAAAAGCAACATGCAGTAATGTGAGAAACTGGGCTGCTGGGTGAGAAAATGGTGAGGTCCATGAGCAGTTAGAGGGAGATGAGTGACGCAGAAGGGCTGTGAAGTCGGCTGTGTGAGGCTCCAGGGAGCAGAGAGGAGAACAACCAGCCAACAGAGACCAGAGAGGTGGCTCGCTGACCTGCTCTGACACCTCCTCTCCTCCTCCCTGCTGCACCTCTGGAGCAGCCAGCCAGGGCCTCAAGTCCCCATCCAAACTAAACACAGCAGACCACAGCTGCAGTCATGCAGAGATATCGAAATCGAACCTTCCACAAATGCTGTGCAGTCCCTCTGAAACGGAATCCGGGGGATTAGTGATACCGGTGTCCTATGAGTGTAAGCAGTTGCACTTCTCAATGAAACCCACAAGTCAGCAAAGATTTGAGCCGGAAAAGCTGTGTTTGAGAGTCGTGACTCGTGACTGAGGGAAATGATGGGGGAGGGCTGGTGAGGAGGAGAGAAGAGGAGGCGGGTTGCGCACACAGAGGCAGGTTGTGATTGGTGGATGGAGGGGGTGGAGAGAATAAAAGGGGAAATTGGAAGCATTTTCTTTCATATTGAGGGCATTCTGTTCCAAAAATGTTGAGCATCTTCCTCCACATTAGAGATATTTCGTCTGTTTGCTCAAACGTGACTGTTTCAGCATCCAAAGGATAGATGTTCTCCGATATGACTTCAGTTTCACAGTGAAAGAGCTTTTGCATAAAACATGAGTGTTCAAGGACGCATGACGCACAGATGCTCCAGTGATGATAATGTCTTTAACAGAAAGTAATCCCTCTACAGTGATTGCTAAAGCTCTATTTCTAAGGAGCTATTGCCAAATTATGCGTGCAGTGGTAAACTATTGACATGTATCTTGTGCCAGCGTCCTTATTTATGGATTAATAAGTGACATACAGAGTTTTTGATAATCAGCTGTACGGCTGAT
Organism: Heniochus monoceros; assembly: GCA_029783685.1. Lineage (NCBI taxonomy): Eukaryota > Metazoa > Chordata > Actinopteri > Chaetodontiformes > Chaetodontidae > Heniochus > Heniochus monoceros. The sequence goes on along the minus strand of JAPZEA010000023.1, from coordinate 19,441,116 downwards.
TTAGTTAGTTGATTAACAGGAAATTAGTAGCAGCTATTTGGCTTGATTCTATTTGTATCAAGGAAAAATGGCAAACATCTGAATATCTGGGTTTTGGATCATTGGTCAAATTTAATACTGTTTGCCTTTTAAATAGTTTTCTATAAGATGTGTGGAGGCTACTCTTAGATTCATCTGTGGTGTATGTTGAGTTGTTTGTTTTAACTGGGCTCAGTTTCAATTGCCTAACTAGCATCGAGCAGTACTGTGAGCTCAGTCAGTCATACTGGGCTTAATAATCTAGACTTAATACTGCTGCCACACCACCAGTAACTGAGGGCTGATTTTGGTTTTGTTCTCAGCACACCTGGGTGTCAGAAAGTTCTGCTTTTTGCCATACACACACACACATGCCCCTGACCCTCACTGGGGAGGCTGACATACCCTTTATGCAAATCATCTACAGTAAAATACCAAGGATTTAGGATGCGGCCACTCTGGAGACATTTTTGGAAAAGCTAAATATTGGGGGAGGAAGAACACAGTTTTTGTGTGGATGAAACAGATAGAAAGAGATGAGTTTTGAAATTTAACCAGCTCAGTGTGTGCATACTCTCAGTTTATGTCAGCGCTACAGCTTTTGCACCTCCAAATTTGATGACCTGTACCTCCTGTTCCTTTGGACAGAAGTGTCTGCCAAGTGATCTTAATGTAACAAGACAAGCAATTAAATCACACCACCTTGGGCTTTAGGAAATTGATGATGATGATGGACATATATAGACCAAACAATTAATAAGTGATAATGAAAGCAACTCAGGGGGAGTCACAGCTCTAACTAACTGGTATAGATTTGTTGTGGTAAAACTACTATTTGCACCTTTTGCAGTATATTTTAGGTGGTGCAAAACCAAGCCTGTGTTGTAGACTACATTGCTTCATTCTAACTTTCATCATGTGCTGATCCTCTGTTTTGTTGGAACGCTTCTGTTAGCAGCCACCTTGTGAGAGTGTTAAATGTGAACAGGTTCTTTCCTATTTCTGTACAGATATCCTCTAACTTGATCTAACAACAACTGCAAGGAGACGAGTGGACAAAGCATAATCAGACTACATAATCCCACTTGGACAGCAAGACACTACTGTAACAAACAACAAAAGACAAGGACGACCTACCGAGTGTCTAGCTAACACACAGATTAACACCTTGACCAGCCAGGGCCTGATATAAATGGCTGACAAGCAGATCAGGTAAGGCTGAATGTGGAATGGGAACAAAAAGCAACACTGTGGCCTTGTTTTCATCTACTGA
>JAPZEA010000023.1:19046155-19057939 GCA_029783685.1 Heniochus monoceros | reverse complement strand
ACTGATTACTGCATTAAACTGCACCTTTATCCCGGATGGTGGCCTATACTTTGGGTGCTGACAAATCAGAGCTTTGACGTGGCCATTTCTAACAAAACAGGAAATAGAGAAGCAACACGAGCTCGTAGCAATGTGAGCCAGTTTAATCTTTTTTAATGTTTGATGGTATTTGCTTGAAAGCGAAAGCAACAAGTACATAATTATCTGTCTAATTAAGCTGCCAAAACACAAGCACAGTGCTGGAGCACCTCTGAAACAGTGAGTGCACCATTCATTAGCATGTGCTATAAGCTTATTAATCATCTAACAGCCAATTAGCACACTGTTACCATTTGCAGTGGGTGTGTAAATAAATTCCTGGGTTAATTTCTTCCTCTGATAATAAAGGGAACATTATGAAAATTAGCTCTGTGACTATGTAAATGATCTATGTCGTTAATTGCATTGCAGCGATAGATGTTTGCCATGAACCAGGCTGGTGATGCAACAAATATTTCCCGGGCTGTTAGAGAAATTAATCGGGTAGCTGCTGATTCCCTGGAGGAATCCACAAGCTACAATAATGACATTTACCCAGCCCTCTGGCACACTGATAATGACAATGTCGCTGCCTTGGCAGCAGGCCAGTGGGAGGTGAGGGCGATGGTGTGGGGGCTGGCAATCATCTCTGAGAAAGACAGCACGGACACACACACACACACAAATATACACACTGGCCACACTGGCAGAAAAACAGCAGGCTTTAAGGACTAAATCAGCTCTTGTATCACCCACTGGTAATTAATAATAATTGCTTTCTAATAAGGGCCATGCCATTAGCAAATTACCTCTCTACTGAAATGCAACCGCAGCTAAACATGCTGTTATTGGAAATGGAATCTAATGGGATTCACTTGACCAAAACAAAACCAAAAAAAACCCACACACACGCACACACACACATACGCACTGAATTCATTGAAAACAACTGATGACCACTCACTCACTGCTAATGGAATTAGATGCATAATGCATTATGGCTGTCAAAATAATGTCATCAGATGGTGCTGATCCTGAATCACTGTGCAGCACTGACAAGATAACTGAGGGGGGATTTCATTGTTGGCGTTTCACTGACAAGCCAGAGGAGTGAGAGATGTTTGGATGTTAGAAAAACAAAAAGCGAGGTGGGCTCGGTTTCCTTTTTCGCTTGAACTCCGGCACTCCACCACCTGCCCCCCGTGTTCTGGCCTTGTGATAAATGCTTCAAGCTGGTCTTAATCATGCGTGTGACAGTGGAGGAAATGGAAGCCAGTGCAGACAGACAGGATGAATGGAGCATTTACTTCGGGTTGCTCCCATAAAAAACAGCCCTCCATGCAATACTGCCCTCATACTGCTGACAATGTCTGGCTACTGACTGTGCAGCTCAGACACTTTAGCAAATATGCTCTGCAGGGCCAAGCGGATAACGTTAGGCTTCGCTAATGCCAACAAAATTCAGAATATGAATGGATCCACCCTTATAACTGGACTAGGAAGCTTTCAGACTTGCGAAGATATTATTATACTTATACTATGCCTGTTGTTGTCTTATGCTTTCATGATTATCAGACATACTATTAGTATGACAGGACTACATTTAGCTGCTTGGACCACAATTATTACACAAATACTTTGTCATATTATCTAAGTGAACGGTCTGAGTTAGTGTTTATTTATCAGCTGCTTAGCCTTGAATTCTCAGTGTAGCCAATGCCTCCCTCCCTCTGCAGCCCAATCAATTAACAGACGGGTAATACCAGGCCTATTAGAGCCAGCCAAAACCTTCCCAGCCCTGTCATCTGCTGTTGGAACAATTGCTTAATATAACACCAGGCTCAAAGGAGCACTTACCGGGGCCCAATCTTCTGGAATCAATAACAACAGGCAGCCTATATTGTTTCAAACAAGGAAACAGTGGGGGATGAGAGGGAGAGAGAGGAGAGAGAGATGGGAGGTGGGTCAATACAAGTGCTTGGGTTTAAGAGACGCTGGCTCAGCCATAAAAAAAACACGTGCCCTAAAGTGCTGCTGTTCTCTGACATGGATATAAGCACCATTTCCTGGGCAGAGGGTCTGTGAGGTCTGAGAGAGGACGTGGCCTATCACCAGGCCTCTCCACAACTATGAGAAAAGTCGTGAGGTTTAACCTCTGAGCTGCAACACAACAGCTAAAGGGCAGCAGCCCGGAGGGAGACGCCGCGCGACCGTCTGCGGCCTTTGTCACCAGCTCTGCGGGACAGCGTCAGGGAGTGGCGGCCGCCGTGGCATTTAGGGTCAGGGAAGATTTCATTTTCTTGATGATAATTCTTCAGGAGCTGTCCATCAAAGTTGATGAAAATTCAAATTGTGCTGCGAGCGGATGATTAGAAAGGCATTTGCCATCCACATAACACAAATGTCACAGCCTCGCTAGCATAACAATGACAGGGCAGAGCCACCCAGCCGCACTAATGGAGAGCATTTTTCTAGTAAGTGAAGCTGTCGCCTCTCTGGGGCCTGTCAATGTCAGAGCCGCATGGATCGCATCATTTCCTGTGCCAGCAGGGTGAGCTGGCTGGGGACACCACAAGGTATCGATCCGTCTGTAATCACACGAGCAGTTTGGGCTTCAGAAAAACTTCACCCTGAAGTGCTTAGCTTTAAGGACAGGATCCAATTTCTTTGCACAGTGCAGGAGAGGAGTGAAGGAAGGAGGGAGGGAGATACAGTGTCAGTGATCTTTACTACAGGCCTGAAACAGAAGAGCAGACAGATATCGACAGCATGCTGTCTATCATCAGCACCGGAGGCCTGACTTTGCCCCTGTGTGACCCAGTGGAAACACTCGTGTGAGACCTCATCACCGCTGAATCTTTTAGCACACAGTCCAATAAACAATCCTTACGGTTTTCTGCTGCCAAATCGGTTTGGTCCGATCAGTTAAGTGCAGGAACAGTACCTGATGCCAAAACATGGCAGAGTATTTTTCAAAAGGAACATCAGAGAGGGCGGAAATCACTGTCAAATAAAAACCGACTGGAGGAATGAAACATCACATTCCTGAAGTTCTGGATCGCCTGTTTTCAAAGAGAGGGAATGCTTTCTGAATGTGCACTCGCGCGCCTCTATTAAAAAATGATCAGTGCAGTAAAACGGCTTCGACAAATCATGAATTTCCGTGGAAAGTGAAGAAAAAATGACAGTCTTTTCTGATGATGGAAATTTGAATAATTGTCTATTTTGAGAGTAGAAGAGGTGGTTTTGACTAACAACGAACGGGTGAATGATCGCACCTGCATCTTTGGATGAAGACACCGAACCTCGACGGACAAAAAAAGGATAGTGTGAGTGAGAGAGAGAGCGAGGAAACAGGTGAAGAGGAGGTGTGAACTATAGCATTCTCCCCGGAGGAGTGTGATCATTTCTGCCTCTCATCTCACTTCTCTTTGATGTATTCACATGAAAGTATCACCAAAGCAGACTCAGAATCTCCAAATGAAGGTTTAAATTCTGAAAACTGATTAGGGAATTTACGGTTTTACATCACTTTGCTGTTAATACGCTGCCAATGAATAAATACTCGACAAGAAATCTGTTCACAAAGAGTTTTTCCAATAAAAAAATCACACAAAAAAAGGAAGAATGGGAACATTTTAGGGGACGAACAGAGAAAAAATATGATTCTTACCAGAATGCGTTTGCCGTGAGCTTAAATCCAGCAATATCTAATATGTGTTATTCAACTGGGTATGTATTGCAACACAGGAAAACAAAATAAGCCTGGAAATCTTTGCAAAGAAACACTTAAATTACGAATCTGAGTGAATATTTACTCTGCTGCCTCAACATATTGGTGGAGAAGCAGATATGCAGAGGACCATCCGCCTGCAGACAGACTGACAGAGAGAGCCGTCTGCTGCTGTATGGCTGCTATCAAACAGCACACCATGACTTCTCCCGGCTTACAGCACGCTACCTGCATACATCCCCCCAGTTGCCATGGTAATAGAGACTGGCGTAAGTAGTGACGGGCCAACCACAGACAACAGAGCAGCTCTTAAGCAGAAACATCAGAAGACTGCTGGTGGAGGTGATTTATTAAGCCCGTGTTCAAAGTCCATCTGAACCATAACAAGCCTATAAGCATGCAACGGATCGAATACATTAAACTGGTCGAGAAAGCCTTCTCCCTCTTCATTACAGCGTTCATATTACATTCTACCATGCATGAAAGGCTGAATGAAAGGACAAATAATAACCTGAATAAAAGATACTGGAGTGTGCTGAAAAACAAGCTCACAATCATATTTGGAGCATATCATGTTTATGCGCAGAGTGAGCCATAATTTGCTGCTAAATAATTGACTTCTCCAGTGTTAAGATCTCAGGGGACTCTTTGAGTTTATTCATTGAATGGCCTTTGCAGCATGCGTAGCATATTAGCTTTTCAGAAACGTCTTGTCAGGCCTGCCACCAGGCTGTACGTGGAGACTCTCCTCCTCCACGCCTTTCCCTGAATAATAACCTTCAACTAACCTTTAAACCACAGTGAATAATTTCAATCTCATTCTCATATCAATGGTTGAGTCAAGCCAGGCAATTATCTTTTATCCGTATACTTTGCTGTCAGTGGAGAAAATAATAAAGTTTTCCCCTGTGAGGATGGAGAAGGGAGAAAAAGAGAGGGAGCCAAAAAAGCGGAGCAAGATGCTGGAGATGCTATCTAAAGACACGAATGCGGAGATGAATTATTCAGTAATGACTACAAGATCTGTCATGAAAAAAAAAAGCTCTGCTAACATCTGCACTGTGTTCTGAGGGGGCTGAGCAGAGCAGGGCATTGACGCCAGAACGCCTCTGAAGATAAACATGACAAATTGGCAGATCATCTGTTCAATTAGGATAGAAGAGCAGGTGTGCCGGTAAGGCGCCTGTGCCACAGGATGACACAGTTACCAAGCCAAACCAGAGGCATGATGGGAAATACCTTGTTTGTGTGACAGTGATTTAGAGCGATGCACCAGAAGGATACCCCAAGAAAAAAAAATAGGATATTCCCCTTGGTACTCATTAAAATTCGACTGCAGACGGCACCCTGCCCCTCTCCCCCTCTTTTTCATTGCTTCATCCTTCTGCTTTTGGCTCCTCAACTGCCTGACTGGACCTTCCAGGATCATTTCTTATTAATCCATAAAACATACCGCACTGGTGATTGGATTGAAGGGTGCACTGGAGCAGCAAAACATGAGATATGGAAAAACATCACACATTTCGGCGAGCAGGCAGGCAGGCAGGTTTGGGGGGGTTGGATGGAGGGGGGGTAGAGTAAGTGGTGAACAGGGAATGAGCTTGTGTGCGCGTGTGTGTGAGACAGAGAGAGAGAGAGAGAGAGAGAGAGAGAGAGAGAGATGGTGTTGAGGTGGGGGGAGGAGATTCATGGGGGCAAAGGAGGGAGGGGAGGTATAGAGAGAGGAGGGGAGAGGGAGAGGGGATGCAAGCACGAAACATGTTTTGAAATATTAATCCGCGGTTCTGGCCGTGGGCTGGAGCACAGAGATGAAAAAAAAAAAAAAAAAAGCAGGGGAACCTTTGAAGCGAGGGAATGTTCCCTGCATTCGCGAAGCAGGCGCTGCGCAGACGGCCATATTGGTGGAGAGCAACTGGGGCAGGTGCAACGTTTCTCCCTCACATCTGAGAGCCCTCGTCCCCACTCTACCCCATACGGCTTATTGGTGCAGGGTGTATTTAGAGTGCTCCCTTTTCCCAGCTCTGACACAAATGAGATGAGTGTGGTACAGTCTCTTAATCCCCAGTGCCTTGTAAAACCTTTGAAAGGAGTACTTACTGCGGCATAAACTGTCGTTCGCAGTCTTAAAGCAAGCGCATGAGGCTCTGCGCTCCGAGGGAAAGACAATTTCCTGCAAGAAGCATCAGAATCAGATTTAAGTGAAGAGGAAAAGTGTACAGGATATCACAGGATCTTACTGAACCTTAATGACCTGCTGAAACCCTGCTGAGGCACTAATGGATTCGGCACTCTGTTGTGACTGTGTGCCCGTTACAACCACGGCCCACTTACTCGCGGCTCTGTGTGGCTGAGCGGCCTGGTCGGCCAGTCAGTCGGCCGCATCGCCTCTCAGCCATGCCTCGGTGGTATTACACATGATCTCCCTCCACGCGCAGCCCTCCCTGCTCCCCGCGCGCGTGGCCGCGCAGGAGCCGCTGCCACGCAGCACGAGGAGCAGCGTGGAGACGTCTGCAAGAAGTGGCAAAAAGTGAAGGCTCATTAAACATGAAAGAAAAAACTCATTTAGGTGGATAACTTAATATGCAGTCCTACGGCTTTACCACGGCAAACACATCCGCTATGAAGACAATACATTAAAACACTTTGAAAAATCACATTGGGAAAAGTCATCATCATTAAAGCGTACTCAGGCTAAGTATCTTAGATGAATTATGCTCCCTGCATCAAAAGACAGCAGGAATAACATTGAGAGTGTGTCCTTTCTCTTCTATTCTCTGGCAGCACCCTGCTGGGAAACTTGAAATTACCCTCTGTCTGGCTATTCTCCACTAATAATAATGATAAAGTTTTTTCTCTATAATTATGCAAAGAACTCTCAATTAGCATAACTCGTCCTCTGTGTCAGTACAAACAGCAGAACACCCTGCGGGCCCATGATGGTTTCATTCTCAGCCTGTTGTGTTCTTTTTTTTTCCATTTCTGTTTTTTCCCGACTTCCTCTAGTGAGTTAATGAAGATGTATGTTATTAAAGATAGCTGTGGTGATGCAGGTGTAAGAGTGATGCTGTGTTTAGTATGCTGCCCTCTGCAGGCCTCCCACAGGGGCTGCAGCGCTGTGAAAGCCAGACCTGAAGCCTCAGTGGGGAGGCAGTGACACACTCCCTCTCACACAGCCTGCAGCAAAGATTAAAGATGTATGTTTAGGGCACATCAAATAGAATGCAGAATCCACAGGCCCACAGAGAGAAAACAACACATTAAAAAAGATTTTAAATAAAACCATACATACTGTATGCTCGAGGCTTTGTCTGAGCCTGGAGTAGTGGCGGCTGATAACGTCAATCAAGCCTGCTATCATCAAAAGAAACAGACATCCGGAGAACCAGAGGTACTGGTTGTGATTTGTGCGTTTTAAGGACAATGCCGTCCTGAGGGGAAACCATGAAAGAAGCTGAGAACAAATGACGGCTGGTGTAGGATGCTCTTCATGAAAATGAGTGTATAACGGGAGTGCGTTGCCACTAGGAGATGCCAATCAGTCCTTACAGACACAAATAAGTGACGCCTGGGACTCGAAGGTGTCATTTATAGATTTTTTTTTTTTTAACGCAGAAGTGTGAGAGGAAAAATAAGACATTAAAAGCTGAGGAACACAGGCGGGGAAGTGTGTACTATGTACTACTTAGTGCTGATGAAAGTGCCTGAAGTCCTTAAGGGTTTGGCAGTAAACACTACAAACAGACAATCCCCAGAGAGGCCCATCACCTCCCTCCTCCACCTCCTCCTCTACCTCCCCGTGTCTCCGAGGAAGTGCTCTTTGAGAGGGAACACCATTAAGACCACACTGAGCGGCATTTCTTCAAAAAAAAAAAGTCTAACCAGATGCCAGTAACCCTCGAATAGATCCACCGGTTCTGCTGACTTGTGCTCTATCAAGTGTCCTCAACACTGGAAAAAGTCACAGCTGAAGGTGTGAAGTGGACACCCAGCCACCACATGACACAGCGATATCCAATCAGTGAACAACGTTTTGACACATCAGCAGCGCCCCAGAGGGCCTGTGTCGACTCAAGTGTCCACATTCCTGCTCAGTGGGCACTCGGCCCGGCCAGGCGAACACACACAGACACACACACACAGACACACACACACACACACACACACACGCACACACAAACAGGCATGTACGCTGTTGCAGGGTGGAGCAATGTTTCCTGTGAGAAGTGGAGATGAAAGGTCACATTATGGTGTCAGATTAGACATGGCTCTCTGTCCGTCCCTCTCAGAGCTCGGCCAGACACATTAGAGGGACATGTTTTCCCATTGCCTCATTTGAGGTGCGCTTGTGAGCCTCGTGAAATCCTCTCCCCTCCTTACATCCCACTTCCTCCGCCTCAGGCACTCACAGAGAAAGCGAGGCGAGAGTGAGAAAGAGAAAGAGAGAAAGTGTGTGTGTGTGTGTGTGTGTGTGTGCGTGAAAGAGAGAGAGGATTTCACGAATGCCTTCATCATTTAAACGGCTGTGCTGTCGCTGGAGCGCAGCATGAATAATTCAGTGAGACTGCTCCTTCTTCAAACAGACAAATAGAACAGGATTACGCCTCCACAAAGCAAACGGTAAACACCACAATCAAAACAACAGAATTAATTAGGTAATTAGGGAGACAAAATAAATGTGAAATAATGATAAACTCTTCTGAGACCACAGCTGCAACTCTGTTACAGTATGCAAATATGCAGATTCAAGAGTTCGGAATACATTACAGGCTCAGAGGATTGTTTGGAATGAATGGCACTGGCAAGCATTTTTAAAATGATGAGATTCAACACATAATCCACATCCAAGCACACTGCTGAGGAGGAATTTCAAAAGTGTATTTGCAAGACAGCCTTGCACAAATCTATATGAAGCCAATCAATCAATGGTGATGAATATTCAGAGCCTTTTTCGGGAGATCATCATCACACATTGTATTGTTTACTTAATGCTTGTATTGCTTAAAAATCCTGGCTAAAATGGACTCGTGCTCTTATTAATGCTTGCATTTGAAAGTTGAAAGAGATTATAAATCTTCTCCAGCAAGAATATATTTGTATATACACACTGACACTGTTGAGTAAGGGAAAAAAAAACAGATGGGGCTTACATAATTGAAGAATGAACAGCAATCCAGCTCAAGGATTTGTAGTTCATTTGCAGTCTAGAGTTAAGGCATTTATCTCCTTCTCATTCCAGCTGGAGTATTTCACTGCTCTATAGCCGATTAAAAGTGTAAGCAAAGAGAATCCTTCTCATCTCTGAGAAATCCAACCATGAAGAACAAGTGACAAAAGCGCGCGGAGTAGCAGGCCTACGGAGAATTTTGTTTGCCTTGTGATCTGGAAAGGTCAGGGCTAAACCTTCTGCTAGCAGCAATTAACGTCTCCGACTCGTGGTGCAGGAAGTGCAGTGATCATCAGCCGACATCCTCGGCTTTCATCGCATGACAGAGCCTGGCACGTGGGGCTTAGGTGAATATGAACTATCCATTTCAAGCAATATTTAAATCACATTTCCAATTTGCAGCCCTTGAACAGCAGTTTAGAGCAGGATGAGGAGGTTGAGGCATAATGACAGCTTCTCCGGGGTTTATTGAAAGTGATGAATGCTCAGAAGAGGGGGTTGCTCAATGTGAATTCATGAATTTGAGAGAGATTATTTAAGCAGAGATCAATTTGAAAGTCCTACAGCTCAACACTGATGCAATGTTTCAAGGGCACAAAAAATACTGAACATGGCCAAGTGAAAAAAAAAAAAAAAAGAGAGAGAGAGAGAGAGATCCCTTTAACAGCCTGAAAAGCCTTTTGCTGCTGGAACAAATTAGCTCTCTAAATCTGATAATGCCTCTATCCAAACCAGTTTCATCAGCAGCACCAGGGCAAGGGGGACACTACATGACACACTAGAGCTGAGAGACACTGTGCAGATACTGTGCAGCCTAATCTGCCCACTGTATATGCAGCAGCAGCATGGAATGATGGATGAGTGAGAGGATGAAAAACAAGCCTTGATGTCCAGCAAAGCAGCAGGGGTCACAAAAATAAGAAACAATCAGTAGCCGTTACGCCTCAGAGTGAGTACAAACTTACAGCCGAACAGCCTCTAAACTGCTGGGACTAACTACATTAGCCACTGCTGGATACAAACCCCTGAAGACAGCATTAAAAGCTCACCAAGACAGACTAGAATACAGTGTAGCTATCAAAGGACCACAGAAACAGATCCCCCGTCGGCGGACTTACTGATATGTACTCCTGGTTCTTCATTGGTGGTCCAGCCGACACTCACGCCTGTGCTGCCTCCAGTTCCTGTGCTGCAGCCATGTTCTGAGCCAGAGCTGCAGCCATCTTCTGAGCCAGAGCGGCAACGATCCTCTGACTCTGAGATGCAACCACCCCTTGAGCCAAAGCTGCAGTCATCCCCTGAGCCAGAGATGCAGTCATCCCCTGAGCCAGAGCTGCAGTTGTCTCCAGTCCCTGTGCTGCAGCAATCTGCTGCCCTGTTGCCAGCTTCCTCTCCTGTTGTCCCGTCGCTGACCCCCAGTCCAGCTGCTGTCACCGGTGTCCAGCCATACTGTCCTGTCACCGATCTCAAGTCCTGTTGCCCTCTCACCGGCTTGCTGCATGGGTTCCCCATCACTGGTCATTGTCCATGAGACACCTAAGGAACCCGCCCATGCCATCAGTCTCCAGGCCGACCTCCAGAGATGTTCCACCCCCACAGCCAGCCTCCGGCACAGCCTCCAGAGGGGTTCCACCTTCCACAGCTGGCCTCCAGCCTGGCCTTCAGAGGGTTTCCCCCTCTGTAGCCGGCCTGCAGCCTGCTCTCCAGAGGGGTTCCACCTTCCACAGCTGGCCTCCAGCCCAGCCTCCAGAGGGATGCCACCTTTGCCGCCGGCCTCTCGAGAGGTTCTGCCCTCGCCGGCCTCCTGCTGGTCCTTCTGAGACGTTCTGCCTTCATTGGCCACTTGTCAGACCTCCAGAGGGACTTTGCCTCTGTCTTCGGCTGCCTGCTAGACCTCATCACCAGCCTCCAAACAAACCTCCAGAGCCTCCTGCCAGATACCCTGTGCCATTCCACTCTTCTGTTCAGCCCTCAGGCCGTCCACCTGAGGCCTCCTACTCCAACCATGTCTAGTCCTCAGGCTGTCAGCCTGTGGTTTCCTACTCTGCCATTATCCAGCCTATCCAAATGGTGAAGTTAATGCTTCGCTGAGTATACAGAGTTTTCTTAAGGTGGCTGAGTGAAAAAGGGGGACGAGAAACACATACACTGGGGTTTTAGAGGTGCTACCCCCCGATAGGGCGGTGAGTACAAAGTTCTCTCTTGGGTACCAAAGTGGTGCCTTGTAAGGATAAACTAATAATGAAGCCTGTTAAAGGCCAGAGCACATACAATCAAATTTGTGATTGTGTTTGTGACACTCACTGGAAGCAGTGGGAAACAGCTGGCCAGGCACTGTCCAAAGGTAATAAAATCTGACAAGCAGCAGCTCGAAAGCTCAGTATTTTATTTGTTGCTGTGAGTTTGCCAGGAAACCAGCGCAAACTTCAGGAACTCCAAGCCAAGAAATAGTCTGGCAAATAATTCCCCCAAATCCCCCAAGACCACAACATGTCATTTTTCAATTCAATTTTCAATTTTCAATTCAACTTTAGTTAAATAGCACCAAATCACAACCAAAGTTGTCTCAGGACACTTTCCGTATAGAGCAGGTACAGGCCAAACTCTTAATCCACGGAGACCCAACAATTTCCTCATGAGCAAGCACTTGGCAATTTTTACACTTTGATTTTTGTAAGGAATATTGATTCATTCATTTTCTGAACCCACTTATTCCGTAAAGGTTGCGGGGGGGCTGGAGCCTATCCCAGCTGACATTGGGCGGGAGGCAGGGTACACCCTGGACAAGTTGGCAGTTCATCGCAGGGCTGACACAAAGAGACAAACAACCACTCACACTCACATTCACACCTATGGGCAATTTAGAGTT
>JAPZEA010000023.1:18889092-18900156 GCA_029783685.1 Heniochus monoceros | reverse complement strand
TGGCAACTGAGTGTATATGTATCTGTGAAGAGGGTGGGGGGGGGGGTTCCATTCTGAGATGCTGGCTGGGAGAGAGGAGGGGGATGGACTGTGAAATCAAAAACAGCTGCAGCAGGCTACAAAGAAGCCTCAGCTGGAATAACTCACTCACAAACGTTACTCTGCTCTCCTGAGTGCAGGCAGCTTGGCGCATCCCCAAACACATGAGACCAGATCCATCCAGCAGCCCTCCTCTCCTCTCCATCCATCCCTTCAGACGCAGAGGAGCGGACTCCTGCTATAAAACACAGTTGCAACAAACTTGCTTTTCTTACAGGAGGGGACAGAAGGTGAGCCAGTCATTACATGCTGTGCAGCAAAACATTTCTCAGAGCCACACCACTCTATTTTAGCGGAGATCCAAAACTTCGTACAGATACCAGATATGTCAGCCAGAGTTTTGGGGGAATGTGTATAAATCTGATAGAAATATAAAGATCCAATATAGAACATGCAGAATATGTCCATGTGGTTGAACAGTGCAGCCATAAAAAACACAGAGTCCTACATTTCTGTATTTGACTCAGTCTAAACATCATATCATGTCAAAGAAGAGCTGGAGCAAGCTGATACAGAACATATATTATACTGTCAGACTGTCAGATTTCAACAACCTTAAAGGTATTTACAGAGAAACAACAGGAAATTGTTCAGAAATAACAAAAAGATGATCCCTCAGACATTTTGCCACTGCGTTTATATCGCGATAGGTAGCTGTCTCTTTAATATCTGTGACTGTATTCACAGCTATGGCTTTTGCATCAATGTGATAAAGAACGTTGGTTTGGCTGCTGTTTAATTTGCTGGATTTGCTAAAAACAGACCGGTTGCTTTATGCATACCATCAGAAAAGACAGTCCTACTGCATGTTAAAGTGTTAAACACATATGTGGATGAAGTCTGCATGTATTTCCCTAAATGTTTTGGACCAGTCAAGAAATATTGGTGTTAATTGGAGAATGATTCAACACTAAAAGAGCATTTTACATGTTTTTGATTGGATTACTAGTACTCATGCATTACTGTGTGAGCTGCTTTTCATGCTGTAGCTGGTAGCTGGTGTGAACTAAAGCTAATATTATATCACAAGGCATCATATTGTATAAACTGATTTTTTTTGTATGTAAAATCTTAACTTGTAAAGTAACTATAGCTGTCAGATAAATGTTGTACAGTAAGTACACAATGTCCTTCTAAAATGTGTTGTAGAAGGATGCAGTAAAAATACTTGAGTAAAGCATCTCAAAAATGACCTTAAGTACATTATTTGAGTAAATGTTCCTAGTTACATTTCATTTTGGATTGCATTATTTTGTAATGTATTCCAGATATTTCTACATATGTGTCAACAAGGTGAACAAAAATGTTGGGAACACCTCTCAGTACTCGTCCACACTTGGCTGAATCTCCTCACAAACAATATGAGAGATGCCACAATCTGTGATGTCAGTTACTGCAGCTCCCTCTGACAGTTGCTGGTGACACAGTGTTATATGCATAATAACGTACAGTAACGCTCTAATTAAAATGCTACGGCACGCAAAGCATGTCGGCGCTGGCACGGCGAGCAGGTCAAACGCCGGCCTCCGAGTTTAGAGGCGGAGAGCGAGGTGATTGACTGGGGCACGGAGTGACACTGCAAACACAGACGCAGACAACACAAACAAGAGACTGACACTGTGGCCTAAGGTAGGAAATAAAGTAAGTTGTCTTGAGTGTGTTCAGATGTGCATGTGTGTGCAAGGATGGACGAGTGTGTGTGCGTGCACATGGCTGCGTTCGGGGCCTAGAGGCTTGTTTAGCTGACCTCAGTGAAAGCAAACCTCATGACAGAAGGTCTGGCATTGTCTGTGTGCCCGGGCTGCTCTGGAGCCAGACGGTCTGCCGGCCGCCAGCTTTGCTTGCTTATAACGGCTGAGAACATCCGATCCCCTTGGGGAGGACAGGAGGGGAGGGGGGTGGGGGGGGTGGGGGGGTCTGCTGCACCGCTCGCCGCTTTCCTCTCTGTCTTTATCTCTGCTCTTTAGACAAGGAACAAGCATTAGCCAGGTCATCAACTAGTATGTTTATTATGTATGTGCGTGAGTGCATACATGTGTGTGTGTGTGTGCGTGAGAGAGAGGAAAACAACACGTGGGTAGAATGAGAAAAGGACAAGTTTGGATACAAGGACTTGAAACACAAATGGAAAATTTTGTATCCACGAGAACAGAGAGCACACACGCAGTGAAGAAAAACAGACCCAACAGATTTTTCTTAAATTTGATCTGGCCGATGGTAGAAAAAACATTCCAGCGCAGGTAATCACCCAGCGTCTCGGTGTCAGAGTATCTCATTGATGAGTGTGCCCCCTTTTATCCTTTTATCCAGTTCACTTCCACTAATTCATCTATCACACAGGGAGAAGGTTGAAGCTTTGTGCTCTGACAGAAACAAATGGTCTCTAATCACCACCAGACGTCCATGTTCAACCATGACAGAACACTTCCACTCCCTCCCCGAGCCGTGTGTTCGCTGTGCCCGTCCAACAAACCCTTCACGGGCTCCACACGTGGCCCTCGAGGAGCGTTTGGCCATTCTTGAAAAGCCCATGAAAGAAATATGGAACATTTTTATGTTTTGAAATTGCATAACTCCTGGGTGGAGTATTTTCCCCCCCTCAAGCGGCTCAAAATAGTAAGGCTTCATTCTCCGTGCGTAGTGTAAGGTGGAAAACAAACAAGCCGGTGGGAAGGTAGACGAGCATTACCTCTGCTGCCTCGACTCTCTGCCCACAAGTCAGTGTGGGAACAGGTAGCCGCGTCAGTGACCGCATGGAAAAAGGGAAAAATCGAGGCAAGAGGAGGACAAACTTGCCAAGAGCACGGATTCACGTGCTGGGAGACCTGAAAATAGTGAAGGAGGTGCTGCACAGAACAGCGTAATATTTACAATATTACAGCCATACACCCATAGTCAGGATTACAGCAGGGCACAAGATGTCAAAAGATGAAGAACAACCAGAAAGGAATGAATATATCAATTAATTTTTCCTGAAGGAACATGAGAAAAGTAGATTATGATTTGATTTATGATTTGGATTAACCGCAGCAGCTTGGCGCGAGGTGTGTGCATGCATACCCTCAGAGGATTTTCACTGCAGCTTCCATCTTGTTCCCGTTTTAACGTCTTTAGCTCATTGTTTTGGTTTTTACTTCCCACAACTTTGCTGCTTTGATTCACTCCCAGAACTCTAGTATTGTTTTTGGCCAAAGCATGCAGCGGCAGACAGACACCGTTTGCAACAACTGGTGAACATAGTCGAGCATTTAGCCGAAGAGCCTGATTTTTATGTCCAAAGCTAAAGGGACAGTGAGCATTACGTTCATCAGGCGGTAAGAGACGTGACCTAAGATGAATGCTAATGCCACTTTGTTATTGTGGATGTTTGGATTGGCAACTGTTTGTTTTTGAAATGACAACTTTATAAGGTGATAATATGTCAGTGTTGTGTTCACATCAGGTTTCTGCTGCCCCCAAGTGGCCAAAACAATATTTAACTGTAGATTTAAAGCTGTGCTAAGCAATATTTTTACCAATGGATGTAGAACATGATGCGTAAAATGCAATGGCCAAATAGGCTCTGATAAATTTACTGTGCACTAGAGACTAGGATATTTCCTGCAAGAGTTGGTGTCACTCTGTGTCTGCTGGATGTGTAAATAAGCAAAAAGGTTAGGAAGGGACGGGAACAGGTGAGCGTCATGTAGTTCCCCCTGGGTAATGCAGCTTATTTAATCGCCCTGATACTCTGATATGGACAGAGCAGAAAAGAGTACTGGCAGGTCGTGATACCGGCACCTGTACCAACACACTGTGTCATTAAAGAAGAGGTTGTGGGGTAAATAGTCAAATGATGATGTTTCTGTACCCCAAAGATAACCACCAGGAATAAGCATGTTCAATATAACAGCACTTACAGGCACACGTGCTGTAGAAAATGCCTCACGATACTGGACTTCTTCTGATGAATTTGTTTCAGATTGACTTGATGAAACAGAAGCTGAAATGAACAGAAAACGTTTCTGATTTCAAAATAAGAGTTGCTCATTTTCACACATTATCGTTTAGTTGTGTATTTTTTCAGCACGCTCATCTTTTTCTCTCACCAACCAAGGTTTTCTCTTTGTTAATATTTTCATGTTGTAAATCCTTAATAGCCTACAGTTTATCTTGCACGCCGGGAACAGCGAGCCGTCATCTGCTGCCCAGATCCCTCAGTGTGTGTCCGGTAGCCGGCTCCGCGCTACACACTTACAACACAGGACATGGCCCAAACAACGCTGCACATCTGGGGCCTCAGCTGGCCACCAGCCACAAGCACTCCCTTCCCCTTCTCCCCCGGTGTACATTACAGCTCATTGTAAACGTACTTTTTCATACCTACAGCATGACCGACAACTCATAGGGACGTCTTTGTGGACAGAGGTCAAACAAAGTTTGCACATAGCATGGTAAGAACATCTTTCCTCAGTGCAAATCCTAGTTTGTTTGAAGGTGTGTTTCAAGCAAGAATAGCACTGATATCCAGCACATCTCAAATGTCACAGGTACCATGTAGCTAACATGAACAAATACTTCACAGAGGTTGAGCTCAATGCATTCTGGTGCGATGACATGGCTGTAGTTACCTTTGGCAGGTCAACGATCAGATAGAGAGGAACTTAAAAGAATGCACAAATGCGACGATCAAAAGATCACCCTGTCAGCCGTGACTCCATCCTCGCCGTCTACAACTGTGGGAACAAACTCAATATCAGTCCTTAAATCAGCATGAAGATCTTTATCGGTGGCCCATCAAAGCCACCACGAGGTTGTTCACATCGCAAACAGTAAAATAAAAGTGCTGTGGTATGTCACAAGAGTTGGGGACATTTGACTTTTTCCACAGTAAGAACACTCTGGAGGATGTTTTCAAGTAAATTTAGAACATTTGTGATGATATAGGTTTCCCACTCTTAACTGTACACCTGCAACAACACTGATTATATTCCTTAATTTACTGGATATTTACACTGTCCAAAATGTTTCCAGCCATTTCAAAGAAATCCGCAATTTTATTTTATTCATTTCATTTGGTCTCCTTTACCCCCTCTAGTAGCTCGTACTTCCAGTGAGACACTGGAAACACCAGATGATAAGTGATAAAGGGAGTAAGGAAGTTGGCGAAGGTGACTAAAGGTAACCCGCATAAAACCTTGATACCTCAACTCGTCCATGACCATGATTTCTGCCAAGTCACGTCAGATACATTTTCTTCGGCAGTGGTGGTTGTTTTACGAAGACAATAACTCCCATGATCCCACGCTGCTTCACAACATCATCCAACGACGTTTTTTGTTTTCATTGTTTCGACTGAGAGACCCCGAGCGGCAGAATTTATATGCTGTTAGTTATAATCTCATCATGTAAAAACAGTCCTATATTTAAAATTCTACTTAACTAAAAGTATGAAAGTATTACTTACTTAATGTACTGACAGCATCAAAGGTAAAAGTACTCATCATGCACTGTGCTATGTAATTATATGGAGCTCCCATGTCCTGAAATACTATATTTGTTTATTTAATTTGCCTGCACAATTATTATCTTGTGCAACAAGACAAGACACTAAAATGAAAACATATATATATATATATATATATAATTATAATATTATTATGGTATTTTTCCGATTACCTGCGTTATTTTTTTCTCACCCGCTTTCCCTACTCTGCCTCTGATCGGCTCTGACCCTGCCATTTTCTTTCTCATTTTTTTCTAGCCAACCATCTAACCGTGACCAAGGAATGAACACTAGCCAATCAGAGTGACACTGGGCGGGTTTTTTTTTCGGACATTTTTCAAACTGTTGTGGTTTTTTGGAATAAGGGGCCTCTGACAGAATAGAAACAGTTGTTGATGCTGCCAAAGTTTTTTGGATATCATGGGAATTACTGGAGAGGGGCTGTTGTGAGACGCTTTCAGGCCCTCCCTTTCTTTTTTAAAATGTAGATTAGATATGAGAATCAAGACATTTTCAATCCAATAGTGGGCAATAAACCATCATTTTGGATGAAAACCGCCTAAAAACAAACAGAGGCGAAGAAGCAGAAGGAACAATGGGCCGTCCCCGTCCTCCTCTCATGTTGCAAACTGTGCATTTAGCTTGGTGTTAGTTTCATTTCATTTAGGTTAAAAAATAGGCGCAGACAGAAATACACCCTTACTTATTAGCACACTGGGACCTCGCATAAATCCCACACCATTCCAGCCTGGGTACGTCTAATCATACAACATAAGTGACAACAGCTGCAGAGCCTTTAGTTCATGCATCATAGTTTCTGGTTTGTATGTAAAATCAAAACAAGTAGTAACTATAGCTCGCAAATGAATACATATGCAAATGTAATGTAGTGGAGTAGAAGTAAAAAGTAGAATAAAATGGAAACACTCCAATTAAAGTACCTCTGAACTGCGTAAATGTACTTCCCACCACTGCGGGATATACAGTACATAACCTCAGCATCAGATGACAAGACATTAGTGTAAATACCAGGCAAGCTGATTAGCATTATAGTATTATATTTTCCTTGGCTGAGATTGTTCTTCTGTTTTCTGGCAAAGTCTCAGCAGTTGTCCCCCTCTCCCACAGACACAGACAGAGAGAGATTGTGTCCCTATTATACGTGATGATATTAAATATATGGGGAATCTGAAAAATGAATAGTGTTTTCATATCTACAGTATGTCTGCTCCTTAATAAGCTGAAATTAAGTTATTCAGTTTCATACCCGCTGCCAGACACCTAAATAATCTCTTTTGTACGTTGTAGAAGAGCCAATTCTGTCCCGGCCCTTTTCCCCTCTCTTCATCTTCCTTTCTAAGCGAACAAGGGTTGACAAGTTCTTGTCGTTCCTGGCCGGTCTGAGGGAGACCCAACAAAAGAGCCCTTGTTTGAGACTTACCCCTGTCAGACAGCGCACTTTGATATTAAAAACTCCGCTGAGGGGGGAGGAGAGTCAGAGTAGGGAGGGAAGAGGGGGAGCAGCGAGGGAAAGATGAAAAGGATGAAAACAAACTCCTACTGTCTCCTAAGCCCGTGTCTGTAGGTGTAACCTCATAATGGACTCACAAATATTTGTCCAGTCAAAACAAAATAAAACAGCTCTTTGACTCCTCGTGTAGTAAGTCTGATCAGCCTCCACCAGCGTGTCTCCGGCTTGTCCTGCTATAACAACCACCTGCCTATTCTCTTGTATTCTCACACAGTGATCACATTGACACAGGGGACCTCTCTTTAGATGTGAACAGGCCTCTTAGGGCGGACCGGAGCCATCGCCAGGGGAAAGAAATCCACTGATACTGTACCTCACCGACTGAGGCCGTGCCAGAGACTTGAAATACTAGCAGATGCCTGGTTGTGCCCAAAAACGCGCGTGTGCCAGCAATAATAAACCAACACCGAGGACCAAATTTACCCTGCCCTCAGTTTAAACCTATACCCGAGAGTGAGAGCTTGGCACGAGGGTTCAAGGCTGCGTCCTGGATTCCTGGAGAAGAACTGAACTTTCACACCAGAGCGCCAAGGGACATAAAACACACTACAAGAAATATGAATTTCATTACATCTCTCACAAACACATAATTCAGCCAGACTCAGGCCTCCTCCTTCAATCTGCAGCCTGTCTCGGGGCACGGGAGGAATGAACGGCAGCAGCGCAGATAAGTCTGTACACTTTCCAAGCAGGAGTGACAAGCTGCAGCATGTCGGCCATTCGGGAAGAATGCAGAAGCAAGTGTAATGAGGATTTTCTTTTTCTTTCTGCTTGCAAGGCGCCTGCTATTATCCTGATTTTGAGTAGTCCTGAGGGCAGTTATTACAGCATTTATATTAATTCCCCTGGATTGCTTCATTTTGTTCATACAGGCCAAGGAAAAAAAAGACTAGAGCAATTAGAGGAATGCCAGCGGAGAGAGGAGATGTGCTCAGTGATGGCACAGAGGCTGCATTGATCTGTTGCTTTATGTTAGGTATTGTTGTCCTCTTAACACCAATAAGAGTTGTGTGATACACCAGAGACCACTGCACTGAAGCTGACCTGGCGTCTGTAGCTGGGGGCTCATTCCTATTAGCGACTGTTTGCCATGTTAATGGCTGTAAGAACATCATCAGGCCCGTCAGCCCTGACAGGCTGCCGCCACTCATGCTTGCTGCCACAGGCGAGGGGATGGGCGTTCACATAAATCTGCAGAGGAATCTGTGAGAACCACGCCATCGTGCACGGCAGCAAGCTGACAAGAGCAGCAGAGATAACAAAGCAAGTGTACCTGGTTTGCCTACCCCCCCCAACGCTTACAAGCCACAGAGATGGCGACATCGAGGGAAGAGTTATCGGAAAATGAGCGCATGTCATACACTCAGGTATTTGATCTATGTGATGAATTACAGCAGGAGGAACATAAATATCCATGTAGGGGAGGCGGAGGGGAAGCCAAACGCAGCACTGACTGCAGGGAAAAATGCTGGCATTGAAACTAGCAGACAGTTCACGTCGAAATCCTTCTTTTCCTTCCTTTTTTCTGCAGAAAATGTGAACAGCACATGCAGTGGTGGGAAGTAACTAAGTAAATTTACTCAAGTATTGAAAGTACAATTGAGGTATTTATACTTTACGTGTGCATTTCTGTTTTATTCTACATTATACTTCTGCTGCACAACATTTTATTTAGAAATATTGTACTTTTTACTCCACTGTATTCGTTTGACAGCTGTAGTTATTTAATATTTTTCAGATTAAGAATTTACATGAAAAAAACACACAATAAAAAAAGATTAAACTGCGGCTTTCCAGCCATTCTGACTGACAAGTGTGTGTGTCTATCAATTGTTAACACTTCCACCTGAAAGTGATTTCCTCTGTCACCTCACATGATTTCATTTAAATAACCAGCCCCAAAGAGGTCGAACGATTCAATATTTCACAAAAAAGACGAAATATTGGCGTAACAGAGGAGCTTTCCTGCCGCTACAATCATCTCACGACCCCTCAGATTTATCTTGGGACTCTTTGAAGGGGCCTGAACCATATGTTGGGACCACTGGACAAAACTACATCTTCACACAAAGTGGTTCAAATTAGCTCCACCTTGACCAGCTGCAAGAGTAAGATGTTACTTACGAACTGATGCATCGTATTGACTGAGGCCATTTTCCTGCAGAATGACTTTTACTTTTGATATGTCTGCACAAAGGAGTTTGAATGCAGGACTTGTTCTTGTTATGGGGCATATTTACATTTCTGTATTGGTACTTGTACTTAAGTAAAGGATGTGAATAGTCCTCCCGCCACTGAGCAAATGTGTACTCTCTCCACTTGTCTGCTTTTCTAAATCCCCTGTTCCCCGTCTTTCTCCTGTCTGCTCCTCTCTCTCTCTCTCTCTCTCTCTCTCTCTCTCTCCCTCCACCTCTCTCCTGCTCTCTTACAGCCAGGTGCTGACAGAAGTTAGCATTCACAATCTTTCTGTTAAGGCTTTAACAGGAGCCAGATGAAAGACAGCAGCAGATTAAGATGTTAAACACCCTCATATGGGATGGCACGGGACGAGTGAAGCAGTTGGGGCTGGAACGCAGTGGAAATGGAGGCAAACAAAAGCCCAGGAATGTCAGACGGAGATCATGTTGCACAGCCCTCGAGGAATAAGAAAAAAAATGTTATTAACACTGGCCGGGAAGCCCTCAGGGGACGCTTATGTTCTCAAGGGACCCCACAAAGGCACCAAGCCCGGGGACTGAGCGCCCATCCTCTGGGCAGAGCTCTTTTGATGAAGTTCAATGCATTCTAACATATTTGATAACCGTCAACCTGGAAAAAGTAAAAAAAGGATTCAAAAATTGTAATGCACTGCAAAATTTTCAGGATATTGTGACCATGAAACAACTGGTAAATTACTGCCAGGAGGTATAGTGTTGCTGATCCATAGTATTGAGCCAATGAGCCAACAATTCCTGGCCAGAGGCTGCCTCGTCTGCTGCAGCTATATTGGCAAAGAGGTGAGTATTGAATGTAAAGTTACACTTCACTGGGGTTGCCAAGCCTGACTTAAATGCAGTATTGAGATAGCATCATGAATACAGCTTTTAGCATCCAAGAAGATGTCATAGCCCATAAAGCCTTTACACAGGGCTGGACTAATGCAAGTTTAAGTGATTTTTTTTTTTTTCTTCTAGTTTTATTGTCGAAAAGTCTCAGAAACAATCCATGCAGTTCTGAGCTCCAGTTTGTACCAGATTTGTCTTGTAACTATATTTGCAACAAAGAAAGCAACACTTAAATCTAATTAGTGATTTACTTTCCCCTCATGTTACTCGTACAGGCCCAGTTCAAAGACAGTGAAATAAACACTATTGTTAAAATAATGAAAACCATTGTGCGCAGCTGGACTGGTATTCATATCCCTCTTCCCATTAAAATCACAACAAAATGACTGAACAATTACAAAGACAAGTCAGTTTTGTTTAGCGAGGCTTTTACGTTGAAATAAAATGGTGCAGCACGGCAGCCCGGTAGGCACCACGAGCAGTTAAAAGCTGCAGCGGTTTCCCCTCTCTGGATTCCTATGTGTTTCAAGGGCAGCAGCTCTGCTCCAATGAGACTAGAAGGAGCCCTGCTTTTTTTTTTTTTTTTTGCTCTTTTGGACTCCCATCCATCCTCTGAGCTGATTGTGAATGGCGTGCGTGTAGTAATGAGTGCTTGGTTTGATTTGGTGAGCCAACTCCTCTCTACATCTGTGTGTGTTTTTCCCCCCTGTATCACACATGATAGAGAGAAAGAGAGGGAGGGAAGAAAAAAAAACAGCTCACTCCTTTGTTTGCTTTGATAAGTTTCTGTATGTATGTTTGATGATGTGTAATGGAATGTAACGTGTTCATTTTGACACATTAGTTTGCATGAAAAGTGCACACTCCACCACGTGCATATGTACACAAATGCACACACACACACA
>JAPZEA010000023.1:18839537-18854577 GCA_029783685.1 Heniochus monoceros | reverse complement strand
GGCTGTCGGAAGCTCCTGCTTGGAAGCATTTTGCAGTTCACAGACAGAGCTGATGTTTTTTTAAGTGATTACTGTCATGCTTTTGAATTCCAGTGTCACACACTTAACACAGGACTGTCAAGCAAACCATTGCTTAAATATGACTGAGGCGATCTCTCTGAAACGTAGCTGTGGCAGATCAGTATGAATGTACAATCTTTCGTACCGCATGATGACCATGTGCTCCAGTGTTACAGTGCAATGAAAACCACTATGGCTTATACATAGAACAATTTGTGGTTCTACAAAGAACTTTACTAGCTATATGGATTCACAATTGGTTCCTGTAACAGCAAAGAGCCAAATTTTCAGGAGGTCTTCAGACTCTAATGATTCTATAAAGCGCCATTTGAAGAACCTTTGAAGATTCATCATTTTAAAAGTGCAATTTGAAAAGCCACCAAAACCATCTGGCTCTTTTTTAAATTGAGAAATCAAAGTTTAGGCATTTGAACTTTTCGTCCCGCAGTTATATCCGAGCCCTACTCGACTAATGTGTGCTGCATGTGTGAAAGTGTGTAAGGAAAGACTTCTTCAAAGAGTAAGAGGTAACTGAGTACGCGGATCTAAAACAGGGCACAGCTGTTCACACAGGCCTGTCCCCTGGCCCGACCCTCTCCCTGTGAAGGTCCAGGCCCATGCACCCCTGGAGACCCCTGGGTAATAATGCAGTGGTCACGCCAGCCCAGTTCCCAACTGACGCTTCTGACAAAGTGGGCGAGCAACTCACATTAAACATGGCAGAGAGACAGAATGTACAAACTGTTGCACTTACAAATCCAGCCGAAAAAAGAATTATAAACAATTAAGTGTTTTCTTCCCCTATTTTGTCCTCTTCTTGTGTAAACCTCCTCATGTCAGACTCCAGCAACCACAAAGAGACAACATCAAGATGTTTGACCAGCTAGCTCTCTGTAGCAGCTGATTATTGGTGCTTAAACCCCATCAGCACAGTGACATCATGCCTGTGACAAACAGCATTCAAACCCGGCTGCTAATCCAAAATAAATCTGTTAATGGAAATATAGCATACCATCTTAATGCCAACACGTGCCACTGGGAACTGAGGTGATGCTGCAGTCACAACAGAGATACTGGTGCCACACAGTCAACGGGGCCATCAAAAGCATTAACCTGCCCTGGAAGCTGAATATCAAGCCACACAAATTATCTGTTTAATTCAGTTAGGGGAACCGGTTCGGAGGGAACATTCTCAGTCCCAGAGCAAATTTGTGGTGATGAAATATGGGCATAATTAATTTGCAGTTTATGTGAAGGTGATCTCAGCTCTCTGGCTCCCTAATTGATCAACTGTGTTAATGTACTCTTTGGAGAATACAGTGATGTTAGCCTGCCCGACTTACTCGTCCATTTTAACAACCGAATCTTTGCAGCTTAATGTGACGTGTAACTGATTTAAATACAGTGGTTATAGTCATATTTTGTTATGATCACCAATGCCTAGTTTTTGTTGGCCATCTGCTATCAGTTAAATAACTATGTTATTTAAAAAGGTTTGTTTGCATTATTATTTCAAATGTCTCTGTAAATGTGAATTTCCAAGCAATGCATGTATGATTATTGACACTCAAAATGTGTGGTTGTAATCAACCTAATTTAACTAAAGATTTCAGGGTTACATTTGGTCATGTTATAAATTCTGCCTGCCTGTGATATTAATTCATTATTTGCAAACTGATCTGGCTTCACAAACAAGTGTTTTACAAAGACGAGAAAGCAGACTACATAAAACAGTTCAACAGTGAGGCAAGAGTGAACCCTGACTGACACGGCTCTTGAAGATCAAGGCATTGCAGAGATTGCAACGTGGTTGAAATTTCCAAAGTGCTCAAACTATGGATGAGTGGCAGTTTTAAGAGTTAAGGGCACTTAAGAGAGGTGTGGTTTGGGGAAAGTTAGCTTTCTAGATACATTATGTATGTAGAAATCTAACACCTTTAAGCCCAAATCCAAACTACTTGAAGATCATAAGCTTATACTAAGATCACTGTATTGCCTGTTTATTGCAGAACAATGCGACATTTCTCCAACACACATTAAATAATTTATTTCTATTGCTTGTATAATTATCAAAGTTACATAACCGTTTCTTTGCACAAAAATCAGGTACAAACACTTGCATACCACATATGCACTTCAATAATTCTTGTGTAAACATTACAAAGTATGCCACTGCCTGTTTTTTTACTACAATGATTCAGTGATATGTTTTTGTATCATAAAAGTGGAGGGAGAGAAAATGGAACAGCCGAGGGGAAAGAAGTATGGTTAAATCTTTAATTGGAGGCAATTTGATTCATTTAGCTGTGCTGGAGACAAGGAGTCCGGGGAGACAGTGCTTGAGGCAGTGTTTTTGTCATCTTCTTTCTGTATCAGTCAAAGTAATTCATGTCCCCAGGGGCCGGCTGTCAGTAGCAAGGCTCCATGAACACATTCCTTCTGATCCAGGCCATTATTGGCCCATTCAGCAGCACTGGAGCCTGCTTACATGGGCCTCTCTCCGGGCTTACCTCCTGGGCCCTCGCCTGGGCCTGACTCAACACTCCCACTAATCCACACCTCAAAGACTACAAACACAAACTTTGATTAAAGTCTGGGGATGGAGTCACAGCCAGCCACATGAGTATAACATGATCAGCACACAATCTTATCCACAGTCTGTAGTCCACACACAAACATACAGCATAAGAAATAATAAAAATAGTAGCCTCTGCTACTTTGCAATTTTCCTCTAATCATGGATTAGACATAATATACATTATGTGTATTGCAGCAGAGCTTTGGAAACACGACGAAGACAAACCTGACGAAAAATTCTGACAATAACAACATATTAACTTTCTATCAGCATTTTTCATGCAATGATGGAGACAGACTGTATTTTACACACTTATAGCACATTTAATTGCATTGTCTCTGCAGTGCGATTTCGCCTTAATCACAGTTACATTCCTATTGGCTGCAAATTAGAGGCGTGTCCAAGAGCAAAGGTAACAAGCTCTGTGGTGGGAACCACACACTGTCTCGACCCAATACAACCCCCACTCTTCATATTATTGTTTTGGAACATCTCCATTTGGTTGGACGCTTTTATGTCAATGTGCAACATAATCACTGGCTTTCATATCCAAGTGGTGCCACAGGTTCTATTGTGTGGGCGCCATCTTGCCCAAGGGGTCCGAACTATCCACAGGGGACTTTCCTGTTGCAAGCTGCCTCCATCAAGCCCACACTTAACAGCACACTCATTGAAATGTATTAAACCATCGCTGATGTTCTGTATTTTTAATATGCTGCTGTAATTTGCCTACAGTAAAGAGGAGCTGACTGCAATTATAAAATTATAACTACCACAGAATTATAACTGGTTCATTAGTTCATTGGAACTGTCTAAATGTGCCTAATGCATTCATACATTTCATGTTGGATTGCCCGCGGCCCTCTGAACAAGCAGAGCAAAAATGAAAATACTGTTCTAGATGAGGAGTACTGGAGCCAAAACCAACTGGCAGCAAGCTGATTTTCACACCTGAGGAAGATATCATACTCCCACATTGGCAAAACATTCAAATGCAAATGCTCAGGAAAATTTATATTCTCTCCATCCAGATTAGTTATAACTCATTATTGCCATGTTGAAGCTTGACAAAAGGAGCCATGGTGTTTTGAGAACAACAAACTTCAATCTCAAACACGCTGTTCAATCGTTTCAGTTTATTTTCTGTGAGGTTCTCTTGTATATCTGTTTTTACTGCTCTGCATCAACAGTGGCAGTATATTGCATGAAGTCAGGAGGGGGCTGGGGAAACACTACAGAGAGCACAGGCACTTAGTGTGAACCACTGCACTTTTTAATGTTTCCCGAATGCTAGTAAATCTAACCCTCCTAAAATCCACAGTGAAACATTATGCCAAGCATGACATCACCGCTGCACAGACACATTTTATGATTTTTAACTTCATTTACAGAGCGCATGGCTGGGCAGGCCACAGAGTCCAGTTTAAAACTCAGTCGCCACACTGGATGGCAGAAACTAGTTTTGCGAGTTGAGTAATTCACTCCAGATCTGCCTGGCAAACTCAGAGAACCTCAAGGAAGAGGTGGGAGAGATCAGTTGCTGGTTTCTCAGTGTAGTTTGTTGTGCATGTGTACAACATCTGCTGGAGTTTCAGTTAAGTTCAGTTGTGGTATGTTTCCTGCTTACCCAGCATCTACAAAGTCATGGCTGCCTTCTTCTAACTGTACGCTGTTTGGAGGTTATTCTGAACACTGTCGTTGGCCTTGTTTTGCTCCACTGACTTTTTTTTCAGCACTACACATAACTAGGAAGTGATCTGGATGTTCAGTATAAAATAATTTGTTAATTTAGTGAGTTAAATAATAGTGACTTCGTAAATAAATAATCGGAGCGGCTGTCCATGTTTGAGAACCTGCCACTTGATGCTGCAGACAGCTACACTGCACACTGTGCAACATACCTTGTGACTACATGCAGGGTCATAAAAAGTACATCCATGGCTTTGCTTAACTCCAGATAAGTAGGAAAAAACAGATTATCCCTCTAATGGCTGAGCTATTAGAATGTGGCGACTGTATTGTGTAAAGTTAAAGGAACAAAAGTGGCTTATATTGAGCTGTATTAACAAGACCCATATGATTCAACATTCAATCTATATATAATAGTTCAGTTTAGTTGACAATGTGGTGGTTTCATTCTTAAATTGTCTTTTTTGAACCCTGAAGGCCACTATACGTCTCTGAACTTGAGAAATTAATTGCATTTTCCCTGAGATAGTGTATTTTGATGAGTATTTCCTGTTCTGTCAGGACCACGGATAATAGCATTATTATTGTGCTCTGTGAGTCCCCCCTCCATTTCCCTGTTCAAGGATGCTCATTAGAAGACCAACCAGCTAATCTGGTGTTGGGGTCCTGATAACTGCCTTGCTTGGCGTCACTCTAGTAAATTGCCATGGCTCCCTGTTAAAAGCCGGCAGTTGATAGCAGTATCAGGAGACAGGCTGCATTGGGGAGACAGTGAGTCCGGCTCCAAATGACCTCCCAAAATAGACAAGTGCCTCAAGACCAGGGGCCACAGGCACCTCCAGCCGAAGCAAAGGAGCTCAGACAAGGCCAGGAAGAACA
The DNA here is from genome assembly GCA_029783685.1 of Heniochus monoceros. Lineage (NCBI taxonomy): Eukaryota > Metazoa > Chordata > Actinopteri > Chaetodontiformes > Chaetodontidae > Heniochus > Heniochus monoceros. The sequence continues at coordinate 18,849,371 of JAPZEA010000023.1, read as the reverse complement.
TGTCATCAGAGTCATTGCTGTTAATGGCATGCAGATATTCAAGGGAGGCGGCAGACACTGCGTGACCCCAACCCTCAGCATTTAGTTCTCCCACTGAGCAGAGTCTTGCCACACCACAGACAGGTCAGACATGGAGCCGCCTGTACAGAGTGGGAGCCACTCGCTACCACAGAGCTGATAATGATTATGGCCAATTCACTATCACTAACAGTGTAAGGCCTGCTCTGTCTCTCTGGCTGTGGTCAGAGGACAAGCACGTTACGTAGCTCCCGGACCTGACTGCCGACCCAAGATACAGAGAACCTCTGCAGCCTTATGGGACTGACATCTTAGCATGGCTCCAGATTAACGCTCGATTGTCCGCATGTAGTTCAAATATTTTGGTGAGTTTGTTTAAGCAGATTATCTAAAGTTGAGACAGCAGCCACGTCCAAAGTAACATGCTGTTTTCATTATGCAGGCTGCACTGTATCTCTTCACCCAGCGATGGTGTGATTTAAGCCCTGCTGGTGCAGCAGGGTCACCTCTGTGACCCTGTGTTTCCCCAGTGATGATTTACTTGTGCACAGAGGGCACACTTTCCACTCTGCCCAGGCACTACCCTGGTTTAGGTCCTCCCCGAAGAGTCACTTATAAGTCACTTTTTTGTTCCTTCACGGGAAGGCTAATTACCGTCCTTGATGCTACACTTTCACTGCCGGGCCCCATGAAGTAAATCAATAAGAGAAGAGAACAAGAGGCATTGAATCATGGACTGAAAACAAGGCAGCCCTAGTGTATCCTAGCTGGACCCATGCAAGCCTCAGAGTGAGGCAGAGTGAGAGGAAGTGAGCGAATGATCCCTGTGAGTCCTTTAAGCTCAAGAAGGAGCACATTGTTGAGAACGCCAACAGTAGGTCTGAAAATTCCTGACGTACCTGCAGCACAGTTACACATTACAGCTAAGTGAAATTCAATGTTCCATGGTAAATTACAAACTCAGCAGATCCAAAAAGATTATGGCCCAATTCCAAAAAACATAGCAAACACTGTAACAAAACATATGGATTTCATTCCTCTAAATGAATTCCTCTGATGAGAAAGAAAAGATTTATACCATACGCCGTCTCATTTGGTGCAATGCACACAACAAAGGATTATTAGCCTAGATTTTAGATTTGTTCAAGATTCTAAGGAAAGGCCTCGTCTTTACAGCCTGTTAAGAGCGTGCACCCATCACTGCCCACATATCCAGAGCAAAACAAGACTAAAACTCTTGCAAGAAGTGTCAGGTTGGCTTGATTTCATCACATCTTCCATAGTAGTGTATATTATGTAATTACTATAGGCTGCACGATAATGACACACCACTGGAATCTGGATATAATAGGTTCAGTCACTGAGAAATAGATGCTTGAATCCAGGTGATTACTTACCCTTGCAAGTCTGTACACTGCCACGATAGAAAATAAGTTGCGAAATGCGACACAGACACTGTTGCTAGGACTCTCAAATTCCTTTTTATATGCTAGCCTGTAAACTGGGAAAGTACCGCACAAATAAATACTGATCAAATCATACCCTGATTTGACCATTGCAACTGATTTTGAAGACTGTGGAGAGTATGCATCGGGCAAAACAGAGTGTAGGATTCAAATGTCTTGCCTCCTGACAGAGCATCAGATCTATCAGAACTGTCATGATCATATGAATATGTTCGATTTTCCATGTCTAAAATAATCAGATGCAAATATGTACATAAATGACAACAGTCTGCGAATGCCAGATATGATCTGAGTGATCTTTTCACTGTTGAGAAAGGTTGTGAAGCAAATGCTATACAATGTGGTCAAAATCAAGTAGTTTGCTAGTGTCTATGCAGCAGCTGCTCGGTCACAATAAGGTAGCTGTCACTGCAATCTTGTCATTACTGATGCTTTGGGAGATGAATCTCCATGTGTCTTTCCCAACTGAATCCCCCGACACCGCCAACGAATTAAAATCAATTGGTTTGTCTTTTGTCTTTATAGCCCTCGACAGCCTGTGAAAAATGGATCCTCTTAAGAGGTAACACAGTATCCATGTGGGGCATAAGTCCAGAGCATGACTAATGGAGCTCCAGTCTATATGCTAATGCTACACAACACAACACTAATACTGGCTGCATTAAGTTAGCCATGATACCAGGATGATATCATGTTTGCTGAAAGGAGAGCCAGTCGATGAAAAACGGATGATAGCACAAAATGCCATCTTCATAATGCTCCACATCTCAGACATAGCTGTGTGCTGGGGGGAAAGGAGCAACGGTCATTAGGACCCTTAAAGGGTAACGACTCCCAACTCTGATTTACTTGATCTCCTATCTTGGAGGAAACTGTGGATCGCCTGCCAGTCTGGCGCTCATAGACTCCTTGTGTGACCTCAGCTAGCAAGCCTGCACAGCGCTCACAATAGGTGGCCCACTGTGGCCCATGTCCCTGGTGCTTCAGTAGATGTGGGCCTAGAGAAGGGAAGGAAATCCTGGTAGAGAGCATAGCCGGAAAGAGTGTCGCCATTTCAGTTCGCAGGTCTATCCTTAGAGGTCAAACAGAGCTTTTTCCCCCAGGGGCCTCCACACTACTTCTTTTCCCTCCCCCTCCTCCTCAAAGACATTCCTTTCTCTAAACCGTGCCTCCAAAACAGTTCAGATCCATCAACATTTCAATACTTTCCCCATGTAAGGCCTTTCACTTAGTTATTCTGAGTTATCACATAACTAAGGAAGGCATGATAGCCAAGGTTATTGCCAAAAGTGAGACAAACATAAAGTAAGAAAAAATGTTATTATGAGCTCTCCTAAGATGGATCTTCCCCAAGAGGATATCCCTTCAAGAGAGGCATGAAAATAAATTTGCTATGGTGAAAATATATGATCCCAATCACAGTCGGACACACGCATTTGGTGGAAGCCAAACATGAACAGGCAAACTGTGCTAGATGTAACCAGAGCCTCTCTCTGGAGAGATCTCAGGAGGGCAAGGAAAAAAATTGGGTACAGGAGAGTGATTGATCAGCGGGATATACAAAAGGGACACACAGTATAATACACACTTTTCAGTGAGGAGCTGCAACAAACTTCTCATTGCTATGTTCGCCTTGAGGCCAACACTGGAGCCACAAACCAAGGGTTTTCCCAATGTGTCACCCACTCGAGGGGTATTAGTGTTTGTGTTACGGTGTCTCTCTGTCCGATAAACAATGTGTCTCTTGTGACAGTGAATCAGACACGGCCTCTCCGGCATCAGGCCTGCTTGCCAGAGATTGGTTGGGGGACTGCTGCGGAGCCATGCCATTTGTCATGCTGTATATTTACAGGCTGTGTCAGCACAGGGCGGGTGGAGCGAGACGTCTCCGCTCTGCGCCTGACTCCATGGACGCCAGGCCCAGAACCTCCCCTCATTCATCTGTTTACTTTCTAAATAGGCCTCTGTTTGGACTTACATCAGTGGGGAGAGAATATCTAAGAAAACGAGGAAGGAAATCTGTGGAAAACAAAGGAAAGGGAAAGAAACTCTCTGTGATAGAGACTGCCCCTCACTGTTCCTGATTACGGCAGAGTTGCAGAGTGCTTGGCGCCATCAAAATCGGCCATCCAGGCAGCTGGGCAGGCCAGACAGGGGAGAGGAAGACTGGTAGTGACGCTTGCAAATACCAAGCAGGGGACTGTTAGGGAGCTCTTTCAGTGTTTATGTATTTTAGATGGCTGTTTTTGATTTTGTAAAGCAGGAGAAGAAAGATAGACACCTCCCACAGTTCCCAAACTTGTTTTGTACGCAAATCATGCAATATAATCTGTTTTGATGTACTACATACTGACCGTCTCTCTGTCGCCACTTTTTCCTTAATTTATGTAATGTATAATTGCTTTTTGAAAATTGAATGAAGCATTGTATGTCTAAACATCAGAAATGAAGAGAGGAATCCAACTGATGATGCAGTACAGATGATATAAATATTGGAGAACCTGAAGCAATGACCTGCTCAACAGTTTTCGGGGGCACCAGTCACGACATCTTCCATCAAAAACAGATTTATTATTTTTACACGTTATTTGGCCCATAACACATGCTATCCTGGTTAACAAGCAAGATACACAGCCACTGATAGGCATTCAGTAACTCAGAGGAATATGCAGACACAGTTGATCATGAGTCGGTCACATACTGTATATTTTCCAGATCTGTTCCCAGAGGATGCAGTTTTAGTTCTACACAACTGATGGAGAACATTTTACCTTGCTGAAGCAGCAGAAGCTGGCTGCTGAGTTTATTTATTTATTTTTTGTGCATGTCTTTCAGTTAAGTGCAAAGACCATTCTCCCAGGCCTGCAGTCAATTACAGGTTACTGATGGTCATGTAACTTGCACATTACTACAGGGTAAGCACAACACCCAGTGCCTGACCACAGCTGAGATGTTCCCTGTGCAACGTGAATTTGCGCTCTGTAAAAATGATGCAGTGGGCAAAAATGGTCTGAAATACAGTATGTCCAGTCTGGGTGTGTGTGTGTGTGTGTGTGTTGGATAGACAGAGAGAGAGAGAGAGAGAGACAGAGAGAGAGACAGAGAGAGAGAGAGAGAGAGCGAGCTCTGGGGGCATATAAGCAGTCAATTGTGCAAACTGTCACTGTATACTTTTTCACTATTATTAATATGGTTATTTGTTAAGTGTAGCCAATTAGAGCACTTAAAAATAAAATATAGTAATCAATACTGTATCCATCGTGTCTTACTGTTTATCACAACAGCAATCCATCCCCGATTTTCACTGCTACCATACAGGGACTGGAAAGAAAACCTAAATGAGGACAGCAGCATGAGGGTTTTCTATACATTCTAATTGCATTTGGCACAAACAACTTAACCATAGACATTTTTAGTGGCCCACAATTGTCTACAGAGGAGAGTTTGAAGTCCTCCTTTGAACCTGAACAGACTTGTTTAAAGGTGAATGTTAAAATTATGAAGCAAACTATCAATTTGAACTACCCATTGTTCTACACGTTGCAGAGCTACTTCCTTGTTGAACTTTGATCTGCTATACATGTGTGCATACACAGTTTTACAATGTAATCTAAAACTGTAACGAACGGTTCAGGTTCTTTCACCTTCATTTTCACTTCCAAAGAATACTGTGTAAAACTGGACTGGACCCCACCATCCCATATGAGTCCTTTTCTCAACAAAAAACTCCTTCAGGATCCCAGAAATACTCATTTTGAGGCTCAACACATCAGCTGGCTGACAAAAGTAGGGCCAAGTGACACCTCTTGCGACTAACTGGCAAGCGTACTGATTCTCTGACAACTCCAGAATTAACTGCTGTGGTCCGGCCAGTGTGCTGCTGTCGGCTCCTGGGAACGTCCAGCCTGGGAGTTGACCGGTTTGATGGTGGGTCCATGAGTAGAGACGATGGAGGTGGACAATAATCTGCTTTTTTAGACATTACTTCATCATTTTATCCTATGAGACATTTGTGTGAAACTTCTGTCACAATTAGTGTATGAATTCTTGAGGTATGGTCAAAAACGTGTTTTCTGAGGTCACAGGCACCTTGACCTTTGACTACCAAATCCTAAGTAATTTATCCTTGAGTCTAAGCGGACATTTGTGCAAAATATTGAGAAATTCCCTCAAGGTGTTACTGAGATATAGTGTTCACGTGAATGGAACATATGGACAGACAACCTGAAAACACAACATCTCTGGCCACAGCTGTTGCGGAGGCATAAAATACAGCGAACCGCTGTGTTGTAACCTGTTTTGTAGTAGTCTTCTCTTTTCCCACTGTTAAGTCTCAACATTACAACAGATAAACAGAGTGGACATCTTCTAAAACAGAGGACTTTGTTCTCATCACATTTCAACATGTAATCCAATCAAAGAATTTCTGGGATTAATCATAATTAAGACATTGTTTAAAGCCCGAAAACAGGTTAATATTTTGTTGCTCAACACATTTACGAACATGCAGACCAGCAATGCTTCTGTCTCTTGTGTCGCCACAGCAACTCTATCTAATCTCCATTGAAAAGAACAAGAACACCAAAAACAACAGGACTGGCTGGGGCTGAGGCAAGAGTGAAGAGAAAATCAGCAGTAAAGATTTGAAACAGGAAGAGTGTGGCGTCAGTACAGGCGGGAGATAAGAGCACTGCGCTCCATACACAAACACAGGGTTTCTGTGGCTGAGTGACTCCCAGCTCTCCGGGCGCCCTCACAGTAGCTGTCCTCTCCCCCTGGCTGGCTCTGGACCACAGCCCGTCACCCAGCCCTTCACACAGCAGATCCAGGGGCCTGATACACCCTCGGTGACTCCAGGGGTTTTAAGGGGATTTGTGTGAGTCCAGAGGACTGATGGGCCCCCTCAAACAGGCAACCCTGGGAAAAAATGAGGGGACTTGCTGCATTTAAACCAGCCAGCTCCGCTAAATGTCATTACAGCTCAACTCCAAGGTAACTAATTAACAACAAAGCCCTCCTATTTCTTTTATTATGTTTCCTACTGTGTCATGCTGAGATAGGTATTTTTCAAAATTAGTATTACAAAGAAACAAAGCCCTGTCTCTCTAATACAACCCTGATAGCTTGTTGCAGAGTGAAACTGACTACTGCTCCTCCCAAATATCTTTACTTAAACAAGTTGGTTCTCACATGGTCCATTGATGCAGCCATAAAATAAGCCAGAATCATCTTCGTAACAGCAACAGGAAAACAGATCATAACTGCTGTCACAAACAGCTGCTGTATTTACATACAGAAGCGGGATCACATACTCCTTTCCTTCACCACAAAACCACTATCTGTTGCAAGCATGCTTCAAATCCTATTATCGGAAAATCCTGAGTCAAATATCCTCCCCAGTGAATCTCACAGGGCCATCATTCAGCAGGCCCTGTGTATGTTATGACAGAGAGGTAGAGAGAGAAAAGACAAACAGCAGAGCAGTCCGATGGGCTTCTGCATTAGACAGAAACGGTCAAAAGTGTAACAGCGCTAAACTTTATCTTGTGTAACAGTCTCGTTCTCATTTAACCTCGCTTGTGAAAAGAGCTTTGCTAATTTTCTCACAGCCGGGAGACAGAGGAGAGTCTCCAGCACCACCAGAGGCACAACCGGACTGCTATAGGTTGCGGGCTCAACATGACAACGTTTTTTACCAGACAGCGTGTGTGTGTGGATGAGACGCGAGGAAGCCTTTTGGCACGGGGTTGAAGGCTGGGAATCCTAGCCGGGTTAATAAAAGTAGCCAGTGGGGCACTGTTTTTCCAGGCGCTCTCTGTGATGTTTGAATGTGAACTCAAACAAGCCTTCATTATGTGGCCACAGCCCTGGAGCCCCTGGTGCTGGGAGAGAGGCCCTGCCACTGACAGCCATGGCCTGCTGGCGGGTGCAGACGCCTTCCCCTCTGCTATGTCTCTTTCTCTCTTTTCACTCCCCCCGCCTCTGATCCCTTTCTCCACACTGCTCTTAGCCTCTAATCCTGCATTCCCCCTCTCTTTCCTCTCTAGCGCAATCCTTCCACCTCATTCCCTTTACCTCTCTCTCTCTCTGCCCTACTCTTATTCCTCCTCCGCCACTGCCTTTCCACGCATTTTTCCAATCATCCTCCATGAAGGCCCTTGTAGGACCTGGAAGCCTCTAATCCACCATCTTTGTCTGTGGGTTTAGTTTGGTATGAATGTAACTTTTTTTTTACCATACAATGACAGCTGCCAGATATACTGTACATGGGTCTATGCCTCTACTTCATCATGTTTGGTGGGCCACACGATGCTGAACCTGCATGAAATAACAGCAACTGGTTTTTCCAAACATCCACTCATTGATCATAGTTAAAAGCAGTACATCATAATCTCAAATTGACACTTGTGAAAACAGCCATTATTGCTTAAACACAACATTATCATTGGCCTGGTGTGCGGCTGCAGATGTTGTTTCATGAGTAGCTTGGAACAGAGTGCTGCACAGAACCTCCTATCCCCTTTACTTCGATCTGTGAGTTCATTTCTACAAGGTGGGGTGTACAGCAGCACAGAAACCTCTTTAAAACTGTTACATGTTGCGTCTTAACTCAAATTTAGCCACACAACAGCTGACAAAGGAATGCTTTAAGAGGGAGATGGAAAGAAAGCTAAATCGATAGAATGAGAGGAACAGAAAGAAAGAGATACACAGGGAGAAAGAGAAGAGAGAGATCTCTAATTAGAACCATCTTTTCTCCCAGTGATTGCAGCCCAGTGTTTCCCAAACCAGTGGTAAAAATAAGCCCTCCTCCTCTCTCTGGCCTGATCCAGAGACACCCGCTGTGTCACTCAGGCCACATCCAGACAGAAATGATTAAGAGCACTGGCGATATTAAACTTCTGGGAAGTTAAAAAGGCCAGATATACAAACAGGCAAGATTTGAAGAAGACGGCACAGCAAGGTGCTGGAGAGATTGACAAAGAGTGGAATTCACTCTGAATGTAAGAAACTGGAACATGTAGTGTATACTTACACAGGAACATCTATTTATGCCTGTCAATCATGTCAGTATGTGTCAATCACATGACTGGTTCATGGATATGGATTACACTATTTTTGGCTTGATTCACTGAAAACAGACATTTGTCCTTCAAATTAGGGAATCATAGGGCTTCGCCTAATAATTGGACACTCTGCATGGTTTTAACAGGCTTTGGTATGCTCTATAGGCAGTATGTTGGAGAGGGTTTGGAGACCTGCTGAGTGATGAGGACATAAAAACACAAAAAATGATTAATTTGGCTCTGGAAGATCATTTGCTCCAGTGCAATGCTAATACTTAAGAGGCTAAGTAGGAATACAAGCCTGATGCAAACTATGGGGGGACCCATTTATTGATGAAGTTACATTACATTTATTTAGCTGATGCTCACAACTTCAAAAATTCCAAGAATCATGCAAATACATCAGTTTTTTCAATTAAGCTGAACTGCTTCAACTGCTTCATTTAGAAACAAGTTATTTGAGGTTTTAGGTTTCAGCAGTCTGTGGACACACTGTGGCGGTGGGATGTGGTTTCTGTGTCTTAGTTGGGAGGCAGCTGTGGTTTGCATGGTGCTGCAGCTGCAGGTAACAAGGTAATCAGTATTAAGGTCTACTGTTTTTTTTCCCCAGTGACTTTACACATCAGCGGTGCCATCTGATCCAGGTTGTTTTGCAGTTAATGTAAATTCAAATCAGCCAACGTGCATAAACCCTGTAGTTGTGTAGCCCATAGCGAACATTGTTACAAACATAAATTCTTAAATATTAATCATCATTAACTTCATGCAGCTAATGCATTATTGCAACACTTTAAAACATGGTCTGGAAGCAAGTAAAGCAGCCCAGCATAATTCATAGTTGCTAGCTATTTGCAAACACTGAAACACTGTTAGCATGGTGCAGTGTACGATCTACCAAGGACAAGTACCAAAGGGCCATTTTCTCAATAATATCTTTCATGCTACATAATAGAAGGCATCTTGTTCAATTATCAGAGAGCTCAGCCATCCTGTCACCAACATGTAACGATGGCCCAAGATGTCCTGTCCCCCACACTGGAGTCTGACTGAAGCCTGTGTGTGCATCTCTGTGAAGGGCCTCTGTAACATCTAGCCAGAGGCAGGGAACAGGCCCATGCCTAATACTCCACATAGCTCCAAAACGACAAAATGATTCATTACCATAGAAACCACTAATGTGAGTCATCTTTTGAATAATCATCAATTATTCACGTAGCAAGGCTCTCAGACTGTTTTGTCTGCTTTGTAAACATAAACTAACTAACTTCCCCCTCATGGTTCCC
>JAPZEA010000023.1:18794595-18807068 GCA_029783685.1 Heniochus monoceros | reverse complement strand
ATAACTGTCAGACGTTGTCATTGATGACCACAGATTTCAAGTGAGTCACTGTAGCTACTAAACCTCTGCTTTTACCATAGATATATGCAGTGTATCTATGTGCTGACAGTCATTTTGACACATCGTTCGTTTTCGCGAGACCCAAAATCAAAAAATTCCCACAGCACTTAAAAGTTACAATAAGCCCGGATATGATCTCACAAGACCCAAACTTTAGCTAGTAGCCGTAGCTGTAGCACAATAGCTAAGCCATCAGTATTCCAAATTAAAGCTGTCGGGAGCGTGTTATCTTGTGTATCGCCCATTTCGACGTTGATATGGAGCTGTAGGAAGAATTTATAAATAAAGGTAATAGCCTTATACTGTTTTACTGTGCCATGTGCGGAAATAAGCTGTCATTATAGTGCACCGCTACTTAGCTAAATTGTTTTTCCGTAGCAGTGCAATCTGTTTACCTATTTTTTACCTGACACAGTCTCCACAGAAATAAATATTAAACGCCGATCTGTCCGTAACTAAATGTGATACAAGCACCACGGCACTGTACAATGAAATACTTAATTTTTAGTCTGCTACAGTGGCTGGTAGCGTATAAGAAGAGCTGAGGAATTGTCATGTTGTTAAATGAAATCTAAATTGGTGGTACAGGAAGATGAAGAAACATCTACCAAGCAAAATTTTCCCCGTCATATTCCACACAGTTTCGGCTGTTGGCATACCTGTAAGACTTCTCAACGAGTTTAGTGAAGATACTTGTTGTCCAATACAAGTTATAGAGCAGAAACATTTTGACAGTGTTGATAATTGTTGACCATGCCACCCCCGTCGTCCTTTGTAATGAACGTAAAACATGACATGATACTGTGTCCCTGACTACTGAGTTCTTCCCTTTCAGTGTTGAGGAATGGTCTGACTGCAGCAGGACCAGTAAAGATGCACAGCCGTCTGCAGGAGTTGAAGAAGGAAGAGGAGACTCTCCTCAAAATCAAAGTCATGCTACAAGACCAGCTGAACAGGTTGAAGGTGAGTGACAGAGTTCACGGTATTCACTGTATTGGGGTTTGTGTCTCTGTATGTGGTACCTGTGCTTTATATATTGCGTGTTCACTCTGTGTTGTAGTTTGAAGAAGGGGCCTTGAAATCTATCATCAATGCTCAGACAGAAGAAGGAGCCTCACAGCGCTCGCCCCCAGACACTGAGGTAAATCACATCAGGGGACAACCCTGCTAAAGACAATGTCTCAGTCTGCCATAGTAATGTACTCTCAGTAATATTTTTGCTTGCGTTTGTTGATTAAGTCACACTTAAGTTGGTTTGTTGAAATTGAGAAACGGATGTTTTTACGATGCTACTGCACTGTCTGGCAGGTTATATGACAGTTTACAGGCCTGCTTAACATCACTGATTACATTTACATCCAGACCCAAACCAGACTACTCTGTGTAATAGTGTTAAGACAGGAAATCAGTTAACATGTTTATATGTGTGGCAGTAATCTTATTAATTTAAAATTCCAGTTGACATACAGTACGACTAAGATACACATGGCCAAATAATCATGTTTCTCAAGCAAAAATGTAGCTTAGTTTACTGGGTTATTTTTATAATCTGATCATTACAGTACACGTAAAGACTAAAACTTTGTAGGACTATTTTTGTTTTCTTTACTTTATCCGCAAATGTCTCTCCTTCGTGCTATTAACGCACCATACGCTAGCAATTCATTAAAAATAAACTAATAGAAAAAATAAGGATCGATTACTGCATGTGTTGGCTAACAGTTTTAGATTCAAATTGCTACTAATTATTTACTACAACCAGGTATGCCCATAAAAAGTTGTAATGTACACACTACACAGTTAGAAGTTACAACTACAAGATTCATACAGGTGGTTTTGTTTTCAAAAAGCAATTATAACAACTCACAGAGACATACTGCTGTGTGGACAAATTAAATACATAATTTTAGATGGCTCAAGGCCATTTTTCCGACTTAACTATTATTTAAAAATTGTAGCTGAGTTTTAAAAAATTGCATTTCACCAAACTGGGTGAGGAAATCACTGACTGTTTCCATGCACAAAATAATCAATTATTTGCCCTTATTCCAAAAAAGAGTGTTCGTACCAAGCTGTTTACATGGCTAATGAAAATGAATATTCCACTATATTCCCGTTCACATGCAGCCGTGCATACTCCATTGACAAACACAGCCTCTCTCAGTCACTTTCACCTTGAAAAGATCAGCGATATTTGTGCATATCGAAAACTTTTTGATATGTAAGCCTTTCATATTGTTTTAAAGTAGGTGTTTTTGTCCTTCCGACCAGAAATACAGGCTTTTCTTTCATGCATGCATCTCCCCCCAGCCTTGCAAACTGTTGGTTAGGCAGCACACAGAGTTGACTGTAAAGAGGCCGTGTGTCACAAACTGGTGTAAAGTCCAGTTGAGATGCATAATCTGAATGCGCTTTATACGTGCCCAAAGAACGCTCCTCAAACCCCAATAATATGGGCAAATCCCACTTCCTAAGGGGAAAATGCTCCATTTGGAGTAAGGTTTAATTGGCAAAATCTCCAAATGGAATTTGTTGTTTACATGACTCGTATATAAAATTTGGAGTATTGTCACTTTTTAAGATTTGACTTAAAAGTGGTCAGCAGGTGTGTGTTTACTATTTGTTTTCATTCTTTCAGGTTCACATCAACCTTGATGATGAGAGCGAGATCAATCGAACCAAATTGCTACTGAATGCAGCTGTAGACTATGACATGGAGGAGGAGGAAGAGGAGGACGACGACGATGATAAGGAGGATGATGATGAAGAGGATGATGAAGAAGATGAAAATGAGCTTGAGCTTGTGCCTGAGGAGGAGGAGGAGGAGGAGGATGATTACTGAGATTCTCAGTGTTTCGAGTGGCTTCAATACTTGCACCACTGAAGAAGAACCACATGTAAATGGACATCTGTTTATGTGTTGACCTGTTTTGTACTATCACTTAGGTCGTTTAATTTATTTGGATGGAGTGAGTAACAGTTACAGTGTAAAATGATGTCTGGTGCTTACAGTATCCGCTCCCCTGCCTGATTTAAGGCACGTCATCCAGATTTCAAATTATGTTAGAATTCATGTGTCAAATTTTGTGAGAAATTTCTCACTCAAATGCAGTAAGACAGTGTTACTAGGTGCTTATAGCTTACTAGACATATTGTGCATTTTGAGGATTAGNNNTAAAATGTATGGCTGGGCCATATAAGAAGATAGTGTGTATGCATTATGTATGAAATGATAATCGTAAGCACAAAATAAAATGTTTTGCATAGGGTTCACCTGGCTGATTTTTACAACATACGCTTTTAGTTTTATGCCAGCATGCATCCCAACATACAGTAATGCTTTTCACATGTAATGAATGTTTATTTCCGAGCAACAAGCAGATAAATCCTTTTTATTTTCAGCTTTCTTCTCGGACACTGAATTAAGGGTGATACCTATGTAAAGTTGTCCTAACCTGACCCAGGCAAATGGGTAGTGCAGTGCAAACACTTTCCACTCGCAAACCATTCAGCATTTTCTAAACAGCTAAAACAATACAGTGAGCCTCACAATAAGGCCAGCTTTCACACTGACAGCAGGGACAGCTCTGGAGAAGGGTGGTGCTACACCAGGCAACATACAATAGAGATTGCACCGATAGATATATACAGCTTTCTACGTGGTCTGCTGTTCCAGGAGAGCTCCCATTCACCCAGGGACTTGGGCTCAGCACGCACACCTGCTGCAAATGAATTCTTCATAAGGTACGCAGGTAATTGGACATCTTATTTGCCACTTTTGCCGTTGTGAATCAAATTGTATGGAGAGATGGTTATGGGTTTTGCACGAGTGACTTAAGAAATTATTTGCAGGAGGGATACTGGAAACAAAAGGGAGAAATGTATGTATATATATGGGGAAAAAAACAAAGGTAAACATGGCCAGGAATGTATGACAATTGCAGCATTAGAGTTTTTAGACTCTTTGTCCAAACTTTTATTCCTGATTTAAAGTTATCATAGTGTAATATCTTCAATTTTGCATTATATGATAAATCCTATACATCACACTGATTGCAGGCTTAGTAGACTGAACTGTGATATGATGCTCCTGAGAAACAGGGATTGAAATGATCTACAAGGAGAATTATATTTATAGTTCTAAGCAATCAATTTTGACATTAACCATGACAATGTAACATACATCACTGATTTCCCCCGTAAATGTCAAATGAGTTTATGGAAGTTCCTATGTTCCCATTTAGTATATATGTATGTCATGTGGTTGTGCACTGTAAATATATCAACCTCTCTAACATTAACTTTGCTTACAGAGGTGAAACCATAGTTTGTATGGGATCTGTCTGCCTCAGCAAGATGAGCTCACACTCCATTGAGTTTGAAAAGGGGCATTTGGCTCTGCATTAGGGATGCGGGACCCCCTGTAGTCTATCGCATTGGATGCTTTCAGATTGTTCGATACAGTTTATTGCGATTATGTCAAGATTTTCTTCTATTACTAATTTAGACGTGTAAAAAAAAAATAAGAGGGTTGTAAGCATGTGTGTGTACGTGCCTCGGATAGAATAACATGTTTGCCCCAGTCTGAGTTTGCTGGTGTGATGAAGTGGTGACGCTGAACGGTTCTCCTCTGTGTGCAGACGTCAGTGAGGGACTGGACCAGAACCAGACAGTGACTGTGCTGCAGGCTCAGGAGTACCATGCTGCCCCGCTGTGCATTCAGTGTGTGCCATGTGTTTGTGTTGGTGCTGTGTCTGTCTTCGGCTGAGGACTTCGACTGGACAAAGAACGACCACAGCTCCTTCTATTATGGCACTTTTCCAGCTGGTAAACACACATAGATAGATGCAGGACATTTTAACTATTCGGTCACTGGTGAAATTATCCTGAGTTGAATGGTTGTCACCAATGTTGCATTAATTAGGATTTTCGTGGGGTGCCGGCAGTTCAGCCTATCAGACAGAAGGAGCCTGGGACAAAGATGGAAAAGGACTGAGCATCTGGGACGTGTTCAGTCATAAGAAAGGCAGAATACAACAAAATGACACGGGGGATTCCTCTTGTGAGGGCTACCACAAAGTCAAGGTGGGGTGAGCAGGTGCGGTGTGGCTGAGAGATATGGAGGGAACTGAGGTGGGCAAAAGGAAAATCTTAATATTACACTCTATTGTGTGTGTGTGTTGTACAGGATGACGTTTCTTTGATGCAGGAGCTGAAGCTTAACCACTATCGCTTCTCCATATCCTGGCCCAGACTCATCCCGACGGGCATAAAGTGTGAGTGACTGCTGCTGATTCAAGCCCTTTGGCTCTGAACTGGCATGTACGATTGAATTTATTGATCACTTAAACTAAGGAGTTATGTACACTTTGATACCATTTGCAGCTGACCATGTAAACGAAAAAGGAGTACAGTACTACGACGATCTGATCAACCACCTGCTGGAGAACAAGATCACTCCTGTTGTCACTCTGTACCACTGGGATCTTCCACAGGTTGGTACACAGAATATTTCTAATCCCTAACTTAATCGTTTTTTGCATTAAAGCACTATTCATCTTTACAGAGTAACTATATTCTTTCCTTTTCTAGGTCTTACAAGAGAAATATGGCGGTTGGCAGAATATAAGCATGGTCAATTATTTCAATGAATTCGCGAACCTGTGCTTTGAAAGATTTGGCAACCGAGTCAAGTACTGGATCACTTTCAACAATCCGTGGGTAGGTTTTACATTCACTCATGTACATTTTTTTTCTTTTTATCACAGAGTACTATTATCACACTAATACTCCATAATCTGGAAATCTGCTTCAGTCTGTAGCAGTTGAAGGCTATGAGACTGGCGAGCATGCTCCTGGACTGAAGCTGAGAGGAACGGGGGCGTACAGGGCTGCCCATCACATCATCAAGGTGGGAGAATGCGTTCAGCTGTCAAAAACACTTTGCAACGAATGCGCAACTTTGAGCTGAAGTTGTATTCATGACGTCTTTTTCATAGGCACATGCTAAAGTTTGGCACAGCTATGATACACAGTGGAGGGGAAAACAAAAAGGTAAAGACGGTCAAACTCTTGAAAGCAACATATTGACTTTATTCAATATCTGCCTCTCCACAGTACTGTCTGTCTTAGTGTTGATAGCTGCTGTTCATATCTGCAGGCTTGATTGGCATCTCTCTGTCTGGAGACTGGGGGGAGCCGGTGGACATCAGCAACCAGAAAGATATTGAAGCAGCCGAGAGATACGTCCAGTTCTACCTGGGCTGGTTCGCCACACCCATCTTTCATGGAGACTACCCTCAAGTGATGAAAGACTTCATTGGTACATTCAATTTTAAACAGATAATCCTGAAGAAATATCAGTGGGAGCGAGCTAATCACTACATGCAACTGTGTGTGCAGGGAGGAAGAGTGTCCAACAGGGCCTCGGGACGTCTCGCCTGCCCACATTTTCCCCCCAGGAGAAGAGCTACATCAAGGGGACCTGTGACTTCCTCGGCATCGGTCATTTCACCACCCGCTACATCACCCAAAAGAACTACCCTTCGGGTCGTAGCAGCAGCAGCTACTTCACTGACCGTGACCTGGCTGAGCTGGTAGACCCACGGTGGCCTGATCCCGGCTCCGAGTGGCTCTACTCTGTGCCTTGGGGCTTCAGACGTCTGCTCAATTTTGTCAAGGTGACTTACAGTCGATGATGCCAAACAGGCTTGTTTACATTTGTGTTGTGCCTGAAATTATGTCAGCACATATATATTTCATCGTGACAGCTTCTTGCACTTCATGTCGATTTGTTCCCCATCTAGACTCAGTACGGAAACCCGATGATTTATGTGACCGAGAATGGAGTCTCTGAGAAGATGCTGTGCACAGAGCTGTGTGATGACTGGAGGATACAGTATTACAAAGACTACATCAATGAGATGCTGAAAGGTGAATGGGCTCATACACGTATAACAAGCTGTGCGTTTCTTTTGGCTGGCTTTAAGTCTAATCCCGCTCTCTGTTCTCAGCTATCAAAGATGGAGTCAATGTGAAGGGCTACACCGCATGGTCCCTGCTGGACAAGTTTGAGTGGGATGAAGGCTACTCCGAGAGGTTCGGCTTGTACTACGTGGACTTCAGGAACAAAAACAAGCCTCGCTACCCGAAAGCCTCTGTTCAGTTTTACAAACGCATCATCAGCTCCAATGGATTTCCCAATCAGAGAGAGGTAAGAGACACAAGTTGGTTGCCACAAAGCCCTGCTTCTAAATCTTCCCAGACAGACTTCTCAGACATTCCTCTGAAATGAAAGCATCAAGATTCATTGGTTAATGCTCTACTGTGCAAAAATAACATCAGCGACATGATTGTAAACCCCCACAGGTTGAGAGCTGGAGGAGGAAGGCTATTGAGACCTGTTCTTCTAGCAACCAGCTCCTAGCTGCAGGTGAGTTCATCTTTAACATCCCTGACCATGTTTAGCAATGATCAGAGGTGAGCAACTAGCTGTGGTAAACAAATAAAGATTCTGACTTAAATATCTGTAGTTTTACATGCAAATAAGATTAAGAATTATAATTTGACTTGTGTTGCTGTTCTTTAAGCACCTCAGAAAACACACGAACAAATTATTAGTTAAATAATAATGATGGAACTAGAAAATCTCTGACAGAATATCTGAGATATCTTCTTTGTTTGCCCCTCCAGCTAGAAGAAAATCCAAGGAACATGCAGAAATGCCAAAGGTTTGGCCAGTGCATGATGAAGTTTAGAACTTGAGGGTATATGTCATCCACTGATGTCATTTTATTGTTGCTGTTGTTGCTTTGTGATTGTGCGGTTTTTAATCTGACTAACAGAATTAGTGCTCTGCAGTTTAACACTGAGATGTGTGCAACTACGTCTTAATTTCTGTGAGGTTTTACTATGGTGCTTGAATCTAATTTGCCACCACGAACAGCCCTTTTGATTTCACAGCAGCTCTGACAAAAACTCATAAGCATAACGGGGTATTTCACAAAGCAGGATTATAAATTTACCCAGATAACATAAAACCACTGAAACTGTCTGCAATAGATCTGAATTTAATTTAGAAAGCAAAACTTAGTAGGTTTAAGGAGCATGATCTGAACTGGTGATCATAAATAACAGAAGATTGGGTTTTTAAGTTATCTGGCTGCGGTGCAAATGCTGCTTTCTGAAATATTCCCCAGTAGCTGCATGCAGTTCTCAAAGGGTTAAAGTGCCGTTAATCAACTCTGAGTACTTTCTCTTTTTTTATTAGAGGAACAGCGGAGTACTGCTGCCAATATTCTAAGACTTATACATGGTAAGGAATCACTCATGCTCACTATAAATCAGATAAAGGATGATTTGATTCAAGGGAAAATATTAACCCTTTGAGTGCTGTGCTTGAGCATCATTACTCGCTTCATAAGCAGTTGTCTGAATGTGGTAACGCTAGTGATTTGTTAATGTGTGTGTGTGTGTGTGTGCAATTTGCAGACCCTTTGACCAGCCACATGGAGATGGTAACTGAGATCGTTGTTCCCACTGTGTGCACACTCTCTATTTTGCTCAGTGCCGTCTTCCTCATGTTCCTGCTGCGGAGGCGGAACTAGAAAGGAGCTCTCGTAGTGTGCACGTTTACGAGCACAAGCATCAACACACACACACGCACGCTCATATTCTAAGTGCATCCTTTCTTTAATGGATCATGTTTGAACATAAATACATTATTTGAACTGAATTTCAAGAGAATTAGTGACTTCATTAATTTGATGTGCATACAGTGTTTGCTGTAAAAACATTGGTTTAGCCTAAAATAATGAATTTAGTACCAGACACTCAAACAGTGTGAATAGCCCTGCAACATGTTGGATTTTACAATATTGCTGTGGAATATTACCATTGCAAACCACCCTTGTGATCTACTGTACATTGTGTTTTCATTTGGTTTCAGCTAGGAGTTGTTTGGCAAAAAAAAAAAAAACTCTTCAAAATCTCTTTCAACTGGTATACTGAACAGGAGAAGATTCAGCAAATGTGATAACAAAGATGCGATTAGAAAACCTACGACAGCGTAACAGAACAGACATACGAAGGACTGAAAGTTGTTCATTTAAAACATTTGACAAAAATACAGTATAATAACAGAACACCCTATAGTTGTACATGTACACTTTGTGATGCAAAAGAAGGTCATCCGGCTAGTTCTTCTTCATTTTAAAACATGTTCATTCCTGATGAGAATATCGAAAATGAAAATAAACACCTCCTTTGTTGTTCAGTTGTGCTCTGTGTAAATTCATGCAAAGTTGACGAGACTGCAGCACACCATGGTGGAGAAGAAGGCGGGATCCTCACTGTCCCCATTCACTGTTTCATTTGTGTAATCTAAAGACAGAACAGTTAAAGAGGGAACATGTTATCTGTACTGCATACTGGGACAGTAATCACTTGTAGCTATATGGCATGTACTACAGCAAATGTGGAGTGGTGCATAAAGATCACCTGTTTCAAAGATGACGTGATCAACCAGCGGTCTGTCGCTGAGCTGTAAGGATGTCCTGACCTCACGAGGACCGTGGCCACTGGACACCTCAACCCCCCACACTAGTGGCTGCTCTCTGGAACACACGCAAACATGAGGGATGAGACAATAGCCCTCATTAAAACTTTGCCGTTGGCACTTGTGTGCATGTTAGGCGATCTGATCACAAGAGGGCAGTGTGAACGCAGATGTGTTTCACAAAACCGAGCACAAAAAACCTCATGAACGCATCTGAATTCAGTTGACTTGCTTCTGTCAAATGACTTCGGCAGGTTTTTAAATGTCATACCTGGTGCAAGGTACAAAATCCAATTACAGACGTACTACCTTCTGGTTCATATTTTTAATACTTATGTAGGTGAAGCAAAGTCCCAGTTTGTGTTGAAATGAATAAAAACACAAATATTTCACTTTCACTACAGTTTTCTTTGGATGTAATGAAGCAGTTGGTGTGCAAAGGATCCTTACTTCTGGTAGAAATGGCTGATCAGCGCGGGTTTGATTTGCAGTTTGAACTCATGCTCCTCATCGTACGGGTATGTTTTGTAGTGCTGCAAACATGATCTACGACAGATGAAATTGTAGACTTTAATGTCATCTTCGGGAAAGTACATTTTGCACACTCACACATCACTGGAAAAAAGCCAAAGCCATTTACTGTGCGAGAAGGAAGAGCCGGTCGTAGGGCAATCCCAGGAAAGTACTGCAGGTCAAACTTATTTCCAGCACATGATGCAGTTTTCTGAGTCGGATCACTTGCTCCTGCAGGTCCACCTCTGTGCTCAGGTAATAACACTACGGAGTAAAATATTCAAACTCAGAATATTTTGTTAACAGTCGTTTGAAAGTACTTGTCAGTAAAATAGTCTTAAACTTACCAAGTGGTTTAGAGTTGTCAATTCCTCACCTGAGGAAAAAAAATAAACAGTTGCGAATAGTTGAATACTAGTTGAATAATTCATACGTGGTGAGGTTAAATATTACTGTAAAATTTAGAATCACGTGTGAAGGAAATAGAATTATACAGATATTCAGAGTGATACATAAGAGATTACCAATGAGGTAGTTTATGTAATCCTTTCTCATCTTGTCCAGACCCATCTCCAGCAGCATGTGGACGGGGGTGACACCAGTGAGAGACACATGGTCGATCTGCTGGTGGTAGGACTGCAGGATGAGCTTGCTGAGGGAGCTACTGCTGTCTCTGTGAATCTGGACAAAGTGAAACAAAACAAAATGAAAAACTAAAATTACCGGCTCGCTCTTGTATGCCTCCGCCAACCAGTCAAGAGAAGATTATTAACTAAATTAATAAAAGGACTGATAGAGAGCTTCATCACATATGCATATGAATTCTTGAGTTATGGCCAAAATGTCTTTTATGAGGTCACAGTGACATTTGACCTTTTGTGCACCAAATTCTAATCTGTTTATCCTTGACTCCAAGTGAACGTTTGTGCCAAAAGTGAAGAAAATTCCCTCCAGGCATTCCTGAGGTATCACGCTCACGAGAATGGGACGGGACAACCCGAAAACATAACCCCTCCAGCCACGACCAACACCGACACAGAGGCATGAAAAAAACTTTAAACACAACTCTCAATCTTTCTCAGTGATAAACACTTTGCAGAAGCTGCATCATTTCATACCCAGGGTTTGATGTCACCGTATCTGAGAGCTTCAATGACCAGTTTCAGGCAGTCTCCTATGTCTTGATATGAAGTCACACCTATGATGAAAAATAAAAAGGAGGAAAATGATTGTCGCTTTCTATTTGTAATACTTAATCAAACCAATCCTAGTTTTCTGAATAGAGGAATCGACTCACTCTTTCTCATCCGAACCCACAGCTGCTCCACAAAATCCAAATCACCTCGTTCCAAAAGAGAGTTGAAAATGGGGGTGTCCGTTTCAGACTTCAGCTTTGTGTTCTTTAAGAAAAGATGAAGAAACAACATAGCTACCACAGTTATTCTGAAATGAGTGAATCTGTGAAAAATCCCTTGTTTTTAACACTATCATACCTCAGCTGGTTTTGCAGCCTGGTCCTGTAGTGTCTTTGCAGTGCTCTGAAGCTCTGAAAGAAGAACAAAAAAAGAAAGCAATCTTCTTGACCACCTGTTAGCATTAAATCATAGTGAAGGTGCAATGACTTAACAAAGCAGATACCTTCTAGGAAGGCCTTGGTCAGATTTACTGCTGATGTGCTTTCCAAAGGTTCCATCCATTCGGTCTCACCAGTTCTCAAACCATCAGCAAGAGTCTGACATAACAGGAAACCGATATATAAAGTTGTTTATTTATGTATTGATACTCACAATCATTAACTCAGATTACTGTGAGACACAAACCTGGAGAAACTCTAGCTCCCTGTACATCTCGAACATTGGGCTCCTCATGTCCCCACTGGCAACTTTGATATTCTGCATGTGAACAAAAATTTCTTGTTTTAAAATTCAACTTTACGGATTTATGGTAGAAAAAGAGCATGTTTTGCGTGTGAATTACTGTTTACCAGTGTTGCTGTTGAGGACAGGGGCGGGGTCTCAAGGATACTCTCCACATGGTTCCATTTGAAATCCACTGTCACACTGCTCTGTGACTCGATCATGGTGTTTTCAACGACAGTAGAGCCAAACAAGTTGAACCTGGCACTGCCTTTAATTGTCATCTGGAAGCACTGACAGATGTAAGTGAATGACCATTCATTCATAATGACTCACAAGAAGGGATGCACACTCACTTACCGAGGATGGGTGACGCCTGTTCTTGTGCTCCTGTTTAAGCTCGTCCAAGGTTATGAGAGATCTTTTGTCAACAGTTGAGCCTAACAAAACATGAGTTGGAATAAAACAACTCAGAAGCAACAAAATAA
>JAPZEA010000023.1:18695170-18710839 GCA_029783685.1 Heniochus monoceros | reverse complement strand
CAAAAGCAAACTGAAAGCTGTGATAAATTATGTCATGAATTCTTACATTTTTAATTGATCTGTGTAAAATTTGTCAGGATACCGTACGGTAAGCAGTGTCCGGAAAATCTGTTAAAATTGTTTTTATCCATCGATGGTCGTTGTGGTCGTGTCTTGTCTGCAGCGAAATCCCTATAATTTACTTTTAACGGTGAGCAAATGAGAAGCAAACAGCACCAACAAGCATATTTTCATCGTTTGGTTTCAGCCATGTTGTGCAAACTCGCATGTTTCATCGACAGCTGAGGCAAATCAAAGCTCAGTTTGATGCTCAAGCGGACACAGATTGCTTTTAATACTCGAAGATAAGAAGTAAACACGACTAACCCTGTTTTGAGTGTTTCAGATGATATGCCAGGGCACAACACATGAAGG
The DNA here is from genome assembly GCA_029783685.1 of Heniochus monoceros. Taxonomy (NCBI): domain Eukaryota; kingdom Metazoa; phylum Chordata; class Actinopteri; order Chaetodontiformes; family Chaetodontidae; genus Heniochus; species Heniochus monoceros. The sequence goes on along the minus strand of JAPZEA010000023.1, from coordinate 18,710,425 downwards.
TTAGAAAAGTGAGCTGGTGACTGAATGTCCTTCAGCAAGGCTGGTGAGCTGCTGGTCTGCTAATTGTGCAGTAAAATGCTCCCTGTCAGTTTAGATTATTTCTTGAATGTAATAATGTTCTAATTAGGAGGAGGCAGGGCACGTGTCAGACACAGATAAAACATAAATAGTGGGTCTAAATTGTCTAAATATCAATAAAACAATCGTGTCCTGGCACGGCATAGTCGTGATCGATGTATCTCATATGATTCTTTGCTGGCTGTTTTTCAAAGGGTTCGGTTTGCGCCCAGCCGTGCCCTCTTGGCAAGTACGGCATCAACTGCAGCAAGGACTGCTCGTGCCGTAATGGCGGACTGTGCGACCACATCACGGGGCAGTGCCAATGCGCAGCTGGCTTCAGTGGACGCAGGTACGCGGCAGACAGCCCTGGCAGACGGACTGCTCGATTATTATGCACAAAAGCCTTCCGTGAAGTACTGTGCAAACTTTTGTACTCCTAACTTTGAAAATAGGTCAGACAATGGCATGATTTATTGATATTACTATTTAATGCAAAGGGATGCTTTCACACCAACAGTTACACAGTGAAAAGTCAATCATTGACCTATTCTCTTTGTTGACATCCAAATGAGGTACAAACCTGGCTGTTCTTTTAAAAGAGAAACCAAACACTGGAATAGTCTCACGCTTAAGAGAAATAAGCATTTATAAATGCCCATTAGTCCATTTGAAGGTGGATTGGAAGCTTTTAATAGGGGCGTTTATGTTTAATTAATCTTGTACTTCATGCTGGCCTGCAAGGTTTCATGTCTTCAGCCTTCATCCCCCTCCACTCTCAGCCTGTCCATTGATCTCACCATGGGCTACATGCTGTTTGGATTCTGCTCATTAATTATAAGTAATGGGCTTATATTAAGGTCTCATTGAAATCCACAGATCTTTTCACTTCCCCGTGCCTGCCAGAGCAGCCCAGAGCAGCCTGGGTTTATTAGTTCAGCTAAAGCAATTGTCTCTTGGATGGAAACACTTCCTTGACAAGACCTTTCCTTTACTTTATTATTTTGCAAAATTGCCCTCATTCATTTTGCAAGTGGCAGGTGAATTAACCTGCCAGGAATAATCTGAGATTGTGTTATCCCCCACCCTCTGCTGTCTGGTATAATAATACCATTGTCCCCTGATAAAACTAAAACAGGGGTAATTTAAACATGAAGCATAACTCGCCCATTTTGTAATGTAATTGAGCTATTTGTAATCGCTTTGTTATGCTCTTGAGATTGATACTCCACCAGGATTGTATACTTAAGTCAGTATATTTAAGCAGGGAAAAAAAATCAATTTTCTGATCTACTCCAGTGCTTCATGTAGAGAAACTCCTCAGCAATTCTAATTTCTGTGGTTGATGACGGTTACTAAGTCTGGCCAGTCTTCTGGAGATACTGAAGCCATGACTGCTGATAGCAGGGGGCTGCTTTTACGGCTTCCCTGTCATGTACTCGTTGAAATTTTGCCACATCAGCCTTGAATATAAGACAGTATTTTCAAATTAAATATTCATTACCCAAATTATGAAATATAAAAAGAATATAAATAATTAAAGATTGTTACTGTATTGCAATAGTCGCTGAAGAGTTTAAATAGCCACTGTTTTAAAATACTTACACAAACCTTGCATTGTACAAATGCCATGAATGTGTGTTTTATACTCAGTTATTACTATTCATCCTAAGTACCACTTCCTTTTAGAGCTACAACAGTTTTCGAACCAATAAGAGAATTTCAGCTAACACAACAGATCCCAAATGGATATTTAGTATTTTCAGTTTCAGCTGCAATAATATGTAAGTAGTGGATTTTGCAGCATTAACAGCAGTGGTGGTACAATGAAAGAGGTGATAATGCCATAACTAATCTAAAATATAATAATCATTCGTCCTTGATCTGAATAATATGAAATGTTTACATTCTTTTAGGCCTGTGACTATTATTTTCACTGTTGAATAATCTGTCAGTTATTTTATTTCTTCATTCTTTAGTGTGTAAAATGTCCAGAAATTGTGAAAAGTCACAGTTTCAGAGAGTCCAAGGTGACGACCAATAGTTTAAAAAACAGAGATATTAATTTATGATGTTATGAAATGGAGGCAGTGAGCAAATCTTCACTGTTTGCTGTTGATCCATTTTCTGTCATTAATCGATTGGTTGTTTCAGCTCTAATGTGTTCAGTGTATCACATGATGTACGGAGCTGCTTCGACCTTTTTAACATTTGAATTTCATGTTTCCATTCTTGGCTCTAATTTCTCTTAATGTACTTGACATTTTTAGAGCATCAATGTAAGAGACAGTGTAATCTCTCCTGCAGGTGTCAGGATGACTGTCCTGTGGGCAGCTTTGGTCCGCAGTGTAACCAGAGGTGTGAGTGTCAGAATGGGGCCAAGTGTCATCATATCAATGGAGCCTGTCTGTGTGAAACTGGGTTTAAAGGCCCTAATTGCCAGGAGAGATTCTGTCCGCCAGGCCTCTATGGCCTCATCTGTGACAAGTACTGTCCCTGTAATACCACCAACACCGTGAGGTAAGTGAGACATCAGTGCAATGCCACACACAACTTCACTCTGACCAAACCCTGAAGCGAAGAACTCAAGCTCTGTATTAATAAATACTTCTGCAGCCCAATTTCGCTTCATCTCAGCTCCAAGCCAGCACTCATTCTGAAGTCTGGACACCTCTTAGCCATGTCATCCAGTTAGCTTTTAATCGCGACCTTTGCTTCATTCATAATTTCTCAGCAGCATTCATAGTTAATGCAATGTTAATGCTCTGATTCCGGCTGGAGTTGGGCACCAACCATAGAAGTCATTACAGAACGAAGGAGAAAAGGGACACCTCATCTATCTGAAACAAGCACGTAGACACATAGATGGATGAATTGCTGTTGGCGCAGAGCAGATTTCACACTTTGACCCTGCTCACGTATGAAGTGTTGATACTATCAGAGCTGAAACTTTGCCTCACTCGTTTTCTTCCCGTTGTTGTGCCATCTTTCTTTCTCATTATGTTGTAGCTGCCACCCGCTTTCTGGTGAGTGCACCTGCTCTGCAGGATGGACAGGGCTTTACTGTAATGAGACCTGCCCGCCTGGATACTATGGAGAGGGATGCATGCTGCCTTGCAGCTGCACCAATGGAGCCGACTGCCATCCTGTCACAGGCGCCTGTGTATGTGCCCCTGGGTTCATGGTGAGTACCCTCGCTGCTATTTAATCGCATGTAAGTCAGCGGCTGCTATCATGGTAATGTTTAATTGTTATTTTACATGTTATATGCTTTATTGTTATTTGTTTAATTTCTATTTGACCTTTACTTGGTCTCATGAGATCTAAGTCTCCTTATGGAGAAAATCAACGTGTCTAAATGTTAACACAGTTATGTTAACACAGAGCCAGAGTACGTAAAGGAGAAAGAAAAGGAAGAAAAATCATAAAACACATTTAAGACACATTAACACCCTCCAACATCCATCCTTAAAACATCTTAACTTTGTGTCTAAAATCATTGAACATGTTGCCACTTTGCTCTCTATTTAATTTAATCACGGCTGTAATTATGGGATGTCAACTTGTAATTACGCTCACGGTTACATGAATTTTTTATAAAACCTCCATAGGTTAATTGTCATTGTAACCTTGCTCGTTGTAATCTTTGTCATACTTGTGAAAATATGTAGTTTCATTAAATAATAATCATAAAAGGGGAATCGTGGAAGCGTGTCTGTATTGTGTCTATACTATAACTCATCATATGCTGTGAAATAGTTCATCCTTCTAGTATATGAGCTTTACTTGTGAAGGTTGTTGCTTTGATTTATATTTCATGTTATTTGTGGCCGTAGTAAAATGTTTGCGTCATTGTGGTTGTAATGCTCTGGAAGTGGTCCCAGCATTACTTTAGAGGCTTTTTGTACACAGGCAGGCAGCAGCAAGGTGAGGCATTTTATTATTACCTTATTATGGATGTGCTCTATTGCTCCACCAGAAATTCTTTGCTAAATGATTCATTCTACAGCCCAGGACATTAATAATCAGTCGTGGGTATTTTACAAATACGGCTAATATGCCTAACTTGTAGCGCTACAGATACAGGTAGAAAGCAACCTTAGATCTATATTCCTAGACCAATTGGGGGAAAATTGAATCTTTGACATATATACTTTCCATTTGAGTAGTTTTTGTGGAGCAATATTGTCCCCTTCTACAACTGTCAAATTAGTTGGGTAACTTCAATCAGTTTTCCCATTGTATTTCTTGTCTTGCAATCTGAAGTTACAGAGCAACAGAGACCAAGAGGGTACATTTCTGCCAACATTACATTTCAGTGGAAATTGCCTGTGTCTTACAGCGGGCCACTGTGGTGAATTGAGCTACCGAGCGGGGCCGCAGACTGTGTCTTAATTTGCTCCACCTGTTCTCTTTGGCTGCTGCTGGGAAGGGCTGCCAGATCCATTAAACAGACCTAGAGGGCAGGAGCTGGATAGAAAAGGAGGCAGTCAGATGGGAACAGACACACCTCATATGGAGGATTGGCGTGTTTGTGTGTGTGTGCGTGTTGAAGGGGGGTGGGGGTGGGGACTGAGTACTCATGGTAGTCTTTTGATACTCTTAACAAAGCTGCTGCTGTGCAGACAACACAGATGGTTTTATTATAAAGGTAGAGCGTTGATTGTGGCTCTTACCTGTAGGTGTGTGACTTTTTGTCACATGCATGGCACATCATCATTATAACGCAGTGGGGCTTTTAAAAGGCCGATGATGATGGCATTGAGGCTATGATTGCTGGTGAAGTCACTTCCCCAGGGGACAGCTGATAGGACTAAGCCTCCCTGCTGCATCTTTGTTCTGGAGTCCCATCGGGGGGCAAACCAAGCAAAGTGTTGGAGCAGACTGAGCTCCTGCACGCTTGATTTAGTTCTAGTAATTGGACATGCTCTTTTTGACTGGGACAAAGTGATTACATGTTACCTATTCAGGCATTGTCCCTTGCAATCTGCAGAATGTAGCGACAGCAACATTTCTCCCCTATGTGTACACATTCTACACATTCTGTTGATTCGGCTGTGTCTAAAATATGAATACATTAGAAACAGATTCCAGTCCTCCTTTGTAGATGGTGAAAACAAATCATTTTCCTATGTCTCAGGGCTTTCCAGCCTCATCAAAAAGGTTCAGAGGTTCATTTTCTGTCTTGCTGAATGAATTTTAAACTGCAGTCACTCCTCCAGCAGTTAGATGAACTGTTAAGGAGTGAGACTGATTGGTAATTAGTGGTGCCATTTGCATCTAGTCTCAATGGGTTCCAGCCTGATCAATGTTGTGTCAGCGAGAGGCTTTCTGGAAAAAAAATGCTCTCCAATTACATTAAGATACTAATAGGTATGAATTTACTTCCTTGGCCAAGGACGACCTGGCTGCCTCTCAGCAGCGCAGGTCTGGTTACAGCCTCTGGCTGTGTAGTTATGTAAGGTCCTGCTGCTCTCGTGCAATGGACTGACAGCCCGTGTATTAATAATGATTCTCCACATACAGACTTCTATCCTTCACAGCTCAGAAGGAATATGAATCAGTCAACTAATGAGAGAGCTGCCTTTCTCCTCTTGAGAGCGGACCAACCACTGGTCTCTGCGCCATGAGGGTGAACCCAAGTGGAATCCGACGCAGCCATGGATGCAGCAAAATCCATGTGGTCATTTGTGGCTGCATGACGTTTTATCCATGAGGCCAGTCACCAGTAAATTGCCTGTGCTCAGAAGACAGACTCTGAACCTCCCCGCCCCCACCCCTCCAGCCCCCCCCCCAGCTGGTCGAACTTCTCTCCGCACTTAACAACTGTAACTGAACTGCTATTGTTAGCAGTTTGGAAGCTGTCATTTCCAGTAGAACAAAGGTTATTGCAACGGATTGATAAAAATTTCATTCACAGACAGGCGCTTTTATGTGGTGTACGGGGAGGAGAGATGTTTTAAGATGTGTGTTCTGCCCCTGGTGTCCGCTGGCACATCTCCTCCTGCCTCCTGTTTAAACTGAGTTCAAAATGATAATGAGAGCAGTGAGCAGCCAGCAGTCCCCTGGTGCTCTGGTGAACGAAGCAAGAGCCACTCAGGACTCCTCTGGGCCACTAATTGGAACTCTAAATCATTGTGTCACCTGTCACTCAAGGCAGGGTTTGGAAGGGAGGGTGTGGGAATCCATAGACTGGCTGTGATCTCCAGCTTAGGGAGGGACGAGACTAGTGGAGGTGGGCTGTGCTCAGCTTTTAAAACAGAGAAATTCTAATGACAGCAGGCTGTAGAGGACAGCGAAGGACCACTCCATGTCCTTTATCAGATAGTTCACTCTAATGCAATGGTAAGCGAGTTAAAGGCTGTGCCAGCATGGCTGCCGATCTCCCATTGGCATGCTCATTAATAGGAGGGAATTAATTGAGAGTCTGCTGCAATCTGTCAGGATGTCTCTGGGATCCTGACTTTTCCCTGCCCCCCCATCACCCTCTTCCTCTTCAAGCTTTTTGCGCACCTTCTTTGCCTTGTTTACTCTGGTTTAATTGTATTCTTCACCGCTGCACTGAGGCCTTTTCCACTGTCTCTTGGTACTAGAATGCTAATACTCAAGTTCTGCATAAAGGACTGCATTTTTTCCTCCACATATCAATACTTTTCCTGTAATTTACTCTTTGCTTTTTAATGTTTCTTTTTCTTTCCGATGCACTCTGCTCCTTCTCTCTCTCTCTCTGCTGAAGCTCACTGATTTTTTTTTTCTTGCAGACCTTTTCACTCTCATTTTCTTGTTTGGACTCATTCATTTGTCTTTAAAAATAAAACAAACATATTTAACAATTCTTTTTTGCGCTGGTTGACCAACACATACACACACACACGTGCACACACTAGCATCGTGGTGCATTGTGGGATAGTGAATGTTTTGGTTTTGGCACATTAGGCCTTGATTTTTTCTGCATGGGGCAATTTTAATTAGTTCAATATTACCATAGTTTTATATGTATTTTACAGACTATTACAAATACTGTGATAATATTAAGGCAAATCATTATAATAAGAAGGCAAATTGGCTGCAAGCTATCAGAGGAGCTTAAACTTTATTTAACTGTTTGCCACAGCTTGAGTGAGCATAATTAGATTTAGTGTCAGTGTCTTTATTATTGTTGTACTTTGCATTAGTCTAGTTTATACTCTCTGACAGGCATGTATCCAGACGCCTCACTAAAATGGAGCCTTTTTCATGCCTCCTCACATTTGCCTGAGAGGGATCACTGGTTGCTGAATGCTCTTTGAACTTTGGTTTGAATCACTTGACTTCCTGATAATGATCTTTGCCTAATGCCATGTGATGCTTACGCAACTGAGTTTTCACACAAACAGAATTCTCTGAGAGCTGAATTTGACTTTTCTGATTTTTTCCCCCTCCTTTCCTTCTTCGCTTTTCTACCGATGCCCCTCTCCCTCTTCACACCTACTCTCATCTCATTCATCTTTTTTCCATCTTTTGTTTTCCATCCTTCTGTTTTCGTTTGTTCTTTCACGTCCTCTTCCTTCTCGTCCGTTCTTCTTCTATCCACGTGCTCGCTTCCTCTCCTCCTCTTCCTCCTTCTCCTCCTGTTTTCATGCTTTCTCACTGTCAGGAGGATGCTTTGGCCCCTGTGACCTCTGACTCCCAGTCTCTGAGCGTGTCGGTGTCATCGGGGGGCGGAGCGGGAAGCGGAAGTGACGAGGAAGGGTCAGGTAAGGCCCAACCAAAACGCCTCCACGTCTCCAACATCCCCTTCCGCTTCAGAGACCCCGACCTACGCCAGATGTTTGGGGTATGAATTTTAATTATCAAGCAGTATCACAACACATACATATACAACTGTTGATGATATTAACATAAAATATTTGACATTTTCAGCAATTTGGCAAGATCCTTGATGTAGAAATTATCTTCAACGAGAGGGGATCAAAGGTGAGCATCACAGAGATATTATCAGACCTTAGGAGATATTTTAAATGAACAAAGACAGACTATAAACAAACAATATGACCGTGTGCACTTGCAGGGCTTCGGGTTTGTCACCTTCGAGAGCGCAACTGAGGCTGACCGGGCCAGAGAGAAGCTGAACGGGACGATCGTGGAGGGGAGAAAGATTGAGGTGAGGGAGAATTTCCTAATATTTGTTGGTTTCCGCTTTAATATTCTGCATAATTATCCTATCTCATTGCCTTTGTGCTGTTCTGTGTCTCCTCAGGTTAACAATGCCACTGCAAGAGTAGTGACCAAGAAGCCCCAGACGCCTCTTGTGAATGGTGAACTTTCAAGTAAGGCGTTTCACTGGATTGTGGGAGGCTGCTGCTTTTATCCGGTGGAAGAGAAACTTACTACGTTTTTTTTTCTGTGTAGCATCCGGATGGAAGATCAACCCTGTCATGGGGGCCATGTACGCACCTGAACTCTACACAGGTGAGTTCTTCTCTGTGACACTGATATGTTACTGAGATCACCAGCACTGTATGATTCTGTTTATCTAATACTTGCTTGTTTCTCTGTTTCTTTAGTTGCCAGTTTCCCGTACCCTGTAGCGACTCCCACCTTGGCCTACCGGGGCTCTGCGCTGCGGGGTCGAGGCCGAGCCGTCTACAACACGATTCGCTCTGCTGCAGCCACACCTGCTGCTGTGCCTGCCTATCCCGGGTGAGACTGTCTGTCCAAGTACCAGAGCCTGCTCTGCAATCACTTCACCACTGCTAGACCGTTTAATATTGTTTTTATTCACTTTAATCAGGGTGGTATATCAGGATGGACTGTATGGAACAGAAGTATATGTAAGTCGCTGCACACTTTTCACACATTTCCTTACCTGACGTGCTGCAGCAGCATTCATGTTGTTTTATGATTTGTGTGCAGGGTGGATATCCTGCAGCTTACAGAGTGGCTCAATCAGCGTCTGCCGCCACAGCAACCTACAGTGATGGGTAGGCAGACAAACACCACACACAGTCCTCAAATCAGCTTTAACTTCTGGTGTGACGCTTTCAAAGGATGGGAAGTCTTTTCTATATATTGGGATTTTTTACAACAACACGCCTCAGGTAATTAAGAGAAAGTGTTGGCATTATACACCAGAGATCCTGACAAGGTGATTTTTGACTCTCAAATACCCGTATCTGCCTAAAAAAATCAAATTTCTGTATATGTTCTTTCACATTTTTACTGTACACCATATTTATTTCATATGTTGAAACTCAAGAGAACATTTCAAATGATCTTAATTAAAAGTCAAATGTTTTCTTGCATGTTTTTTAAAGACAAACTTAGCAAATTGGTACCCAAAGACATTTTTTTGTAATGTTGTGAAGGTACTATTTGCTCAGAAAACATGCTGGCATGCACCTGAGAACAACAATACCTAATGTACTTTATGGATCCCTCCAACCTCCAAAAGGCAGTAAAAGGTTATTAGATGAGTCAAAATTATATCTGAATACATCAAACAATATGACCAAATGAAGAAAAAGTTGACAACTCCACTCAGTACTTTGCAATCAGTAAAGTAACAGTAAACGTCCTGTCCGGCACTCGGGTCATGTCCTTGTTATACTACACATGATGGATTTAATAAAGGCGTTTTTTTGCAGATTAGATGTCTCTTACTTTGACCTTATTTAGGCAACATTTTTAAAGAAATTTAACCCAAAACATACAAACAAAAACATTTCAGGCCGTTGTGAAGGGAGCTGAGCTGGTAAATTAATAAATAAAGAAGTTAATGGAGGGCCTTCGGGCTCATGAACTCAACCTTTCTAAAATCCTTCCTACGTCAGATGACATTCACATCTGCTTCTGATGTGTCTGAGCAGATACGGACGGGTTTACGCCACAGCTGCAGATCCCTATCACCACTCAGTTGGACCAACAACAACATATGGAGTTGGTACCGTGGTGAGTCACAACACACGCAGCCTCTGTTGAAAACTATTCCGTTACATGTTAACAACAGTTCCTGCTCACAGCTGCCGCACTGCTTCTGTCAACAGGCCAGTTTGTACAGAGGAGGATATAACCGCTTCACCCCGTACTGAGCAGCCCGCCCGCCGGGAGGTCGGGGCACAGACGTCTCTCTTGAACTCTGGGATTGGCTGACGCTGCAGGACAGAGAGTGAGATCCTTAAACTTTGGAAGTGTGGGAATGGTTTTTACCTCCTGTCTCCATCACAACCTCTCCTCGAGAGACTAAACAGACTGAAGTTGTAAATACTGTAGGGCCCATTCACCGCCCGTTCTACTGATGAATACTTAGCACCTGGAAGAGGATGTTATGTAATATATAGACAGTTGCTTAATTGTTTTGTGAATTTAAAGCGTGCTGACTGCAGAAGGTGAAAAATACTGTGAGGCTGATGTTTGTGAGTCATATCTGGGATTTTTCACGGGTCAAACTGTACAAGAAAAGAACATTTTGTACAATGTTAAATGACTTATTTTTGATGCTGATTATTTACTAAACCTCTGTTTGAGTGTGTATGTGTGTGTGTGTGTTTGTGTGTGTGTGTGTGTGTGTGTGTGTGTGTGTGAGCATATGAGTGATGTTGTTGTTCAGTTACCCGGTCGACTGAGAGACAGCTGTGACACTGGTATCATTATTACAGACGCAGAACTAATGTTTGTGTGGATATAAGTGGAATTTCATTTGTTTTTTTCAGTCTCACCTTATATGCAGGTACACTGACTTGTTGTTTATTAGCATGCATATTAGCAACATATTAGCTCTTTATAGTCACAAATGAATGCCTTGTTCTATGTATAGGGATACTTGCTATCAATAAGCAGTAATTTGCAGATTATTGAAGGAAAATTTTTAGTGTCCTAGTAGTTGTAGAATATGGTCATGCAGAATAAGGCATTAATAAGTGCTTTATACTGCTACTGATATGCATGCTAATAAGCAGCTAGTTAATGGTGAATCTGTGTACCTTGATATCAAGTGTCACCTCGACTTTATATGCAGGACTAGTGAGAACGTTGTGTAACGCCGCCTGGCTAAACTGCATTTGGGACCTTTGTTGCAATGACGCTGAAAATTGAGGATATGAAGGGTGTGCCCACTTTATATTAAAAGTGAGCTTGAATGACATAATGCATTTAAAAGTAAGTGAAGTAAGACATTTTGTCATGGAACAACACACGAGATGACCTTATGAAAAACGATCAAGTGAAATAAGTCAGTGTAGTCATGTAGCATTAAATGAACACAACATGTGGGACAGGACACGTCAGTTTATTCCCATGTGTTGCATCTTCACTGTTAAATCCTTACAATGTCCCAGTAAACTAAATAAATAGCCAGCACAAGGCTCGAACATACTTTATTAGTGTACACCAACACCAACGTCTTATTAGTACCTGACTCTCAGTATAAATATTATTATTATTGTATTATGCCATCATTCTTCTGCTGTTCTCTGTGTCCAGCCTGTTAATCTTGTCCTTCTATTGTCTGGCTGTTATCAACAAAGTAAACAAATGACTTGCAGCGTCCCTTCTCGTCAAACCCTTTGTCGTCTCAATGCACGGTGCCGCTAAACGATTAGATGTGTCGTCTCGTCTCCGCGACTGTCATCGAAAAAAACACCCTTTTCACATTATTTCTCGAGCCGTTCACAGCTGGTGAGTGAGGAACTAGCTAAGATAATTTGCACTTGCTAATATGCAGTGATGACAAGCTTGTTACTTTGTTTCCCATTATTATTCACTCCTCTGTAGTGTGTGGTGGATGTGAGGCTGATGAAGTTGGACAAATGCAGTACAATATGTTGACAGCAGCACCGCTCTGTTACGGCGCGGCACGAGCGAGGCCTCACCTCGCCTCGTCCCCCCCGCTGAGCTTTCACCGCACAGGTGGAGACCACCTCTAATGCTGCGTTCAGGTGGAAGCAGTCGGGCAGGTTAAACCCACGCTGGAGGTTGATCTTAATGGGGCAATGCATTTGGTTTAAACGCTCAGCTCTGGTGAACAGGGATTTATAATAAGTGCTGTTTAACAAATGAATGTTATTTATGTTTAAACTGCATTTAACCTCCCAGAATCATCGAAAAAGAGTTAGAGGAAGACGGAGAGAGCTCAGCTTGTATGAAAGAGATGATGAGGGAAATGAAACCAGAGCCACACCAGCGGTTTTTCACATTTAAATCATTTTCTCCAAATGATATATGTACTTTACAAGACCGATCATCATTTTGCAACCATGCTGTTATCTTTTTTTACCATTTCAGGCCCCCATTGGCTTTAATCAATTTCCTCAGTATGAAAATAAATCAGTAAAGTCTTCAAACTAGCTTGAATTCTGCACATCTTTTCACATAAACTCCATTAGAAAGCAACAGTAATGTAACATGGATCATTATAAATGCAGACTTTAGTATATGGAATAGAATCGAAACCAGTGGCTGTCTGTATCTGTAGTACTGTACATCCTGTAACTATAAACAACGCATTTGAAAATGACCAGCAAAAACAGTCCTGTAACAGTAAAGGCGAGGGATTAACCTGTGACGGCGGCCTCGTGCAGTATGAATGGATCAAAGGCAGTCAGAGCGTGCACTCAGTCGTCCTGCATCCTATGTGTATCTACTGTATGAAAGAAATGTCACAGCATGGGTACTGTTTCTGCCTCGCATGGTGGCTATTGGCATCGTCTGCTCACAGTGGAGCTATGGGGCTCTCATTGCCTGTGGCACTGCTATAATCCTGCATTTGAAGAGGATCTGTTCAGGGGACTGGAGACAAAGCATTCTGTAGAGGGTATCAAGTGTCCGCCACCAAAAGCCCAGCTCCCTAGGCTGCCCTCCAGGGGGGTTTCCTGTGAGCTGCAGAGAAATCAAGGTGAGGGCAAAGCGTGGTCTGCGGGGTTTGAACCCGGCTCCCGAGAGCAGCGCCGGCATTGGTCGAGGCAGGATGAGATCACAAGCCGCCACTAGTTCGGTCTGTGTTTCACAAGGTCGATACAGTGACTTCTGACGTGGTTTGTTGCATTTTTTTCCCCCCAGCAATGCTCCACTGACCTACTTCCTTTTAATCCCTCGATGTGACTTTAATTGACTAGAGGGAGGGGCAGGGAGGAGAGAGGGGTGTGTCTGTGTGTTCGAGGAGGGGGCAGCGGGTGCAGGGAAAGGGGAGGGCGGGGGTGTCGAGTGAAGATAGGGAACACAGGAGCAACCAAGAGAAAGGGAGATTTGAGAGCTTGAGTGATTTCCTGCTGCCACTGCTGTGTTCAGGCCACAAATTAATTTGATTCTGTTATGTAACTGCAATCATCATCCTCTATAATCACATCAGTGGCTTTGTGAGACACCCAAAATAGAGGGATTGTGGGCTGGACAGGGGGCGGGGCGAACTAAAGGGTCTGGCTGCTGTGGGCCAAAGAAAGTAAATGGACGGGGGCCCAGCAGCAAGCGTCTGAAAAAGACAGATGTCGCAAATGAAAGGGGCAGCTCGACTACACAAAAACAGAATAGCGTGCAATTCTCCAGACAGAAATTCAGTGTATTTACATTAAATTTCAGGGGTTTTGTCTCCAGTCCACCACAGTGCATTCTGAACCTTATTATCTGACGGTTACTTAACTCTGTACATTAAACTGCCATTAAGCAGTCCATTTAGAATCTCAGAGGGTTTTTTTTTTTGGTGACAATTGCATTAGGCTATCTTGCAGAGAGTTAGATGAGAGGCTTGATAGTAGTAGATAGATCTGTGCTCTAAATATGAAGATACAGTCAGTGGCAAAGTAGCTTAGCTTAGCATAAAGACTGGAAACTGTTCTGTGTAAAGGTTCAAATAAAAACCGGCCTCACAGCAGCTCTAAAGCTCACTAATTAACATGTTATATCTCATTTGTTTAATCTCTACAAATATTAAAGTGTTAAAATAAAAAAGTTTTTTTTAAGTTGGTTATATGCTGGACTGAGCTTTAGAGGTGGAGGTAGGTGGATTTTTCTTTCCCTTGGACTGAGCCAGGCTAGCTGTTTCCCTCTGATTTCAGTCTTTATGCTAAGCTAACCTAGCTGGCTGCTGGGTGTGGCTACAGGTGATATGAAAGTGGCATCAGTCTTTTCATCAAACAAGCAAGGAAAGCGAGAGAAAGAAAAGTATATTTCTCAAAATGTCAAACTATTCCTTTCACAGCGCCCTTGTAATACGCGATAATACCAGTCATTAGATTTGATACCACTGTACTCAGTAATCATGAGATTTACTCTCACAACAGCGGGGTTAGCAATCTCAGCAGACCTTTTTCATGGCAGACGTTTGACCTTTCGCAGCAGGAAAATCACAGGTGTGACTAATAACATTAATAATGGGAGTCTTACATTAAATGTCCCAGTAAGCCTTTCCGGTGAGCCAGCGTGCTGAGTACAAGATCCCTGGCAGTGGCATATAAATGGAATGCTGCCATCATTCGTGTTATTAATTGCCACTGTGCATTCCCTGCTCTGACATGTCAAAATGTGTGACTGGATAAAGGTATGTTTACATCATGAATATGCTTGAATTTTCCCAAAATTAGATGTGGAATTGATGCAACATGATGGAGGCTAAATAGCCTAATTGTATCAGTTTACTAGAATTTTACATTAAGAGTTCCACTGACTTGGCGACATGTAATGAATGGACCCAAAACAGCTGTTTCAACGTTTTTAGCATCTGTCTGTTTATTACAGTGAATAACATGCAGGAGAGATTCCCAGGCTCAAAAGATGTCCACATGTTTCTGGAACACTGAAATGAAAAACACATTTCGGCAACCAACAACTCCAAAGTGCACGTGTTTGAATGCACGATGTGCTTCATTTTCAGTGTCACAGTGAAAAACATTATATTATAACCCCCATAGTGGAGAAGTCGACAAGTTGTAAGCCAGATGTATCAAGTCAGGCCCTGGTTTGCTGGAGAGAACTGAAAGCACTGAGCCGTGTCTTTGTATTATCAAAGAAATATTTCCTGGCCGGCATTAGATGGGCTTATGATAGACCGCTGTTCCTTCATTTTCCGAAGTGGACAGATGCCAGCCAACACGACCGCTTCTGTCGGCCGAAGAGAGCTTGATGTACATTGTCTTTCAGCTGGCTGGCCGTGACTCTTGGGACCCAAGTTGTTCCAGATGGGTCAAAGGTTAACTGCTTTGGTGAGGGTCGTCTCCAGGGGTCTGATTG
>JAPZEA010000023.1:18674368-18685524 GCA_029783685.1 Heniochus monoceros | reverse complement strand
CTCACGTCACAGCACATCACGGTCCGTGCATCTGCTCACCGACTGCAGCTCCCTGATCCCTGTTAGATACACCTTGGTTCAATTTGTCTCACAGCCCAACAAGAAAACACAATGGAGGTTTCATTGGAGATGACATCTTTTATTGAAGAGTGCCGGAGAGCATTGAAATATTAATTTCATAAAAAATGTATACAGTGGTCTGTGTACATGGTCTATTTTAATTCTGTGGCACATCACTCATTCCACCCTTGTGAGTGGAAATGGGGCAGTTGTGCCACTGGAGGCAGTGATTGACTCCTCCTTTTGTTTAAACAGATCACTTCATGTCCACTCAGATAGAACAATATCATCCATTAGAGGAATATGTTTACACAACCTTTCACACAATGAGTTTGTTTGTATAAATGCGCTCACAGTAATGTGTCCAAGTTTGGTGTCATAATGTTAATGGATTTCACTAGTCTTTGCATGTCAGTGGTAATATGCAGATCAGGCCTGTTTTGTAAAATGGTGTTTTGTTTTTTCGTGTTTTGCAGTCTGCCCAAGCGGCAGGTACGGGAGGGCCTGCGCCGAAATCTGCCTCTGCACCAACAACGGCACCTGCAACCCCATTGACGGCTCCTGCCAATGCTTTCCTGGTTGGATCGGAGAGGATTGCTCTCAGGGTATGGCTTATCTCCTTCATCCATCGCTTTAACTTCCTTATATTCTCTGATTTCCTCCTCTCATTGCCTGTGTCCATTCTCAACGTCTACCTTCATGCACATTAATCATTTTCATGACCCTACACCTTCCAAGAACAACCCTCAGCCCCAGCTTATGTTGAACAGATAGCTTGCTTAAATTATTGTTATAATACATTATGCTCTTTGATTTACAGCTCTGTGGGCCAAAGATCATTAGCAGAGATTTGAGCCATCCTGCCATGGGAAATTGATGTGTGTTTTTTATTGCATTAACTACTTAAAGTGAAAATAATTTATGATCAGATAGCTGTAACGATACCAGTGCTTTACTTTGCGTTATTCAACCTGACACATATAACCGCTCATATATTACTTATTATGGGCTTGTGGAAGACCACACTGGATTTTCTGCAAGGATCTGTGTTAAGATTCAATATTTCTATGTGTGGAGAATATTCAGGCATTTCCTCAAACATGTGTATTATGTGCTTCCTGTGCATGCAAAGGACATAGAGTATGTGTGGGAGGGTGTGTGACCATGAGCTTGATTGTGTCTCTGGCGTATGCAGCCTGTCCCTCTGGGCACTGGGGCCCTGATTGTCTCAACTCGTGTAACTGTCACAACGGAGCCCAGTGCAGTGCCTACGATGGGGAGTGCAGGTGCAGCCCCGGCTGGACCGGACTCTACTGCACACAACGTGAGTCTCTCCCATCCCCTTAGCAGACACACAGTGGCATCTACTGGCAGCGCAGCAGACTTGCAGCAGATGAAGAGTGCGAAACATTTATTTAGAGACAACAGGGCACCTGGATGATGGTAGTTTTTTATTTACAGTTTGTTTAGAGAGATAACACTGATGGTCACTTCATTAATTTGCTAATTATACATTCCAGTCATTCACTCAGGGACAGTGCATCAACATCAGTCCATTAATTTGAATCCCATTATCTTTCACCCCAAGGGTTTTATTCAGCCTTTTTTTAGCATCATGCTTCTGCTCTTTTGCATAGAAATGACATTTGTTTTAAATGTTTCTCTTTCCTTTCTTGTCACATAGGTTCTTACTACTTCCAGTTGTCTCGTCCTTAAGTTCCCCCTCTGCGTAATGTTAACACCATAACCAGATTTTCTGCTGAAGCAGGAAATTTTCATTTCCATTCATTCACATTGTCCCTTATTAAGTATGCTGCGGAGACATTGAATGTTATTGATTTTCCTGTTCCTCTACGATCTGACCTTGACTTTTTACGTTGTCTCCCCCCTCTCTTTGTTTTCTCCACCCATCCCACCCCAACATTTTATACATCTCTGTCCCAGGCTGTCCTTCAGGGTTCTACGGCAGGGACTGCTCTGAAGTCTGCCGCTGCCAGAACGGCGCAGACTGCGACCACATCACTGGCCAGTGTGCTTGCCGAACGGGCTTCATCGGGACGAGCTGCGAGCAGAGTTGAGTAGGCCCAACACGTTTTAGCTCTGAGCAAAATTACCCTGTGGATGAGTGTGGTTGCGTATGTGTGTGTGTGTGTGTGTGTGTGTGTTCTATAAACACTTTGGCTCCCACTCTCTAAGTGCTTTAATTTTGATGGATGTAGTAATGCACCTCTCTCCCATTCAGAGTGTCCTGCTGGTACATTTGGATACGGTTGCCAGCAGCTGTGTGAGTGCCTGAACAATGCTACCTGTGACTATGTGACTGGAACATGCTACTGCAGCCCTGGATATAAAGGCATCCGTTGTGATCAAGGTGAGAGGTGATCGGGATGATCGAGGCTCTCCACTGAATCACCACTCAAACACAGATGTGTTCACAGTGTTCAAATAACCCACTTCCTGTGCTTTCTCTGTAGCAGCTCTGATGATGGAGGAGCTGAACCCGTACACCAAGATTAGCCCGGCACGAGGCTCGGAGCGCCAGTCGGCGGGGGCTGTCATGGGCATCATCTTTCTCCTCCTCATCATCATGGCCATGCTCAGTCTGTTTGTGTGGTACAGACAGAGGCAGAGGGACAAGGGGCATGAGATCCAGCCCAGTGTGTCCTACTCACAGGCGATGCATATCACCAACACTGACTATTCCCTGTCTGGTGAGTTATTTTAGAGATCACTCAAAATATTTGCTTACTATGGACGTATGCTAATGTAGTCGATCAAAAAAAAACAACAACAATCCTGGTTCCAGAATAAATAGATTAATAAAGCAATGGTTAGTTACACCCCTAATTCTACGTAGTGAGTGCTTGTCCATCAATTAGACATTTATTGTGATTAAGCTTGAATTCTTGTATGCAAAAACAGGCATACATGTTAAAATCTTCATGCATATTAATACTTATTAGCATGTTAACCCCATAGTACTTCAAGTTTTTCAAACCTGCTGTTTAACCCTCAGAGTGTGGCAGTACTGTAGCGATGAGGACCAGTGCTGCTGAGGTCAATCAGAGCCAGAGCAGCAGCAGCAGCGGCCAGTGCTTCTCCAACCCCAGTTACCACACTGTGGCCCAGTGTAATGTTGTCTCAACCATCTCCAGCAACCTGGATGGCACTCTGACCCTCAAAGTATGGCCGCTCTCCATGCGCATTCACATCAAATACAATTTCCCAGTTGCCACACTGCAGCATAAAAGCAACACCGAACTGTGCTCTTCCTTTCGCAGTCAAGCACCCTGAAAAGCCGAAATGGCTCAGAGTGGAGAGCCTACTGCAACCTCAATGACATAGGTCAGTTTCCCTCTCTCTTACCTCGACATACATCCTGAATTTCAAGGGCAAAGACGCGTGTGTCGTTAGTACAAACCTCATATAGCACCCAGCCTGGACACAGCCACCCTGCTGTGAATGAAGATGAACCAGGGGTTTCTTGTTAGGCATAACCTTTGCTCTGATTTTGCTAAGATATGCAGGCGGGACAGAGAAAGCAGTGGTGTCGATGTGAGTAGGGGTCACTGTGAGCTCGTTAGTCCTCTTTCACTTCCCCCTGTGGCACATTTATCTATGATGGCCTATACTGGGTCAAATCCTGCACTCCTGGCCTGTGAATTATAGAAAATTAAGAATGACTCAATAATAGCTTAAATCTCTGCTTCAAATACCCCCAATTAGCATTTATAAGCAGTTTAGAAACATTTAATAAATGGTTTATAACGCACTTGTGAGTCGAAATAGGTGTTAATCAATGAAATAATGATATAAAATACGTCTTCATAGGAGAAGTTATAATTGTTGCCAAATACTGTACATTAATAAACACTCAAAAATATCCAGATCTGCTTACAGCTACATTATAGAGTGTTGTAAATCATTTATTAAGTGTTCATAATGTCTTTTTAAATGCTAAATGGGTGTAGAGGTAAAGAGTTACTGAATGTTATATACATGGTACAGACTGACTGTAAATACTCTATTGCCGGTTTGACAGCTATGCTTGTGTGCTGACTACAGGCTCATCACCGCAACAGTCTAAATATCTATGATTCATTCTTTGTCATGCTTGACTTAAAAGTCAGAGATCTGCACCATTTTCATTTTGTGTTAAAGCACTCAGCAAATCAATCATAATGACAAGTGCCTCACAAAAAAAAAAAAAGAAAATGTTCATTATGATGTGCTGAAGTAAGAGACTGATGTAGCCTTAAACAGGCTCGTCTTCTCTCCGTGATGTGTTGTTGTTTGGCAAATATCCCATTATGGCCACAGTTGATTATGTAAGCTTGTAAGCCTCGGGGGATTTGTGACAGCAAGCGGGTGAAGCATTCAGTAACTCCTCACGTTCACATCGCTCATATTCTCCTAAAAAAGACATTCTACATCGCACCTTAATGAGATATTTCCTGTCAACCTTCACACACCGGGGAATCTGTGTGTGATGTTTGACTTTGATGTTTTGACATTTGTTACAGATGTTCAACAGGGGGAGACACAGACACAGAGGGGTTCCAGAAAAGGTAAATAATTCATTGTATTAGCAGAGTGTGTGTGTGTGTGTGTGTGTCCGTGTGTGTGTGTGTGTGTGTGCAGACACACTACATGTGGAATCCTGTTCAGCTTCACCAGCACCAATATTACAAAACTCTTTTATGCTCAGCAGCCCGCGTATCAATTTCCCCATTTGGTTTCTTTTCCCCTCTGAGACTTCCATTCCTCTGACCGAAAAATCCCATATCCTTATATTCTCCGTGATTTGTGTGAAAACTCTCTACACTTCGGACAAGATCATGGTGGGCTGAGGTTTTGTTCCAACGGTAATTGCTCTCTGTGGCTCAGTGCCCGATACGTCATTTTGTCTCCCACACTGTGCAGCCGGTGGCGAGTGTGAGGGACCCAGGGATGTGAAGAGTGGTCTGAAGGAGCATTGCTGCGGTCTCTAATGAGGCCTCTTATCAGACTGATGAGACTGTTATGGATGAGATGAGCCTTCCACTCTCTCCCCTTTGTGCTCTGATTACTATATACCACCATTAGTCACCTGTCGGAGACAAAAAAGAAGTACAACTTCCTCAGGATGGCGAGGATTTTCATTGCCATTCTCCAGGCCGCGCTCTGATGTATATTTGAATTTTAGTGGTAATATCGGAGTCTAGCATTAATATCGCTCCTATTCGTCAGTGACAAGCTGTTGATGCTGAATATGTCCTTGTCTCGTGGCTACAGCAGATTACATCAAGGGCTCCATGTGCAGCAACAGCTCCTGCTCCCTGAATAGTGAGAATCCATACGCCACCATTAGAGACCCTCCAGGGCTGGCGTGCAAGCACACAGAGAGCAGCTATGTGGAGATGAAGTCCCCCTCCCACCGTGAAGTGCCCTTTGGAGGCACTGCCACCCTCCTGGGCAGTGCGAGCAGGAATGTCTATGATGTTGGTGAGTGCGTTGTTGCTCTGGTGTGTGGAGCTCAGCAGGGTCCTGCAGTTTATGGCCTCTCTGCTCATGTCCCCCGGTGTGAGCCCGTACAGACTTTGTAAGCCTTGATGAGAGGAAATGTGAGCTGCCTCTCTATTGCATGCACCTCTCCTTTCTCCTCTCTCCTCAGCCTGTGCCTTTACTCTTCAGCCTCAGTGTTTCTCACATACCTCTCCTACTCTTTTCCTTCCCTCTCTCCCCAAAACTACCACAGAGCCAACGGTGAGCGTCCTGCAGGGACCCAACGGAATGGCCACCGGCTTCTCCCAGAGCCCCTATGACCTTCCCCGCAGCAGCCACATCCCCAGCCACTATGACATACTCCCCATGCGTCACAGCCCCGCGCACACACCCCCGCCACCCCCAGAAAGCCCCAGCTCCCTGCTTTAGAGGGCGCGCCCTCCGCCCCGGCTCTGACGGTGTGCCGGCATCCAGGCGACGTTCGGCCAACTTTCAACCAACGGCCGTCCCTCTGTCTCCGTGTGTGTTCAATTAGATACTGAGATGTTGAGATGGAGGGACAGCCTCAGCTCTTCTGGACCCTGCTCTCTTTGGCTCCCTCACTGACACTCTTTCTGTGGCCCTAACGGAAGGAGGGGAGGGAAAGAGTGTCCCACACACCAGCGACCATTCACCCATTTTATTTTCTTACAGAACTGATCACTCAAACTGCTGCCCGGCCTCTTTATGGACCTCCTGAAGTGGAACATAATGGTTCCAAAGGGCAGCATACAGGGATTGGGTGGACAGATTATTTACAGGGAGAGAGCTATCTTCACGCTCATCTTTAGCCCATGATATCGCTTTACTATTCAAGGGCAGCCAAGTGTTTATAATGTCCCCTAAACAGAAATTATTTTCTCCACAGGAAGGAAGGTATAACAGCCTTGACCACTTCAAAGTAGGCGAAGATTTACTACATTCACACATCAGAGTTTATGAATTGTCACTGTGTGCAGCAGCTGCAGATCACAGCACAGCTGACATGACGTGATTAAGATCATCTACTTTGAGGTGAGGAAAAGTCAAAAAGTGGAAAACTCTCTGATCTTAATGTTCAACACGGAAGCCTGGCTGAGAGTGAACCAAGTGTGATAAAGCATGGATAAATAGTAAAATAGCGTAATGGTCTTTTATTCACCGTTATCAGCACTGACCACACAGTTAATACTAAGGTGATCCCTGTCTGTAACTCGAGAGCTTCTTTTAAGTTGCAGTGTAAATGAGGGCCCGTGTATCTGGAGATGCGTTCAAGTCACCAGTGTTCATGCGTTGTTGCATTACTAGGAGATGCACACATACAGTAGGTCTCAAGTTTGGATTTTTTCCCCACACTGATGAAGTGATCAGATCTTGTGTTGTTTTCTATGTGAAAGCATTTTTTTTTTTTCTCTTGCAAATGTCTCGGTTTACATTTTTTAAATATTGGGTGTTAAGAAGGGATTGCTTTGACCTTTTCTGTTTTGTATTTCTAAAGCTAATTGCTTTATTTAATAATTTATATTAGTGATGGTGAATTTTTATCAATGTGACACTAGAATTTAAAAAAAGATGAGCATGATCAGATAATGGATACCCACTGATGTAGATAACACACAATTTATCTTCTTGTGAGATGATCAGTGTCATTTTGTGAAGCGTTTTTGAAGTTATTTAAAATGTTCTCTCTCTCTCTGTCTCTCTCTCTCTCTCGCTCTCTCTCTCTGTCTCTCTCTCTCTCTCTCTCTCTCTCTCTCTCTCTCTCTCTGTCAGATTGTAAATTGAAAATAAGGTTTCATCTGACCCACAAATACCCTGTGCAGTATTTACAAAGAGAACCATATGTAAAAAGTCAAATTCTAAAATATTTTATGTTTGTATCAGGCTAATTAACTTATTTATATATTGAACTGAATTTATTCATTCACTATGTGAATTCCATTTCACCCTCTGTAGAAGCAATAACATGTTGACAATCGATGCCCAGACAGCATTTCATTAGTGCTGGACATTATGCCATCTTTGACCAGTGTGGTGACAGTGGATCATATTTTATGTGACTCTTTTTCCTCTGAGGAAGGTTTTTTTTTTTTCCAGTTGCTGTCATATCAAAGCTGCTTGTTGTTTTGGTACTTAAGTTTCAAATTAAAAGCTTATTCTGCCACCAGACACCCGTTTCAGTCAGGTTAATATCCTGGACAGATAGACAGAAGATGCATTTAGTAATTATAGACTTTATATATTAATTATAAAATGATAAATAAAAATATTAGGTACTGCTTTATATACAACTATCCAACTGTATGTAAAGTTGTTAAAAATGATCACCTTGACTAGCCACAACACACATCATATTACTGCATCAATACGATTATATAATAGATAAAAATAGAACAGGAGCCATTTACCCTAATGAGTAATTTTACTTTTTATACTTAAGTACATTTTGCTGATAATACTTTGCTCAAGTAAAATTTTGAATGCAGGACTTTTCCTTGCAATGCAGTACACACAGTTGCTACTTCCACTTAAAGAATCTGAATAGTACTTCTAGCACTGCACCATCAACACCACAGATGTTGAATTTCTATTCAACTTAGTGTTGACAGTGTGTAGGAATTCATCACTGTATTTTGCATAGTTTAAAGAGTAACTTAGAGTGGTAATCTCAAAGGGTTCAGTCCTGGTTGATTTGGCGACACCTGTAGTTACTGATGGCAAAAGCAATGTGCTTTAATACCACAGGTCACATAATTCTGGGGGCAGAAAAACAAACATTTGACAAAGAAGCCAGTCAATAATTGGCCTTTTCCCATCATTCTGTGAGCAACACTGATCTGATTTTATGCTGCACACAGCGTGAGTCTGCAGGCAGTGAAAGGAGTTTGTTTCCTTGCTGAGAAGTTGGAGGTGTGCAGCCCGCAGCTCTTCATCTATCAGCTCACTGTGGCTGCTTCTTCTTGTTCCATCACTGCCTGCAATATTTCAAACTGATCCGCTTCAAAAAAAAAAGAGCCAAAAATGACCTTTGTCTTTTTTTAGAGATGCATTTTTGATAAACAATAGCAATCATGAACAATGCAAATATAAACTGATCAAACACTTGAACAAGGCATCATAGAAACAAAATTGTATTGTATTTTTAATACGCACTGCTCAGTCTGTGGCTTTTGTGCATGGTGGCACATCATATGAATGGTCTTGCGTCACACACACAGCACTGTAACATTTAAAAGCAGTTTATCACAGCATGTGACAGGACTGCAGTCTTTTCTAGGCAGTAACTGATATTTGGTGACTTCAGTCACAACAATAATCATGGATAAAATCATGAAAACATGCAACTCATTCAGTAACAACAACGTGCTTTCAATGTAACGTTAAACCTGAACTATGTCTGATGCATAAAGAGAAATAGTGGCTAATTATTAGGAAGGGTATCTATACTAAAATGGGGTGACTGTCACATTATGGGAACTGGGAGAAGCTGCACCAGTGAACCAGCTCACTACAGTAGAGGAGTTCTGGTTGTTCCTCAGTCGCGAGTAGCAGGTTTCCTGAGCTCCGCTGATGATGGACACGCTGCCCTGCTGACAGCCAACAAGGCCTGAGTGATGCCTCACTGAAAGGAAACGCAGCCAGTGAGTCAAAAAGTTAATGGAGCAAATACAGCTGAGCACTTCAAGGGGGCTAGAAAGAGAGAGGAGCAGGAAAAGACGAGGTCACACGGCAGCGAGGTGAGCGCTCTGGAGAGATTTTGATTGTGCAGCTTGTTGAATATCCTCTCAACACAGAAATAATTCATGGGATTCCTCACAGCTCCTCAGAGGTCGCAGAGTTAAAGACAGCAACAAAACAGAGACTTTATTGAACTTATTATAGACAGCAAATTGAGAGCAGGGCAGATACTGAAAGGTGAAAAGTTCAAACTGAAAATCAAATGCCTCCCAGCATGATATCCAACTAAAAAGGTGCTGAAGCAGTTGTGATTACTGCTGCTGGGAGCTGCCGCTTCCTTTCAGCTGAGTCACTGTGACAGATAAAGGTTTTTTTTTTTTTATTTCTTGGCTCATTTTTCAGCAATGAAGGTTAGCTTTGAAACAAAGCATAGTAGCCATTAAATATCTCATTGTTAACTTGTATTTCCTTGCTCTGCCAGATTGCCATATTCTCACTGACACATCCACATCTGTGCACACCTGTATTCCATCATTTCTAATGTAGCAGCATCAACTGCCTCAGAGAAAGTTGTATGTTTTCCTTTCTTACACATTTACATTTTAGGTATAAAATTAATCCTGGCAGTGGGAACAAAATGCATTCCCTTTTCTCTGATTTCTGCTGTGATTCCTGCTCCAATTTCAGCGTGATGAGTTGAATACTTAAGTTATACAGAGTGTGTTGCATATTTTAACTTAATTAATTCACCATTTGCATACCACACACTAGTTAAAATTCTATGCAACTGGCAAGTTTTCTGGTGTACAAAGCACAATGGAGGTTGTAAGTTAAAAAAGACTGTATTCAAGCCATAAGGAAAACTTGTGAAGAACAAGGCAAGGTAATTTTATTTATATAGCACATTTGCTTAAGTTAACGTGCATAAAGCAACAAGTAACATGTACAGAAGAATACAAGAAATCAAATAAAATTCAACCATAACTAAGAAGAAAACATACAAGAAAAATACTGAATCTGCTAAATATTGATAAAACTGGATCAAATAAACTTTCATGTAAAAATATCCTTCAGTGGGTTCATGCAGAATAGGTGCAGCACACTGAATAAAACAACCTGGACAGTGTATTAATACAAAGTACGACTGTCTCTAGGCTGATTACTAAAATGCTGTAAAATATTGCAGAGGCAAAGAAGAACTGCGGGGACTTTCTCTTACTAACGCAGGCCTCGGGCATAATCCTCTCTGCTGCAGTCAGCCTGTCAGCCATATCTTTTAGCCGAAGCTGTTTTTCACAGAGGCTGCCACTAGGAAGAGGCTATACTTCTAAATGCTCTGACAGAGTTGCACCTTTGGTTTATTCTCAAGAGGCTGCACCTGGATGCCGACCACACTGCTGCTGGACAACCTGTCACTTCCACTTCAGTCTGACATCGAGAGCCAGGGCGGTAGGTGAGGTGAGCAAAAAATGAACATAAAACATTTTTAAAACGACTTGTACGTGACTACTCCTGTTCAAGTTTGTATGAAACACTGCCATGAGGAATTTAATCAGTGCTCTGTGTAATAGTACTTTTATTTAAACATGAACCATTTGACTGCACTCTGCTGTGGGTAAGTCCATAGCAGAGCTCAGCTGCAGATCTTTATTGCGATCACGTCCTGCTACAGGAACTGTGAGGATCCATCAGTCCAGAGCTGGATCTTTACTTAGCCATTCTTAATGCGTAATCAGTATTCATCCCAGTCAGGCTGATTATTTTCACCTCTTCTGTGTCTATAACTGCTCCTGAATTCAGATAAAAAGTATACCACACGTAACTCCACAAAAAATAAGCCCTTTAACAAAGTAAGTCTGCAACATTTGTTATATGGACAAAAGACTTGGCCTTAATCAGTGTAATTAAAGATGACA
>JAPZEA010000023.1:18458370-18473382 GCA_029783685.1 Heniochus monoceros | reverse complement strand
TTTGTTGTGCGATGAGTTGCAGCTTGATCCTGGTTGGTGGAGCTCATGTAAATCCCAGCAGAGCTCTGCACAGCTCCAGCCTGAATACGTCTAAACAGCCACAGAACTGCAAACACCTGTGTGCTGATGCATGGCCTGTAATGATACGTTGTTTTCTATGTCAACTGTGTGTTTAAAATCAAAGTAACAAGTAAGTACCTGTCAAATAAATGTAGTTAAGTCTAAAATTTCCCTTTGAAATGTACTGGCATAGAAGTCTAAAGTAGCATAAATAAATACTCACTACCTAAATTATATGTACAGTACATGTGTAAACATACTTAATTACTTAACACCACTGCAAAATATGAATATGTCACACTCTACAAAGCATTTCTATTCTGAAAATCTTGCAAAAAGGCAACACTTCACAGATAATTCATGTGGTCCAGAAACAGTTCAACAGTTCATGGTTCTGACTGTAAAAAAATCGTAAACATACATTTAAATCCCGGACAAAATGCACACATATTCGTGATTTATTTTATTTATCGCCAATTTTCATAAAGACACACAGAGATCGGTCATGAGAGGGAAAAAAATGTTGGTCACATCAGTGTGTTATTCCTGTTTTTTTGTCCTGTTACCATTAAAACAGCAAAAAGTGAGGACGCTCTGTGACGAGGCTAACACACTCGTTTACGCGTGTTCAACAAAATTACCTCTGAGAATAAAGCTGAGACTGCGTCAGGCCTTTCTGTGAATTCTAATTCTGCGTGAGTAAACCTTTCCAGCACGACTGTGGTGGATTCTCAAGCCTTCAAGTATTTAGCATAGTTAGCAAGGCGAGCATGGTTCGCATGCTAAAGATAGCTTCCCTTCACCGGATGACCTGTCAGGTATATGAGAAGAACTAATGAGTCTGCTGTGAGTGTGTGTGTGTGTGTGTGTGTGTGTTGCCTTCACGTGCACACTCACATGCCTTTTAATAATTTACGTACATTAAAATTTAAATGTGAGCACTTTTTGAGGTTTTTTTTGCATTCCTGTAAAACATTTCCTCCTGCTGTGTGTTTCCCTGAGCTCAAGCTAATACTGGACTAAGCTGAAGACTTTTTTTGTCTCTGCAGGTCTTAAAACCTGCAAATGAAAGCTGACATCAAATGTTGGACTCTGACACCACTGATTTAATACGAAAATCTACTTTTACATAAGATGGGTTATTTATAGTTTTAATTTTGCATTTCTACCTGGTGGGTTTGATATGCTTTAGTTTCTTGGACGTGTCCCCAGCATCCTCATTTACTGATGTCATTGTTGCAATGAATTATGGGCTATTCAGTCTGAAAAGTCCACAGAGTTGCAGACTTGCTAAAAATCCTTGGGGACGTCTCCAGAAGTTCATGCCAGAGCCCTTAAGCGCTTGCTGATACTGCGATGAGACAGTCTTAAGCCCTTGTGGACTCTGTGGCTGTCAGTCCAGACGCTGTTAGCAAATCGCAGAGCTTTTCCTCCTCACCGTCCACCGTCTGCTACCGGGGTGTCCCACAGAGGAGACACGGGAATAAAAAGAATCAGGCACAGGAGGGGTGAGGGATTGTAGAGGCCATGTGGTACAGCTGGAATAATCCAGACGTCTGTGCATTGACCAAGGGGTGCGAACAAGAAAGTTGAGGCTGTTTTCATTCAGGACTGCAAGTTTTCCAAAGCTTAGACTACAAGTTTCATTGAATTTACATTTACAAATTCATTTTTTAACCAAAATGCACTGTGTGTATGCTTCAGAACATCATTTAATTATTCTTACCCCCTTTTAAGGCTTTTATCCCCTTTTTTAAGGCTCATCAGCTGCACTAACAAAAGAATCCACCTCATATTTGACACATCTGAGGATGTTAAAATGCTTAAAACAACCTGACTTGATGAAATCATGCTAGCAATGACTCCTCTGTATGTAACAAAGGCCGAAGTCGCGTGATGCTGTCATGCCACAAAAAGTCTTACAGAGTGTGTGATTCAGTCTACAAAACAAGTGCGAGGTCAACGCCTATTTATTTTTGGCCACTTGGGGGCAGCAAGTTGCGAACACACACATTGGCACATGGTCACCTTTAAAGCTGATATGGCAAACTTAGCAAACAACCATTTATTATTTACACATCCAGCAGAAACAAAGCAACACTGTCATTCATGTGTGTGCTGCCGGCCGCCTGGCAAATCTAAGTCCAACATTCACTCTGTTTTCACTCCTGAGGGAAATACCTGGCTCTTTAAACGCTCCACTCGGTTCACCAGCAGAGTCTCTAACTGCGTCTGGCTGCTGTTTGGTGCTGAGCAGGTAGTGTGCAGAGCGGTTTTAGAGCTTTTTCACTGAAAACAAGCTGCTGCGCCTGAAAACGATGCTATGAGAGCAGCAAGAGTGAACTAAAACGATCTGCCTGAGCTAAACGATGAGCTGAAGCTCACTGTAAAGCTCCGTAAAGCCAAGAGGAGCTGCAGATTTGGCTGATTATTCTCTGCAGGTTGATTCATATCATCACATTGTTTTCACATTGTCATTTGATGCATTATGAAAAAAAAAGCATGACAGCAGATGCACATGCACTTCTGTACACACTACATTAAACAGCTGAGTGTACCTGTTTCATACATGTGCGATCACTTGTAGATACACATTATCCTTACAGTCATACATTTTTGGCAGGATGAGTCCACACAGCGGACCCTCACATAATGTAGGTGAAAGCGAAGATTTCTTATTTACACGATATTTGCGAATGAGCAGGCTACTTTTTTTTTTGACAATGATACAGTTTGGATGCAGTTAATTCCCCCAACAAGTTTTAAAAATATAAAACAGGAACCAAGAAAGAGGGCGAAGTGGATAAAAAAAGGTAAAGAGGAGAGGCTGAGGAGGAGGAGGAGGAGAAAGTATGTACAGAGTGAAGGAGGACACAGAGGGATGATCAAGAATTTAGCCTTGAATCAAAGTCCAGCTCATATTACTTTATTCCCTCCGTTCTTTCTGTGAACACAACCTGAAGACATCACACTACCACTGATGCAGCAGGGGGCGCTACAGCGGCAGGAGGAGCGTCTGTGTGGAACTCTTTCCTGTACGCCGTCACTGCTCGACTGAGGTGAAACATGCTGTTGCTTTGAATTGTAATTTCCCTCGTGGAGAAAATGATTTATGTCTCAATTTGCATTTGCGCCATCTGAGCACCTCCTGCTGGTTCATCCAAATTTAGTGTGTGAATTTGTCTTTCTGTCTTTGTGCATGCAAGTCACGCTAGCTCTTGTATGTATGTGTGTGTGTGTGTGTGTGTGTGTGTGTGTGTGTGTGTGAGAGAGATGTCTTCTCTGTCTGTCAGTCTGCGCATGTGCATGCAAGTCATGCTTTTGCCTGTGCGTGTGTGTGTGTGTGCGTGTCTGCCTAGTGTGATCTGCCTTGCTGTCACGCAATTGCAATTCTCTCTGAGTGTGTGTGTGTGTGTGTATGTGTGTGTGTGTGTGTGTGTGTGTGTGAGAGAGAGAGAGAGAGAGAGAGAGAGAGAGAGAGATGGCCAATTTAAGTGTAAGACCTTGGGAATGTGGACATTTTGGCCTTTCCTCACTTTGGGTAATGTGCATCAGTTAGTATGTGCATATGCTTTATTTTGTGTGTCTTCGTTAGAAATATAACACGAGTGAGTGTTCAGTGTTTTAACATGTGTAACTTGACTTGCCGGCAATATGTAGCTTAGCAGACAGTGCCTGTCGTAACTTAACTGAACTACTATTTTTCAAAGTTAAAACCTGAGTTTTCAGTGTTACTGGGCATTAACATATATCTTCAGTCATATTGTTGATTTCCCCGTGTGACAATATACTTATATAATCACCATCACGATAATTTGGAAAATATTACATTGGACTAACTCTGGAATTTATTTTTGCACTGAAGGGGGTTTGGGGATTTTGCCTCCCATCACTTCCACTTGAAGTATGTCAGGAATGGATTATTAAATGGCCAGTTTGAACGGAACGGATGGTTACAGCGAGCAAAAACTGTTTTAATAAGTGGGTGTGTGAGTATTGTTTAAAGACAGACTTGAAATATGTGAGCCCATCCTTAGTTTTAAGTGGAGGTTCAACTTAGGCTCAGGGTTGGCGTTGTGAATGTGTGGGTCCTGTTCTACAACACTGACCTCTGCTGTCAAAAAACTGAAACTACAGACAGAATCTGAAAAATTCTTTTGCTTGCAGGCTTGCAGGTAAACTGCACAGTATATTCATGCAAATATTTTGGGTAACTTTCAAATACGGGCGTTACGTTATTTACATACTTCATATGCTTCTTTTGGTTTCTTTGCTTAGGAAAAAGATTTTTGTTTGTTTTGATCTGATTATGTTGCATAATTCCCACTTCCCGCTTTCTTCCGGTAGACCTTCCCGTTAAAGGAGTACAACAGGAAGACGCAGAGATGTAAACTGTGGCCCAAGTCCTCAAGGAATCAAGGTCTACCCACACCCATATCCAGCAGCAGTCCAGCAGAGCTCACGGTCACAATATCACATGGTTGAGATTGCCGTGTGGCGCCATCCCAACTTGGAGCTGCTGACACTTGAGATAAGGAGAAGGTGCTTCTTAAAATAGGCCTACAGAAAATCACAGCGATGTTTACTTATTCAAATACAAGGGTGCCATTGTTTTGTCTACATCATACAGCTTGAGCTATGGAGGGTGTGGATTTAATTAAACAGGGTGGCTCAAGCAGTGACTCATGCAGACACCACAGACAAATGATATTAACCACAGATCTCTAAAACACATTTTACATCTCCACCTAGACTATGAGTAAGCCTCTCAGCAGGATGTCTACAGGCCAGGTGGACACTTAACAACAGGAGCCACTTAGCTATTGGGTCAGGTGTCGTGTCAGCTACGGCTTAAACCTGAAAATCCATGATCTTCATTAAAGTGACCTGACAGTGAGACACGTGTGCAGTGGGTGGTTTATCTGTATTCTGCTGTGCCCTACAGTGCTGGGAAGACAAACAAACAGTAAATTCAGCTGTCAAAAGTTTGTGTTGTAACCTCGGATGAAAAGAACTGACACAATTTGTGATACTGACCATGTTAAATCACCGCTGTGTTCAAAGTAAATACTTTCCTAAGATGAGGATGACAAGGAAACCCCACAAGCCCCTACAAGCCAACACAGAGAGGGGGGAACAGAGGGGTTTGGTCACAGACATGGCGAGATGACTGTGCACTGTAGATGTCTAATCTGGATATTTATCTTGGATCCGAGATGAAACAGCAGGAGATTTCTCACAGAGTCTCTAAACCATAATCACTTCACTAGAAAGAAAATCTGATGAGAATCCAGGATTTCCACCCGAGTGGTTGTGGAGTGATAAAGATACACAATGTGGCTGTGCTGTGATTTCCCCTCCTGGTGTAAACAAGATGTACTCACTTGGTCATCTTTAGCAGAGTCGAGACTTTAGATCCAGGAATAAGACAGATTAAACTAAAGATCCTTACAGGGTTGTCTGCACTCTGATTAGGCTTGGTTTCCTGAGTGCCATGTCTAATGACGGCATAACCTACTGAGGACAAACAAATTACTGTCTTGAAACCACTTACAAGAGGAGTCCCTGCGAACCATGTTTTGGATTTTCAGCTCCATTCTTTTTGTTCATTTTAATAATTAGGAAGTCAATAACATTCACTCACAGTCTTCAGGCAAGATTTTCAAGCAATCATTATGCAAAAATATAACATTTTTGAAATTGTAAGGACACATATTGCTTGCATGTATAAAAATCTCCAGTATGAAACAAAGATTTAGCGTTAACATAAAAACTATGATTGTACCAAAACAGTTTAAATAATAAATACTTTTAGCCCGGTCGTTGTTTAAAGTGAGAACTTGTGACATGAGAAATAACACATGCATCCTTTTACAAATGAAAAGTTGAGTTCGTTAGCAATCAATAAAACACACCACGACTCGATTGAGTGCAATAAGGATTTGCTATTACAGCTTTAGTTGGTCTGATATAAGCTTTTAGCTTTTGGCTGCTAAGTGTTAGCAAACGTAAGCCAGATATTTCTCTATGATGGACATTACTAAACCAGGTCTCTGAGTGTTCACTATGCTGCAGCATTTAGCATTATCCTGTATTTGTCCCTTGCGAAAACAGTGGCTACTGTACAGTCTCTCACTGTAATATCAATAACTGACTAAAAAAGTGGCTCAAATTTAAATGACTATGTGTGCACACTGTGCAGATTCAGAGGTCCTAACTATCCAACCATCTCAAATCTGTTCTACCTCAAGTGCAATGTGGTACTACCTGTAATATCCATTGCTCACACTGCAGCTAATCAAAGTTTCTGTATGTAAATGTAAAATTAATAGAAATGTGCATTTTATTGCCACAATGGATGTGAAAATGAAACAAGGTGCTTATTATTTTAAAGGTTAGACGCTGTCTCCTCTGCAGCAGAACATTGTTCATTTCAACACCTCTCTGACCTCTCTGACTACTGACTGTTATGACAGTGGGAGAGTTGAGCAAAACAGGGAACTCTGCAGGGTCCCCGGCTGCCTCCACCCTTCCCTTACTGTGATACAAATAATCTGTCATCAGTGCACTGGAGTGGGGAACAGAGGAAATTCACACCAGAACTTTACATTTTCCTGACCTCTAATGAACCAAAGAGCTAAGCTGGCTTCAACATGTGCGCGCCACTCTGCAGCTACACCTCTCCTCCTGACTGTCTGCTGCACCGTCTGCGGCTCTCCACCAGCAGCTTTTACACTCATGACCACAACATTTTAATGGAGCGCTTTGGTCTGAGCGTTACAGTAAGCCTGATCCCTTGTTACTGTAAAGCGAATTCCTTCAGATTAGCTCTGCTGAAATCAGTGATTGATCATCAGCTGATCCCAGCAAACACCATTAGAGCTCTTCAGCTCATTCAGGCTGTGCTCTGCTGCTGACCAGCTGTGCTGCTTTCTCCCTCCATCACATCGACCTCTTCCTGTTCTGGCTTTTGAAAATAAACTTGGCCACAGCTTCCTGTGAACTTTTTTCTGCCAAACACAGCTATTTGACCACGCACACAAATCAGGTTTAGGTTCACAGTGGGAGTGTTTCTGAACTGTGGAGTTGAAAGCTTAACCGATGTTTGGGCGGATTTCCTTTAGTACCGCCTGCGCCCTGGTTAGAAATGACAAGGACAAATGGCCTGAAAATACTGAGGCTGCACTTTCAAGCATGAGGTTTGGACCAATGGAAATTCTCAAGGAGAAAAGAGTGTAAAGTTTAACTGGTACCCCTATCTGAAAATGTCCATCACTGCTACAGCAAGTCCAAGGTTGATCCATATCTGTGGCACAACAGCTGACGCATCATTTATTTTGTAAGGGGCATTGGTTCTGTCAGTGTTTGTGCGTGGGATCTTTTGCTCCGTAAGGTGATAATTTTTCACCACTTTGGTGTAGCCTTTCTCTTTGGAAACACACTCGTAGGTGCCATAGTTCTCTTGTGTCATGGCAGGGATGAGGTGCAGGCAGGTCGACTGCATTTGTAGGCAAGGGCTGCTCTGGCTTCCGTGCTCCCAGGTGTAGACAGCATGGTAAGAATCTATGGGACAGGACAGATAGAAGGGGACACCAAGAGGGACGGAGTGACCGGTCGTCAGATCCACAGGTGAAACTGTCTCCCGTTTGGCCCGGGGTACTTGCTTTTGTTCTAAAAAAATAAAAAGAAGATAAAATAGAGATGTGACCAAAATGTTTCGAGCTCTCAGTAAGTGTGCGTTATGAATAACAGTCTCAGCGTTAGTTACCTTTAACTAATGTATTGCACACACTTATTTCCCCATCCATGACATTTTGAATGCCTCCACTGTGAACAAAAACAAAACACATGTTCCATCAAGTACATTTTTTTGTGAAAGATGAGCGACTTTGACATCGTCCTGCTGATCTTTTTAATTTCGGAAGAAGCTTTAATTTGATCCTGCATCAGCATTTATTCCTATCTTTGGCAGAAAGGCGACACCACAGCATGTAACAGAATCGCTGATCCACCAGAGGATAGCTTGTTAGTGTCACGCTATGCCTCGCCGAGGCGTGAGAAGTGCAGGTGTGTATGAAGGTGCAGTGTCATCAGGGAGCGATAATGACGGGAGTGAAGGACAAAAATAGGACTTTCACACAGGAGACCATGGTCTGATTCCATGTGAAACAAATAGTCATGTTGATGATTTTAAGAAAGTGGTTATTACTGTTCTCCTAAATCTAACCAAGTATTTTTTGTACCTAGACCTACCGTCACCAGAAAAGCTCTATTTTGAAAGTATAACTGGATGTTGCATATTTATTATTGCTACCTTGACGGAATGAAAATGTGTCCTTTTCACACCTCGTCAAAGCAAATCATGACTGGACACGGTGAACCGGCGGATCTATTACAAGCTTTGGAGTGATACCGAGTTGCAAAAGGACATGCAGAGAGCTCCTATTTCATATGGTTGACTCTAATACGTTATAACATGAAAAGGCTTTGTAGAGAATCTCAGAAGTCTCCTTAAGAGCAAGACTCCGGTGTCCATACTTACGGGACAGTCGGGGTGCATCCAGACTTCGTCCAGGCACAGTACGGGTCCCGGGCCAGAACACAATCTGCACAGGAGTTGTTGTACTGCTGACACCTCTGGAGGTCCACAGTGAAAATTTTCTCCGAAAAACCCACCACTAACTTTTTCTGAGCAGAGGGAGACAGAAACACAGTTTCACTTTAAAGCTGCGTTAATAGATGTTTTGGCCACTTGCAGCACAACCACCCTGGCGTATTATCACTTTATAACGTTGATAGCTAGCACAAGCATTTGGAGTTGCATTTCTGGCTGGATGTTCCATATTCCCCCTCCTTTTAGCTCTATTTTGGTCTCCACCACCTCATGAGGGAAATTCGTGGCTCTTCTAGAGCTAAATGCTCCTCTAACTTTGTCTGTGTGCTGTTTGGTGCAGGGCATGCAGTGTACGGTTAGTTACTGAACCCAAAAGTGAAGGTTAGTTTCTTTTGTAAGTGAAGTAACATAACATACGTAACTTAATGTACATTAGTAACATATTTGAGTAACATACTTATTTTAAGCCAATTGATGCTCTTTTCCTAAATCTAACCAACTAGTTTTGTTGCCTAAAACTAACCAAAGTGTGACAGTTTGACAACATTAATGATGATTAATGTTCTCAGCCAGCTTTATTTTGAAAGTCCACTTGGACGTCACTAACCAGAGGTAGAATATTTATTCTTGCTAATTTGACTGCAGAGCCCTGCACATTGAAAAAATACACTAAACTGGTACCCAGTCCTTAAAAAGTGACGCCAAGTGGTCCTGACCAAGCGTCCATGTACATTAGTGTAAAAGTACTTATTAGTCAGGCTTCAAAATATTAAACATTTCACTTTAGAGCAAACACTGCTGACGTGCACAATGTATAACATTCAGATGGCTTTACGGCAGCACCTTTTTGGAGTCAAGCTTCATTGATTGTATGGTTGAACGGCTGGAGAGTTGTGTTTCAGAGATGATGAACGGTTCGGACCCAGCCTCTAACACTTTATGGATCTTCCCAGAATCTGTGGGAACAGCACACAAAGGGCAATTTGTTTGTTGTTATTTTGGGAGTGACACTGTAGGCCATATTTTTAGCCCATTGTTCCAAGCAGAGATTATAGACAATGTATGATTACAAGCCAGCTCATCGGGGAAACACAAGGTACGAATAGCAAAATAAAGTAGTGAGGACCATTTATATGTTGAACAGTGTCATTTTTTCCAGGCAGAACATACCGGTGGATAGAAGCAGGATGTTATACATGTGCTGGTCTGCTGCCTGGACTCGATCCACAGCTATCTTGGTGTAGTTGTTGCTGCTTACATAAAATGGAGCTGTATGATGCATGGAGTGAACCCAGTCAGTAATTTCTGGGTAATCCTTCACTATGTTGACAGTGGTCAGTGGCAGGCTTCTGCTGTTTTTCACACACTGAAAAACACATGGACACAAAGGTTTTCTTTAGTTAAAAGTGGTCTGCATACTATTGGAAATGGGAGCGTAAGATGATTGTTTGTAGGAAACTTCAGCTATGCGAAACTGAAGGCATCTGAAGTATGAAAACACAAACATTTCCTCACGCTGTAAGCTGAATAGATGGAAGGCAGGGGGTGGTTTTCCTTACAAGACATGGCCACAAGACCACGTCCTCCATGGAAAAGCTATCATTACTCATTGGGTCGGTAAACTGTCTGCTACAACAAGAGGAAACTCGGTTTGTGAGGCCACTTTAGTTCCTCAAACACAGGGCTGAACTCAAGTAGACTTCATGTAAAAAAAACATGACAATCAAAATCAACAGATGGAAACACTGAACCACACGTGATGGGGATCAGTAAAGCAGACACACACTTTCCACGTTTCCACCCATGTACGTAATATGTTTTTTTAAAGCTACAGTCCTACTCAGGGACATGTGACGTACACTAGACGAACCACAACAAATGTGACCGAATACATACGATGGTTGAAACAAAAATAAAACCCTTAGAGGAAGTATTTTGTGACGGCACAAAACATAGCAACAAAACAGATCCTTACTGTTCCCTGCCTTGGTTTTTGGATGTCTTTGTTGTAGCCCTTGAAAGTTGAGTTCTCAAATATGTCTTCAATCATTCCTACTGAGTAGACGCACACAGCTGTGGAGTTCCTAGAAGAGAAATAAGATAAGTAAAGTGAGCATTAAAAGGTTTTTCTCTGTATATTATCTGTACATCAACCATGGTGGTGGTTAGGGTTAGGGTTTTGTCCCAGTGCCTCATCCTTTTGTTTTTTGAATATCTTAAAAGTAATGATGATGATTACAACACTTTGGGGGTGTGGTACTCAAAAATTGTCTCATACCAGATTCATGCAACCCAATCAATCAAACTGACAGAAAGAATGGCAAACCCTTATTACACTTACAAGGAAATATTTAATTTCCAGTTGAGACCAAATAGTCATACAGAGGCTTGGTCGAGGGGTAGAAGAGCCGCTCCCTCGGCCAAGCAACTTGACTTATACCAAGGACTAAAAGTCAAGATGCTGCTTTGTGCTATTCATATGAAAACCTACTCTGCAACATGCTGTGCAGGTCAAAAGCTGCAGGCCAGAGTTATTTTTGTCTCAAAATGCTGAGCTTTCGACTTTAAGTGAGTGCCATTCCGTGTCGCACTGTCAGCATGTTGCTCGGGCTGTTGCTTAGTTGCTGATCATAAAGGAAGGGAAGGCGTCTAACCAGCTGCTTGTGAAAAGGGCATAGACTCTGGTGTCACGCCGGTCTTCGGCGTGCATCACATAGATGTCTTGGAGACGGTTGAAATAGAGCGACTCCTCTGGAAACCCACAGACAAGCCGGGCCTTGAGGAAAGATGTCCACATGTTCTGGAAAAATCGTTTTGATCCGCCTTCATCTACCTGCAAAATGATACCAATAAAAGACAGGTGGAAGGCGTGCTTTCACTTTTCATGCAAACTGAAATTCATCCACTAAGGGTTACTTGATAGGACTGTTGTTATATGGACCATGAGATCTGGAGCAAAACTGCTTTTAGGGCAAGTCTTGTTTTGTACAGATGTCAAATAACAAGACAGCTGAAAAGACTGTATTTCACCGCAAGAATGGTATCACAGGATAGTTAATCGAGGAAGAAGAAGCCTGATTCGTTGGTACGTTGGTTCGTTGGAAATGAGACCACCCTGCAGCAGATGGTTGCATTAAACGAGATTAATCTGGTAAAATACTTTAATTATGCCTTTGTCAAAGTCTGTCATTGTGTTCACAGAACTGCAGGATATTATTCTGCCTACTCTATTTTTTATCACCCTTTGTTTTTTTTAGCACAGAGCTGATCTCTGCGTCCACCGATGCACATGTGTAGTGGACAGAATGTTTGCACGTCCTTAAAAAAACGACTTAAAATACCTTAAGTTCAACTGTAAAATATTAGCAATGAGCACGTTTGATCTTTTTGAGGCACTAATCAAATGTGTTTATTGCAATGAATAGTGGCTCAACACATTAATATTAGTACAGAAGTTTGGAAGTT
The DNA here is from genome assembly GCA_029783685.1 of Heniochus monoceros. NCBI lineage: Eukaryota > Metazoa > Chordata > Actinopteri > Chaetodontiformes > Chaetodontidae > Heniochus > Heniochus monoceros. The sequence goes on along the minus strand of JAPZEA010000023.1, from coordinate 18,461,243 downwards.
CTATGCAGATATGCAACAGTCCACACATGGTTCAGGCTACATGTCCATATTGTGTCTGTACCTGAATTGTGTATTTGTGTTTCGCTCCTGCTCTTCACTCTTTCCTGAGTCCTCCTCAGTGACTTCAGTCTCTTTGTTTTTCATCTCATTCCCGGTGTGTGTGAAAGGGAAAATGATGGCGCCCCGGTGCAACCTTCTTGAAATGAATGTGATTTGTTTCTGCTGGACTCTCTGCTGTGTGTTTATGTGATCACGTGTCTGTCCAGCTGCTGACCAGCAGTAAACTCCCCCACAGCCGTCAGGCAGCTCATCAGCCCACGGATCAGCACGGTTTACGTTTGGCCGCAGATCGAGAGGAAGATAAGCAATGAAATGAAATGTGACGACGAAGACGCACACATGCACTTACATATACAAATATACAATCACTTTAATAATTTTGTTGATTGTATAGGCGCACAACTACTCTACAGCTTTTTTCTTATTTTCTAATATGTACAATGCTACATTTTAATCATTTTAATCTAAACTATTAATCCAACAAGTAGTCCAAATTAAATGACAAAATAGTCTGTGTATGTACTCTGGAACAACACAGAAGTGTGATCTGACTCTTTTTGGTAGGACAACACTGTTTGTCTGTGCCTTAAAAAAAGGCAAAATAAATCTGTTTTATGATCTGACAGCACTATGGTTAGGATCTGGTTAGGTTTACACAAAAATAACTTGGTTAGGTTTAAGAAAAGAGCATGGTTTGGGTTAAAATGACTACTTTGTTAAGGTTAGTGGAGCTTTGCCATCATGAAGTGATATCCACGTGGTTAAGGTCGGGCAAAGATCGTGGTCATAGAGAAACTTGACTGTTGGAAGCAGGAAATGAACAGTCTCCCATGTCAGATATCGTGTTAATCCATTCATCCACCATAACTGCTGGAGAGCTCTGCCACCTGTATGTAAACATGCTGCTTCGGGGCTGGAACAACTGATGGTTGACGATGTGGCCAACAGGACTTGAGGCTACAGGAGGAGGTTCAGACACTGAAAGATTTTAAGCGTTTTTTGCCTGTTACGATCTCACATCTACCAGCGCGTGAACTTTTTGTGTTTATGTTTATTTTGTGTAGTAGTAATTAATAAAAAAAAGCCCATGAAAGATGAAAATTTGGATCCAAATGGCAGAGGTCCTAAAGGACAGATCACAAACTGAGAACATTCACACACTCACACACACACACACACACACACACACACACACACACACACACAAAGCCCTGCTCCAGGCTATGTTATGTAGCCAACGGAGCTGCCAGGAGAGAACGTGCCTGTCTGCCGGCCTGTCTGTCTGTCTGTCTGTCCGCCAGTCTGTGTCCCTGCTTGTCTGTCTGGCTGCCTGCCTGACTGTATCTGTCTGCCTGTCTGTCACAGGCTGCCATTAATTTGCTGGATAAACAAATGTTTGAAAGTCTGGAGTCTTCCAATCTCTCAATAGAAAGCTGTCAGCGGTGGAAATGTTTTACATTACATTGAAGGCAGTTAGCTGACACTTATCCTGAGTGACGTTGAGTGAGTGAAGAGTGAAATCAGCTTCAATTTGTAGATTAGCAAAAATAAATAAACAGGTCGAAGACAGGTACAGAGATCAGGTCTCGTGTGACCAGAGAAAGATCGTTTACGAGCAAAATACTGGAAGAAATAAGACTTAATATAAGAGACAGGCAGGTGCAGCATCAGCTTAAACTGCATGAAACGTATATTCTAATGTATATTCAGGTCAATACACATGAAGGACAAGAAGAAATGCCAAAGATGTACCGTATGTGTGAAATACAGCATCTAATTTTCCTTTCAGTTCGTTTTCAGTGTTCAGGTGTTCACTCGAGGATGTACGAGTGCGTCTCCCCCTGCGGCGGGGCTCGCTGGTTGTGTTATAAGCCTGAGGTGAAGGGAAGTGTCTGGGCAGGTTAACATCTCAAAGTGCCACTGTCAGCCAGCTGCCTGCTGCTGTCCTGCTGCCAAAAATATGACTCGCTAGCCCTGGCATCCAGCTACCTTCCAAAGCAAACCGAGCCGCTGTCAGGGTGAAAACTACACACTGCAACGTGGACCCAGTTCCAAAATATGGAATGGAGATTTAATGACTCATTCCAACCTCCATTTCCATTTCAGTGTCATAATTCATGATGCATTTTGGAGGGTTAGCTTGTTGATTAACATTCGGATGCAAGCGCCAGGCACAAAAATCATCTCTTTGCTCCCAGTGTCGAGATATATAAACGCTATGCAGCACAAGTATTATTCCAGATCACAGAACAAATCCCCCAGTCTTACTAATCCTGTTTATGCTTTAGTTTTTGTCACATATGTGACTCTGCACTGATTTTTTGTGGTGCATGATTTTTAGAATTTCGGCGCCTAAATGAATATTCTGATTTTTTTTTTTGTCCTGAAAAAGTACATACATTTAATTGATCAATGGGCATTAATCTCAAAAACATTGCAACCAAATTGAAATTTTAAACCATAATGAGGTCATATGAAGGGGGACTGAAGAAACCAGACAGACACACAAAAATCCACCTCCTGTTCATACATAGACAGTGGCTGATTTGTGAAATTCTACCTGAGAGGATGGTGGCGGTTGAGACTAAACTTTACCTTGAATTATGTAACTAGCGGCTGAGCGGGGTGCGACCAGTGCAGGTTAACTTCCTCAGTCATATGATCTGCCCTACTCCAGGTTACACCAAACATCCGCAGCAAAAACTAGATCTGCAGTTGCCGCTGAATTAAATATTATGCTCCTCCACAACTACACATTACTACTTGTCATGTTGATCATGCAGGTGAGACTACTCTATAGAGTATATAGGCTG
>JAPZEA010000023.1:18276182-18287683 GCA_029783685.1 Heniochus monoceros | reverse complement strand
TCACTTTGTCTGAGTCATTTTTTCCAAAACAGCTGTCTGTCTTTTTGTATACACTGTTGTAGTTTTCCTTTCTTTGGTTTCTTGTTGTAATTGTTGTATTGAATTGTTATGTCTGCCTGCCTTAACACAAACATTGTTGTAAAAGTTAGTTTTTAGCTTATTGCTCAAGTCGAACTCTTTCTGTTAAAGCTAGTTACAGAATGGCAACATGTCTATAAAATGTCCCTCATCTAACATTACAGATTCTTAATCTACTAAGAAAGTGGGGTTTATCGCTCAGTGGCAAGGATAAAATCAAGGCACAGGATGTAAGTTAAGACACGTATTACAACGCTGACTGCCCTTGCTACCTTAGGAAAAATGCTTGCTAACAATCTCCCGCAGTAGTAATGTTATTCAGATCTGGAATTGGCATTTTCTTCTGCCATCTTTTCTCAACCAGAGCGCCTTTGCTATTGCACGTCTGCAGTTTCAGGAGTTCAACTAAGCTAAAACAGCCTATGTACCGTAAGCAGACAGGTGTGCTTCAAAACTAAAGGTGACCTCTTGCCTCACTTTTCCTATTGGTCATTACATTCCAACATTCAATTTGCCATAGTAGTTGCCTTTCCTCTTATTCTAGGCATTTTGGTTTTTGAGGTGGGCCCTTCACCCCAACCCATACAAAGCTAATGAATTTGTTGACATTTATACCTAAAAAGGCAACAGAAAATTGCCTTTTAATCACAGCTAACATGCTATTTAAGGACTGATAACTCCATCTGTGAACTGGAGTCTCCTTTTCCAGAATGTCCTTTGCAGATTGCTCCTAAAGTCATACATATCTATCTGTTGTGGTCATCTAGACATTAGTCCCTTGTGTGTTTCATGTAATTGTACTGCTTCTCATGTTCAGATAGGAGGTTTATGAGAGTGGCCAAGGATTTGTATAACAGTAACTGTGTGCTTTCTTGGTCAAAAAGAGTACATTACAGGTCAACAGTTATCCAGATCAAGCACTGTAAAACTTGAGAGTGCACAATTTTTGAATCATTTTGTTCCTAGTATGTTCACTACTCCAGTACGCTCTGCTCAATTCACATTACATCCAGCTTTTTGTAATGCTTCTCTGTGCCTGTAAAAACGTGGACCTTTCTGACTGTCAGGTGTCGTTGGTGGTTGGAGCTTTGAAGAGAGAGACTCCACAACCCAGGACATTCACCCGTGGGGTGTGTATATTTTCACTCGAGCTACAATTAAGCTGAAATCTTGAAGGTTTTTGATGTAATTTATTGACTTAAGTGCGTAATTAATCTTGTGTCATTCAGTATTGTGTGTCTTTGTTATGCCTCACAGATTCAAACTGTGACTTTAATCCCTGGGGATGGAATTGGTCCAGAGATCTCCGATGCTGTTATGAAGATATTTGAAGCAGCAAAGGTTAGTTCTGGAGAAGCAGAATAATAACATCATTGGTCACCAGGAGCATTAACCAGCAAAAATACTATTTAGCTTGCAATAGATAATACGTTATCACACCAGCATTGACTCAACAAACAAAATCTTATCAAATCAGAAACACAATTAAAGTCTTTAAAAAACTGCATAATGTGAGCTGATCTGGTGATTTTGCTTTGCGTACACTTTTGATCTAGGCACCTATTCAGTGGGAGGAGAGAAATGTTACAGCCATCCAAGGACCAGGTGGCAAGTGGATGATCCCTCCTGATGCCAAAGAATCGATGGACCGGAACAAAATTGGCCTGAAAGGTTAACCTGCTCATTAAATTGTTTTAGATATGTGAATTACTTGCCAGACCTAAGAAACTACAAGACCAAATTAATCATTTTATCCTTTGTGTTGGAAAGAGGTTTTTACAAATAAGAAACTGATACATTACTGTTCATTACAAGCATGGCACATTGATTTAGATCACACCCCTCCAACAGGTGCTTTCTTTTTGTGTTGGCAGGTAAACTTGTAAATCATGTTGAATTACTTAACAATCTGCAGGTCCTTTGAAGACACCAATAGCTGCTGGTCATCCATCTATGAACCTGCTGCTGAGGAAAACCTTTGACCTCTATGCCAATGTGCGCCCCTGTGTGTCCATTGAGGGCTACGAGACTCCCTACACTGACGTGAACCTGGTCACCATCAGGGAGAACACTGATGGAGAGTACAGTGGGATTGAACATGTGGTAAGAACCTTTGACAACACCTTATTTGTCTAGTCGTTACATTTTATTGATTGCAGTTTTGCTCTTTTGACCTTTTGATTGTCTCCTCGCTCAGTCAACATGTAGGCCTCCTTCATGTTTCTTAGATCAAAACATTGTATCTCATCGTCTTTTTCTGCTTCCCCAGCATAGAGACCGTTTGATATGTAGGAGAGGAATCATTTTGTTTTTTAAATTATTCAAGACACTATTTATAGTTGACATATTTCACCTGAATCCTTCTTGGATTTGTGTATTTTCAGATCGTTGATGGAGTTGTACAAAGTATTAAGCTCATTACAGAGCAAGCCAGCCAGCGCATCGCTGAGTATGCTTTTGAATATGCCAGAAATAATCAGAGGACCAGTGTTACTGCTGTTCATAAGGCCAATATTATGTAAGTTGTATTCAGTATTCAAAGTACGTCATTTGTTCTGTTAAAGGTATTTGCTAAAATTAAATGGTTGTCGCCATTTGTTTCATAGGCGCATGTCGGATGGGCTTTTCCTACGAAAATGCAGAGAGGCTGCTGAAAATCACAAAAATGTGAAGTTCACAGAAATGTACTTGGATACTGTGTGCCTTAATGTAAGTCCGAATAGCTTTTGTTATGAATTTGATTAATGTGTACACATGTTTTAATTGGATAAGAAGCAATGTTTTGTTCAAAATGTGTATATTGACACTTCTTAATTAATAGTGGCATTATTATACTTGTTTTTATAGATGGTACAGGATCCCACACAGTTTGATGTATTAGTGATGCAAAATTTGTATGGAGACATCTTGAGGTAAGATATTCTCATTCTCATTAATTTTGTGCATCAGTGAATTGCGCCAAATAGCAACATATTTACTTCGCCAGAAACTGCAGTTGTTCATATAGCAAACCCTGCATATTTGTGCATGCATGTAATTCCGCATTGTGTGATTGTGTTTTAATATACATGTAGAAATATGTTAAAACCAGGACAGTAATGCTAACTTGGTGGATTCAACCAGGCAGTGTATCAGCAGAAAATAATGAAGTATAACAATGATGAAAACTTTATTGTAGGCAAAGTATTCAGACTAACCTGTAAAGAAAAGAATGAATAAAAACCAAATACCTAAGATGCTATGGCAAATTTGCAATGAGGATGCACAATGACAAATAGGACTGACATTGTCTGCATCAGTTCAAAATGATGTGCCTATGTAAATGAAATCTAATTACCAAAGTCAAAGTGTACACACATGAAGTGTATTTGTTTACTGTTACAGTGATCTTTGTGCTGGACTAATTTGAGGTCTTGGAGTCACTCCTAGTGGAAACATTTGCGCCAATGGTGTTGCCATATTTGAGTCTGTATGTTCTCTTTATTTGTCAGCCTTTCACAGGTTGCACAGTTACTCCCATGATCAAACTACAAGTTGTTGCAATAGAAATTCATATGAGATTAGTTAGTGAATGCACATGAAAGTTTCACCTGATTGTATGTCTTATCTTTTCGGAAATTAGATTTTTAAGAAACGTCAACCGTGATGATGGATTGTGATTCATTTTTCCTGTCAGGTTCATGGAACTGCCCCAGATATAGCGGGAAAAGACATGGCCAACCCCACCGCATTGCTGCTCAGTGCTGTCATGATGCTGCGGCACATGGGTCTGCACGGCCACGCCAAGAAGATTGAAACTGCCTGCTTTGACACCATTCGAGACAAAAAGGTAACCACCGTTTCAAGAAATTCAGACATGCATTTTTGGTAATATCTCCCCATCCTGATTTATAATGCTTTTGTTATCTGTGTTCAAGGTTCTAACAAAAGACCTGGGAGGAAACTCTAAGTGCTCAGAATTCACTGAAGCAATATGTCAACGAGTGCAGGACATGAACTAAAAGGATGCTGATGGGCCCATGAGTTAATTGTTAGGCTATGGATCACTTTATTTCATCATGTCGTATTGTATCTGCACATTTTAAACCAAAATATATATTTAAAAAAGACTCAGGAGTTTCAGATTCCTGAATGTTTTATTTCTCTCTCTGCACAATGTCTTAAAACTCTTGACCAACAGTTACTGTATACTGGATGTGATATGCATTTTATTCCTAAAGTGTTAAATCTGTGGTAGATATTGTCTTATTTATTGGCTGAATTTGGCCTCTTGTCTAATGTATTTGAAAGAGTTATTTTGACATTAAAGATGCAATCCGTAAACCCCCATGATCACTTGAAAAACACTCAATACATTTGTCAACAAGCCAAACTCTTCAATTACTGCATGTCTGTGGATATATTTCATATTTATGTGGCTAAAAAAATACAGATTGAGGCTTTAATGACCTAAATATAATCAGGCTTCTGTGACATGAAACTGAGATGTTTTGTACGAAGTCTTTTATTGTCATATCATACTGTTATTCTTTCTGCAACTATGGCGAATGTATAAAGAAAAATGAATATTACAATGACATCAGAAATGCCAGACTTTTTATTCAGTGTTAATGCAAATGACTCTTGTGGGTGTCATAATCCCTGTCAGCTGCTATGATGATGACCATTGTCATTAGATTCATGATCAAAGTTAAAAGTTTTTATCGGAACTGATATAAACCACATGCTGAATACCGCTCAGTATTTGCACAAAATATGGGGTGAGATCATGCCATGCAAGTAACTGCAGTAAAAATGAACGGTTGACAAGAGACATATAAATTAGAAACAAATGCTTCACTCACAACAAGATGCATCAAAATGGTGAAAATGACTTTGTGAAATTCTCAGTATTGTCATAGCAAGTATGATTCACTATTTAAAACTTACTCTTGGTTTCCTCTTAAATATAACAAAATTAAATATGATGCCTGTATTATTTATGCATTCTATACGCAAGACACAGATATAATTAAATTCAATGCATATCCACAAGAATGATGAGCTATACAAGTACCAAGTGATTTTCATACTAACAGTTACAGTCATATCTCTAGGAGTGTGACTCTATTCCTGATAGAAGTTCTCTATGACCTTGTGGTACATCTCCAACACGAAAGGGCGACGAAGCTTCATTGTGGGACCTGAAACGAGAAAATATGAGTAAGAGTTCAGCGCATTCTCAAAATTGCATGGCTTTTAATACAAAAAGGAAAGTTTATTTAGCGTGTAGTTTAATCAATGCTGTGGTAAATGTACCCAGCTCTCCTCCGGACACAGAGAAGTCCTTTCTGAGAATAGCCCACTTCTGTATGCGCTGGGCATTAGAGACGGCTGCAGAGTTGACTCTGTTGATTCCTTCTTGAATCGCCCGGTACACTTCTTTGTCTTTTCCTCCAATGATGTCAGACACTTTGGTTGCTGGGCTGCCGAGCTGTTTGCAGAACTCCACCGCCTCTGTACAGAGCTCCTCTGTCGGCTCCATGGTTTCTGTGTCGCTGCAACACTGGAACGCAGAATTTCAATTGCCTGGAATCTTGTATGTTTCTTCATAAATTATGACTAATTGTGAAACTGAACAATTGCAGTAGTTTGTGACACCTGCAGTTATTTGAATTGTTTCACCTCATTTACACTTCCTGGTTTGTTACACGCCTATCTAGGGAGTCTGACAGGAAGTACAACACATGAAAACAGGGCTAGAGTACAAAAATTGAATTTTCAGTGAGAAAAACAGTATTTCAAACAAAGTAGACATAAAGGCACTGTATACTGCTCTTTATGCACCCACTGCTGCTGCATAATGTTCATTTATGTCTTGTATGTGAATAGTTCATCATGCACATGTATATTTGCAAAGATACATTTACATAAAGTGACTTTATATAGGATATGGTTCATGTCAAGAATACAGTACCAAGTCATTTTCCATCATCTGATAAAAACTGGGTAAAACTAAAATTACCTTCAGGGTCAAAAGCATTGACAAGAATTTCCTCTTGTCCCCTATGAGCATGGCACTGCTGATGATAGGCAGCTCCTTCTTCACTGCTTCCTCGATGGGAACAGGAGGAACATTCTCCCCTCCAGCTGTAATGATCAGCTCTGAGTAGAAAGAGAGGGCACCTTGACATTGTGGCTGTTTGTGACTCATTACAAGGATAATGGATCCTCTCTCCACATGCACTCAGGTGTGAGTCTGCGGTGAGTAATTTTCTTGCAGAAAAACGCTCAGATAGCTCTACCTTTTATTCTGCCCGTGATGTACAAGAAACCCTCTTCATCTATCCTCCCCAGGTCTCCAGAATGCAGCCATCCGTCTTCATCCAGAGCTTCTCTCGTTTTGTCTTCCATATTTAGGAAACCCATGAAAATGTTGCGTCCCCAAAAGCAAATTTCTCCCGTCCCCTCAGAGTCTACGTTGGCCATTTTGTACCGACAGCCGGGCACCACCTTACCACAGCTTTGTCAGAGAAAAGATTTCTTCCTGTTATTTAATATTCATAAAAGCACTTAAGCATAACCCATTTTACATGTTATGATTATTGACTGTTTACCTTGGTAGTTTGTAAGCTTTGGGACCTGACATAAAGTGAGGTCCCGTGCTCTCACTCATGCCGTACGCCTCATACAACCAGATATTCAGGCTCAGGAAAAACTGCACCGTTTCACTGCTGATTGGTGCAGCTCCAGAGAAGAACTTCTGACAGCAAGACAGGCCCAGCTCAGCCCGGAGCTTCTGCAGCACGAGGCTGTCGGCCAGGGAGAAGAGAAATGGTTTCTCATCATCCCTGAAAACATAAAAAAAGTGAAAGATCAGGATAAATTTAAGTCATCTCTCTGCAAAAATGCATTTATGTATGTTGTTTTGAGGGTCATTTGTACTCTTTCATCAGCTCTTACTTTTGCATACACTTCTGATTGGCTCTCAGACTGACTGACATTGCCCATGTCACCAGTTTCTTTTTCACATATCCACACTCACTAATTCCCTGTTTTATCTTCTCCATCATCTTCTCCCATACCCGCGGGACGCCCATGTGGGATGTGGGACAAACTTCTCGCAGTGTTGTTACCAGGCTTCCCTACAACAAATTAAGACCAGAAAGAGATTGAAAACACTGTCCCAAAAATATATTTATCGCAAAAACTCCTTAACTATGACAAAATTCATTTTTTGGGAGGTCTGGAGAAACAATTGTGACAAAATCTGAGCAGTTGTAACCACAGTAAAGCCTCACGTCACTGCTTTTTGAGTAAAAGTTTGGTGAAAAACTGCTTATTCTTGAAAATTTTCAACTTTAAAAAACTTCAAAAGAACTTAAAGCAGTGCATTTGTGTGATCCAGGCCTTTCTATTTACCTTTAAGGCATCTGGCTGTGCAAAGTATACCAGCTCACCCCACTGGTTGCCTGTCCAGAGATCATAGATCTGAGCAGCAATGTGGCTGAGAGGCAGGTAGCTCACGAGCGACTCCTGTTTAGTGTCAGCCGGCTGCATGTCCCCGGCCCTGCTGGCGTGATTGGCAGTCCATGTGATCTGAACATTCATCACAGATTAAGACAGAACCCTTGGTTACTGTTTTGTGCTTTTTGCAACTGCTTGCATATACGTATAACAGTAGTCACAGGAAAGCTTACATTGTCATGACTGAGCATGACTCCCTTCGGCTTGCCCGTGGTGCTAGAGGTGTAGATCAGGACGCAGCATTGGTTGGCTCTCTGGCTGCTGATGATGTCATCCAGTGCTTTCTCAGAAACATCGAGACCCTGCTCCATGAACTCCTCCCACTGTCCCAAAACAGCAACATGCACCATCATAGCCCGAGCCCTGCAGGCACTTTGATCCATATCATTTCATGTGGTGTCAGGAGAACTTACAGAGTAAAGATTGGAGATCTTCTGCTGGGGCTGTCCGGTGTACTGCACTACGGCTTTCAAATGGGGCAGTCTGTCACGAATCTACGGTGTGAACAGTGAGAAATTTACCACAGCATGTTTTGCATGTGTGTAAATACCTTTATATGTTTAAGTAACAGTACCTGCAGGATTTTATCCAGTTGCTTTTGGTTTTCCACCACAATAATGTTGGCTTTGGAGTCATTCACCACATACTGACAGGCTTCTGGTGAGTTTGTGGTATAAATTCCTGTCATTATCCCCCTGTGGGAAGAAGACAGGTCACTATAGAATAGCAATAACAACAACAGTAACAACTGCATAGTGCATCTGGGTACGTATATAGGCTGATTCAGGCCAGTATTTAGTGTAATGTAAGTCTGGTTGTTGTTGATGTAGCATGTGTCGTTCTCACCCTGCCATGATGGCACCGACTGCAGAGAAGAACCATTCTGCTGAATTGAATCCAAGTATTGCCACTCCATGGAATCGCTCTAAACCAAGCTGCACACATTAACAAACTGTTTTGTCTTTTCTTTTTTGCAAATCTGACAGTCGACAGTACTCAATAGTTGCCAGTTAGCATGCACTATAGACAGTAAGTTCTCTTTTTGCATAATATACCTTCAGAAAGCTCTTGGCTGCTCCCCGGCAGAATTGATAATACTCTAAGAAGGTTATCTTTTCCCATTTGTTGTTCTTTTTGCTGGCGAGTGCGTACATGTTTCCATATTTTTCAACTGAGGCTTTGAACATTTGGTGAACTGTGATCGGTTCCTCTGGACATCCCTCTTCTATTCTCAGCCTCACTTAGCCATCAGCATCGGTGGTCCAGAGAGAATGAGCCGGAGCAAGAGGTGTGCCAGCAATCTCCTCTTCTGCGTTGTTCTTTCCTGAGATGAGAGAGAAAGTGAAACCTGAAAAACAAATCTAATCATTCCCTCAGAGGTCTAACAGCCATGTCTGTGGCCCTATTAGTGTTATGGGTCTACTGATGAAGGATTTCCACCATGTTCCCAGCACCACAGTGGATGTCCTCTCATTCAGCAGAGCCATGTGCTCAAAACTCACCTACAGAAGCATGTTCTTCACTATCCGTCTGCTCGTGTGCCATAGACTCCTGAACGCTGAAACACACAGAGGAAACACAGGCTCCAAACAGCTCATATATACACTCCACCCTCACTCTGCGGGCTGCTGTGTTCATTTCATCACATGGGTCTAATTTTCATTGTGTTTATCCAACACAATGTCAGGCTTTTGGCACAGCTAAAGCCCCCTCGCTTTGTTTGAGAGAATATATTCAATGGAAGCTGAAAAGACCGTTCACTCTCACCCATTAAAGCTATTATTTTCATATATTTTGTTGTCAGAAGTAAAGGTTGCAGACCTGCATCACAACATACTGTGAACTGCTAAGTGAGACTGCATTTGCTTTTAGCTCCCATTCATTATGTGTATATTCACATCGTGGTGGCAGAGAGCCATTTTGATACAAAGTGGACAGGGACATTCATCCAACAACTTGGGCGGAAGTGTAGGTACTCTAAAGAATACAGACTAACAAAAGAAGTGATCATTATTTATTTTTATACTCTTTATATATAATGTACATAGCCTTCTATAGTTGATTTTATCTTGTATCTTTTTTATTTGTTCTAGTTCTGTTTTCTTCCTCCTTTTTTATTCTGCTTCTGTAACAGGTGAATTTCCCCAACGTGGTATAAATAAAGTCTTAACTTATTTTATCTTATCTTATCTTATCTTAAAAGAAGAAGTGACCAAAATCTGAAACAACTGTCATTGCACTAGTTTTGTACTGTAGTGAATTTTGCTAACTGGTGAATCTGGTTCATTCAGCCTTAACTGGAAAGCCTTATAACCTATTGTATGAATTGTTAACTTTTGTTTAGTTTAGAGTATTAGTCTGATGAGACAACAGCATCTCCTCGTTTTCTAGATTAAACAAAACTAAAATGTAACTTTTTTCTCTGACTTTCTTACCTTTTCTCATGTTGATCATCTCCCTTCTCTTCATCAGGAAATTCCATACTGCCGGTATGGTAGTCCTGGTAGTGTGAATATAGGTTTTGTGGGACCAAGCCTCTGGATTTGCTCAAAGGAAACACTTTGTAATATCTTTCTTTCTTGACAAATGCACCCTTTAATAGCATAGATTTTCAGGAGCTAAGAACCCAAAAAACATGCAGCGTTGAACTGCATGAAGTTGGTAATGGTTGCAAAACAAGTCAGAAAGTCCACGTGTGCACTGAAATGGACCGATCGCTAATGACCATGTCCAGAATTTAAATTAGCTCCATCTTTTCATATGTAAAACAGTGTGATTATAATCTTCCCTTAAATCTTACACAGAAAGGTAAAACCCAAATCATAGCAAAACTACACTTTCTGTATTATATATCTGATGGGAATTATAATAGCGTGATATTTGAGTTTAGTATTCTAAAGGCTCATTCTGTCAACCTGAGCTGCCTTATTTTAAGCCCCTTTGATCTCTAAAATTCTGAGATGCTTTAGTATTTCCATTTTATGCAACTTTTTACTACACTTCACTGCATTTCAGATGGCAGCATTATAGTTTTTACTCCACTACATTTATTTAATAGCTTCAGTCACTAGTTCTTTTGGAGATTGGCATTATTAATACCAAATTTAGCCCACAAATAAATTGTGATGTATTATTGTAAATTAAGCTACCCAGCAGCATACAAAATACTCAAAATTAGGCCCACCATTACCAGATGCAACATTAAAGTGATGCTAACACATTATCATTAAATGCAATCTAATAAATATATATACATTATTCTGAAATGGGACATTCTGTATAATGAATACTTTTACTTTTGGTACTTTAAGTGCATTTTGCTTGAAGTGGGCTATTTCTGAATGCAGGACTACAGAGTATTTCAGTACTGTAACATCTGTGCTTTTTGGTCAAAGATATCCCACCATTGCTTGATCCACTGCACTTTGATCAACAATACACCAAACCAAGATAATATAGACTAATAATAGGTCAAGGTGTGTAGAAATCCGATCTAGTTACTGCTACCCCAGCTCCTCCCTCTCCATTCCTCCTGCCTTTTTTCACTCGGGTCCAGCCAACGAAACTTCCGGCCCCTTCTTCCCAGAGACCTCCAGAAAGTTCTGCACTGTGGAGCGGCTATAAGAACCAGCCATCTTCCTTCACCAGCCTCAGAGATACTCGAGGGAAAGCCAGGACCGTAGTAACGCCTGGTAAGTTAGTACACTATTCTTTAACTTGGAAGAATATTTAGCTACCTGGCTCATAAATGCTGGCGGTTTCATTCAAGCTTAACGGGATATAAGCTAGTAACGTTTTAGCATGTGGTTGACGGGATCGTTAACCGGCCACACGTGCTGCCGGTGACGCGTTTGAGGCACAGTTATGTCACTGTAGTCAAGCCATGTGTTATCGTTATTTCTAACGTTTTCAGGACA
>JAPZEA010000023.1:18150051-18160421 GCA_029783685.1 Heniochus monoceros | reverse complement strand
GCCGCTCCTTTCATCCACACTGATAAGAGGGTCTTTGCACTGTAACACTGTGCATTGTGAACATGTGCATAGAGACTAATGCATGTTTACAATCTGTTGATAATAAAGGCCAGTAAATAATAAATATGAAGCATCATTAATGAATATATTTCCTCTGATGATTTCTTATATCACCATGTATGTTTTATGAGGAATCTGCAGGATGCACTGAGCAAAAACCAGAAATAAAAAATGCTTTTCGTCAGCCAGTTTCTTTCCTGATATAAACGTTTTGTTTTCTGGTATCCTTGCCTCCCTTGCATGAATATTATGATGAGCCGACCCCTAAAACAAGCCGAGGCTTTTATCCTGTTTTGTTTGTCCTCTGTGAAATCTAGAGCATCATTATGGAAAATTGGTAAAGCGTTAATACACCTGGGTCCTCCTTGAGCAAGCCGCTGCAATCAGCCACTAATGGCTCTCCATAAAGACTCCGGCCTTTTGCACCTATTAGAACTTGATTTTTGACCTTGAATATGAGCTGGTTGAACAGGCTCACAAGTGCTCGGTGGATTAGACAAACCCCGGCCCTCGAGGATTACTTCAAAAGAACAAATGGTATGCTGCATGTGAAACCTCTGTTTTCCTTCAAGTGAGGGCACTTACCTGAAAAGAGAATGGAATAGTTCTATGAATACAAATCTTTACTCAGATCTCATGTAAAACAGTATATCTTACAGTGTATTTGTGATTTTTCACTAAAAGGGATCTCAGTCGGAGTGAAGACATCCCCATCACCCCCATTTCTTTTGTGCACCTGTACAAAAAAAAAGAAAAAATAACATTATATTGTCTGATCCAAGCTATAATTTAAGAACAAGAGAAAAAAACCCACTCAGTGAACCCACTCAGCGGACTGCTAGTGCTTAAAACAATATATAACTAAATGGTATATTTCCTATAAAATACTGTATGTTGAGCCAAATTCTCTTGGCAGCCATGTACAATATAGTTAAAGAACACTGCATTTTATTTGAAAAATAGCTTATATTAACTTTAACTAAAAAAAATGTGCAAAATTTGACATCTTCCAAATGCAGCATTTTGCCAAATCTGCAAAACATGAACCATGTGCACTTTTTTAGAGGAGAAACCTGTCGTCATTAAAGGTCTTGATGCTCCAGTAGTCTGCTACCAATCTCTTGATGGAGATTTCTCAGATTATATCAGAAGTCTTTGTAAATTTGTTATCTGACTGACTGTCACTGTGTTTTTACGTGCACATACTTGAGCACATGGCCTTGCTTTGTTTGTACGCGTCATTTTACATGCTCGCGTATGTCCACAAGCGCCTATGGGTGCTGTGCAGTCCTGAATTGCGTACATAAATGTGCATCCATGTCGTGTGTGTCTAACTGCTTGTGCACAGCTGAGCTGGGTGACTGAGTGTTACCGCGGGGGGTCCGTGTGCACCCATACCACCCCTCTGACACCAGGCTGCCATTGTGCTCCTGTCATGATCAATCATGTCCTCCAAAGACTGGCCTTGTTCGGGAGGGAGGGGACCAATCACACGCCTCATTACACAGGCTTGGTTACTCCTAAGCGGAGTAGTCCCAGGACACCTCAGCCTGTTGCTGTCTGGAGAGAAAGAGGAAGCGAGCAAGTGTGTGTGAACGAGAGAGAGGGAGGGAAAATGAGAAAGAGAGAGAAATATTAGCAAGAGGATGCGGAAGATGGCAGGTGAATGACATCTGAATCTGAAAAACAAGCCTTGAAAGTGAATATGCAAAAGAATGGAGGATGAAGGAAAACTTCTTAGCATCAAATAGAGGTTGCATATACATTTTCAGATCAGAATCAGTTGCTGCCACAGAGATAAGTCAACAAAGGTATAAGACTGAACCTGAAAAACTTTAAGGAAAGAATATTTCTAGATATTGCAAACCCAACCACCACATCATTTACTGCAGATACAGGCCCACCCTCTGCGTCCCCTGAGCAACCAGCCTCTAGTTTTCAACCACGGCGAAGCAGCTCTCATTGTTTTGAAATGGCTCCATCTGGCAAGGTTTCACTGACCAGGCCGGCCGTGGCTCGCTCCCCCAGCAGCTGGCTAAACTGCCCAACCGCTTTTCCGCTTGGCCCTCGGAGTAACCGACACTATCTGGTGGCTTTGCCCCTCGCACACACACACAATAACACACAAGGCTAACTGTCCCCCGGCCTGCCAGTCCTGGGGTCAGCTGGCCTGAGTCGAGGAAGGGGAGGGAGGTATGCTGGAGGGGTGGTGTGGGGCAGAATGGGTGACACCATTTAGCCCTTTGTTATTCACCCGAGAGAACTGGAGAAATGGCTGAAAAGTGTTTCATGTGTACTGTAAAACATCTGAAATTATCTCTAAATTCTTTAATTTAAAGAGCTGTGATTCAAAGCTCATCGTTTAAATCGGTTATGATTCATCACACCTCTTATCATTATGGGTTTAACTCAACAGCTGGCCCTTAAGAGTAGAATGCAGGTTTCATTATTTGTGCATGAGGGTCTACTCTAGGCTAAAAAGGCTGCCACCTCTGCCCAGCATCAGCCCCTTTGAATATTGATATGCTAATGATGAACAACACAGGGAACAAAGCCTGACTGCTACCACTGGAAACCAATACAATGGCCCTTCAGTCAGGCCTTGACACTTTTACAACACAACATGTGTACCTGGTTTCATGCTCAGACAATAAAGGCCAACAACTGTCCGTCCATTTATATGGGGGATGCTGTTGCTCCGCTCCGACGCGCCGTCTGGGGAGAAGACCGGTTAGGTTGTGCTTTACGCGTCTTTGTCCAGGGTGGGAAATATCAGCTTGAGAGAGCATTGATAAGCCACCCCCGAGCCATAATGCCTGAGAGGTCAGGGTTCAAACCTTTCAGGCAGAGCTGAGGCTTGACCTGGCTTGTCATTACAGATGTTGGCCTGCTGTGGGGTCTGTCTGGTTTGCAGGTGGTATATTTTGGTAGAAAAACTTAATAGGGAAAAAATCTAAGGAGCTTACCAGTGATATGAGCTTTACACCTTTGTGCTGGTTTAAACTAAGTTACCTAAACCAAATCAGCTTTGGAAAGCTGGATAGGATGTTTTTTATTCAAAAAGAGTCACCAAGGATGCTGTCCATTGCCAATGCTTTGTTGTAGACCATATAACAGAATTAAATACATGGAAATTCAATGTTTTTATTTTGTTGGTTTCTGCAGTTGTCAAAAGGTTAGCTTATACAATGCTCATCTAACAGAAATTAACATTTCCTCATAACTACGTAGCTGATGTTGCCATAGAAAACACTGAGGACACTGAGGTTATGGCTTTGGTATTTTCTCTGGGAATTTTAGGGCGTTTAGCAACAAAAATGCAATTAGGTGGAAGAGGCGCAGACAGCCACTCGTGCGCACACACGCATACACAAGCGATGGCTGCCACAGAGGATATCGTCTTGGCAAAACATAACATCCAACTCCTGTTGCTGCCTATGTCACATCTGGATAAAGACTGAGAAAAAGCTGCCTGTCTCACGTAAACACAAAACCTGTGGTCTCTTTCTGTCTGAGGGTGACACTCTTAACCTCGATCATCACACCTCCTCCTTGGTGAGGAAAGTTAAATCTCGGTGTTCCACAGAAACATAATCTATTACGAAACTTTAGGCTGAACTGGAACTTCAGTGGCTGCTATCTCTGTCACACACTGGCCATAATAACACATGCTGTACAGCACAGGAATGTACATCCAATTCAGGTTTGGTGTCTTCAGGGGCGGTTTATATATGATAAATATTACAATAAACATTGCTATTATATTGCAATCCAAAAAGTGAAGCTCAGACATGGGCAGTGAGTTCATGTAGCTCTATGTTGTAGCATATCATTATCTTGTTAAATATTTGGTTAAGCAGTTAAATGTATCAAACAGCATTTAATTTAGCGACTTGTGTGTTAAACAGGGTTTTTTGATGTCAGCATCTAGATTCAACAACTTGATCCGCAAGTGCCAGATAAAAAAGGACTAGATTGTGCTTTGAGAGGTTCATTGCTACTTGCAGAAATCAAAGAGCAGCCATTATGATTGAGTTGTGGAGCTAATACGCATCTTAAAAGCGCCTTAAAACAGACTTCATCTAATGACTGTTAGATGCTAGTTTAAGGACAACTGTCTGTATTCAATATTGATGGGAAAGCCCCCAAATCTCTCTTAAAATACAGTATATTTTATTCAAAAGAGGATTGTGCCTTGATAGCTAATGTCACTTTCTTTCTTGTGAATTCAGTTGATTTAAGAAGAAAACCCTGTCCATTAGGGCAGCCTTAAGGGTGAGAGAGGCCTGCGTTTGTGGGGGTGTCTGCTTGACTGACAGGTGTCTCAGCCTATCACAGTCAGCCACGGTGATTGCCACTTCCTCGTCCCACGTCGGCCCCATCTAGGTTTCGTCATTGTGGCTAAATTAGGATTTTCTGGCTCCGGTAATTTACAGTGTTATAAAGTACAGATATCCAAACACCCTCTCAGAAACCTACACCTCTATGGGTCCCTTGACTACAGTTACAAGCCATGTAGGATCTCTTATGTGCCCTCGGCGATTCAGACATCAAGAACAGACGAATGTAAAACACAAGCTCTGGCCTTGTAAACACTGTCAAATCCAGACTGAAAAACACTGTAAAAAAGTTAATAAATCACGGTTAAATGGTTTTTGCAGTCAACTTATTACAACAGTTCTGTGGTTTGAAGCCTTCCCCACAGCATGAAAGGGAATACTGGTGGAAGGATTTATTACAGCTTTATGGCACAAGGCTTACGACTTCATTTGACTGTGATTTGGAGGTACAATTCATGCTGCCACATATTCACAGGCAAATTTGGGAATGGGTTAGCTCACTGGTAGACAAATTTCCCCAAAGGTATCTGTCCAGCGTCAAGGCCAGTGTACCGACTCACTTCTGACCACAGTGCAGTGACTCCGGGAAGGTGACCAGCGCCCCCTACACCTTCCCCCGTTGTGATGTGTGAGAGGAGCCCCTCTGCCTGCCTCTGTGGCCTCTAGCTGACCTCCCACTGCCTGCAGACAGAACACTTAACATTGCCTCCCCACCTGTAGAGATGTCTGGAGAACAGGGCCCACTTCAAAGCCGTGCAGTGATTGGGCCATGATTACCACGGGCACTTGACTCATTTCATCTCCTCTGGAGGACTAAACTTTAGGGTGATCAGGCATGGAGACATGCAATTCTTTCGGAAAGAAACGAGAGATTTGAGCCATCTTTGCAGGTGCTTTTCAGGGTCCACAAGATGATTTATTTTGATGGCTCTTTCAGATTCCCGTCTAATGATACCAGTGGAAAAACACACCAATGCTGCTGGGTCCTCTGGTGCAAAATATCTACGAATGTAAACTTGAAATGTTATTTGAATTATGCAACCAGTGTCTCTCTTTTTTTTTTAACAATGACAGCTTGTGTGGCTAACATTTGTTGCTGAGGTTTTTGAAGTAGGTAGTGGGCAACTGGCACAGATGTTTGCAAAGGAATGTCATTTTGTATCAGCCGAGAAGCAGTTTGATAAAGCGGCACTGCCACAGCGACATGAAAGCCCAACTGGGTTCAACAACAACCGTCATCTCTGCTCTGCTTTTCTGTAGCTAAACGCCAGTGACAGGAACAGAATTCACTGTGGTAACTGATCAGGTGCCAAGCGCCCTCTCCCCAGTGCCCTGCTGCACTGAAGCCCTCTGTGGAGCTGGCATGGCCTGGCTTGGCCTGGCAGCGACGGGCCCTGCTTTGTATCTCTGCCCCGTCTACTCAAGCTGTCTCCAAATCAGACTCGACTCCTGTCAACTGCCCGCCTCCCAAGCCCAAGAAAAGCATTAAGACGGGGTTAATAGACTGCTGAGTAAGTTGTAAAGGTAAGGCAGCAAACAAGTTGATATGATGCAAATAATCATCTTCCGAATGACCAGGAGGAAACCGTGGCAGAGTTTATTTCTCCAGTGTTGTACCCAGCTCAAATATAATCTGATATTAATGATAGATTAAAGGTTTTATTATGTAGGTCTTTGTCAGGGGATATGAATATGGTTTCAAAAATACCATAGCAGTGAATTAGTGACCTCGCCGTCTTTACAGGCAAGCGTAGTTGGTAGATATTGTGAACCAGGCCAACAATAAAAGAAGCGTACTGTATGTGGGCACCAGAATGAAACCAGGCAGTGGCGATCGCAGTTATTGTAAGGCTTCATATATTTTAAGATGAACAGACAGCCAAGAGTGAAACTCCTGTGCTTTACTATATGAAACATACGGCTGTTATGCATTTCATCCCAATCTACATGTTATGCCATCTGGCCCAAAATACACAGTGATGATTAATATTCCATGTCTGTAAAACAAAAGAAGCACAGCCTTCAAGGCTTTACAGCCTCAATAAGCTAATAGGCTATTTGTTTGTACCATCACAAAATATGCCCAGCTGTCTCAGATATATGTTACATTGCTACTGTATGTTCCCACATCACAAAGGTCTGTGACTAAGCATACAGATTCAAGACCACATCCATGTTTACAGCATTTAACTCTGAGACTCCGTCTAACGTCTCGTCCCAAACCGTCGATGAGATCTGTGGCCTCGATGTATTTGCCTTCGACCTAAAATAAAAGGTATTCGCACGGAACCTGAAGTTGAATGCAACGAGGCACGTACTCGCATAAAGGCAGGTGCACCTGTCTGCAGTGGTAGCCTATTGTGTTCACTATCAAATGAGCCATCAATCGGCCAGTCGCGCTGTGTGTGGGGGCAAAAAAATGAAAACATGTCTGTCTCTTACCGTTCTGTTTTCAGTCATTACTCCCCATCCTCAGGTTTTCGGTCCAGACCTCTGACGAACCGTTAATTCCTGTCAGGCTGTCTCACTCTCTCCCTCTCTCCCTCGCTCATCCCCATGTCATATTTCTCCGCTGCAGCAGAACAAAGCCACGCCTCCTCCGACGGCCGCTGCCGCGTGACGTCAGCCGGCGGAGACATTTGGCACACGCGCTCGGAGACACGTCCAGCGAGGAGCCGCGAGGAGCCGCGAGAGGCCGCTGTGCCTTCACAAAAAACAAATCACTTCAACTTCATTTTATGAGATGTGCATGGCTTCCAGTGGCTTAGGACGTCATAGAACGACAATATTAATACACACTGAAGATAAACAAAGGCTTCGGTTGACTGTGTCTGACTTTTAAACTACAATGAACAGTAAGACCGTTAAAACTGACATAATTTAAGATAATAGCAATCGAACACGATTCTTCCGACAAGTAATATAGTCCGCACAAAATTAGCAGATAAAACAAAATAGCCTACAGCGTATATATATGTGTGTTTTTTTCTCTTTCTTTTGAGGTCAAAGTTGGCCCTTTAGCCTTAAAAAACACATTACATAATCTAAACCAGTGGAAGTCAAATAATGTTATCTGTTTATGCCTTTGGCTAAACTAACTATAACGTAAATTAACCTAGCGTTAGCTAAATTTCTAATGTTACTGTTGAGTGAACCCTGACACCGGTGGCGTATGAATTTAAGGCACAAATATACCTGACAGTGTACCCATTTTATTGTTAAATTAGATTTTATTATAATTTGACCAGTGCCTGAGTATTCCGGCTTAAAACTTTAAATCTTGGGCTGATATATCTTATAATGTTAATTACAACCATAAACATAAATTGTAGTCACAGGTGTTTTTAATAGGTATTTTGGCATGCCAGGTGTTATCGGAACCGGAACTTCCCTGTTTTTAATCAGACAGATAAGCATTGGCTATGAAAGATTTGTAAACAGACAGACCATCAATTCCATTAAGATGTTTTAGGGAAATTGTGTATGGTGTGATGATCTATTAACACTACGCATATCTATCTATCTATCCATCTATCGTGACACAGAAACTGGGTTGTTCTCTGTTTTTCCACCTAGGATAATTTGCTGACTGCTGACCGCAGTACACGCTCATTGTCCAGCGCGCTACACATGAACGAACTGATCCAGCAAGTTATTTCTGGGCTGGTGTTCACAGAGCCCCATATCGATCTGCCGGCGTACCTGCCGCACGGACACTGCGTCTTTGGAGACAGTCCTGACTGTTCGCTGCTTTTCTCACTTCCAGTGAAAGTCCTCGGGCGCAGCCATGAGGTCCGTCGCAGCGTTTTTGATCTTTCTCTTCGGTGTCGGAGATATTGGATGTAAACCCTCGCCGCCCTGTCCGAGTGGACAGTTTATGCTGAAGAACCAGTGTGTCCTCTGTCATCCCACCTGCTCTGAGTGCGACGGGCATGAGCTGTTTGAATGCACTACCTGTGGAGTTGGTGAGTAAAATTTCCTATGCATGTACTTTTAGCACAGCCTAAAATCATGTGTGAAAAAGGGCGAATTATATATGTATTAAAGCTATTATTTTCGTCACAATACGATGCACTTAAAGGGTTTAAAAAAGTAATGTTTTGTATAGCCTAGTTTCTGCAAGGACAACAAATATATCATCACCAGTTTAGCAAAGGCTTCATCAAAGTTAGACAATATGTTTGCTATCATATGGCATATTTCACATGTCTGCAGCTATACATAATTTATGTATGAGATGTGAAAATATGAACACCAAATTGCCTGCCATTGGCCCAACAGATGCCTGATTAAAACAAAGCCATGTCACAGACTAATTAATCCAGTGAGGTGGCAGTGTTTGTTTTTGTTTTTCAAAGCAGCTCTGTTCAGTGGTCACCGAGCCAAAGTTGTTTAAGGGCTTATGAATTAGAGGAGGAGCATTCAGCTCTGGTTTACCATTTACTCTGGTTAAACAGTCAGATATTGGCTGTAGAACGTGTTGATTTTTCTGTCACATGGGCACCTTTTGAAATGGAGTAAGAAATGAAGGTGTGATCATTTTTCTCCTGAGTTTTCACAGTGTAATCTGATCAAGTCAGAATAGGGCCTTTGTTAATCAGAGGGAAAGGGAAAAAAACATCCCCCAGGGCTAGAAGGGTTACTGTGCAGTTCACTGGGCTTAACCTGCAAAAACCTGCAGTTCTCTCTCTCTCTCACACACACACACCTTGAATATGAATATATGCATTTGACATTGCTGCAATCATGCCTTTCTTTTTACTGACTGTATTTTAATGTACATTGTTGCAGATGATTTTTTGTTGTGTAGACTTGTTGATCCCTGTGAGTATGTCTGTGTGATGTTCTTTGCGAAAGATCATCAAAAGCCAGAAGTCTCTCCCCCATTCCTCATGCTCGGTGGTGGCTCGGTTTGCGGGAAGTGGAAGGGTTAGAAAGGCAGCAGCAGCAGCAGCAGCTTGTTGCCCCTCTCCTCCCTGTCTCACACATCTTCTGTGCAGCACTGAGCAGATGAGACAATGCTGTAACTCAGCTGCTTCCAGAGATGCCTCAGGTGCCACACAGCTAGGCTAGTGGCAGGTGGCGGAGTATTAATCATTAGGGCCAACACAAGACTCTGTCTCTGCCCACAGCTCTGATCTCTCATCTGCCTCTGATTGTCCTTGTTTACATAAGTCGGAGCATCATCAGTCAGGAAGTGATTTCACACTGTGATCTGTTATTTTCAGGCCTACAGTCAGCATGCAGCCGGTTCATGATATTGTTCATGGCTTTAACATCCATTTGTTCTGCCACTATTTTCTGTTTTTGTCAATAATGCATGCATAATGAAATGTAGTAATCTTCAGTTTCCTAGTAATTGCCACTGTTTCACTTGTTAAGCCACATGACATCTTTCTCCTTTCAGTCAACCATTTATGATTTCTCCAGTGTGCGTTAATGCTGTAATTTGCTGAAGGCACTGAACTTTCACACAGTTGGCAGCATGTCCTTTCATCTTTCCTTCGTCCCATGTAATCATCAGGCCCATTTGGCTCTACTTCTGCATTTATTGTGAGAAGCTCATTGATTTTCACTTGCAGGAGAGTCCAGATTTTTTTTTTGAAAAGGCATTTCCTGGCAGGAGTTCCATATGGCTAATAGCATCTTCATCAAAAGGAGAAAATAAAGTAGGCTTTATGTTAACGAGTCCTCTGTGTCCTCCTCCTCCTCCTCCTCTTCCTCCTTAGATGAAGATGGACAGGAACGTTTCCTCCACCAAGGTCGCTGTCGGACACACTGCCCCCGGGGACTCTATCCTGACAGGGGTCACTATGCCTGCCTGCCCTGCATAGCCAATTGTGAACTCTGCACAGATGGCAACATATGTGCCAAATGTCGGGAACACTACAAACTCCAGAATGGGGTCTGCCAAACAGCATCCTGTGACATAGGTAAATGTAAAG
Organism: Heniochus monoceros; assembly: GCA_029783685.1. Lineage (NCBI taxonomy): Eukaryota > Metazoa > Chordata > Actinopteri > Chaetodontiformes > Chaetodontidae > Heniochus > Heniochus monoceros. The sequence continues at coordinate 18,150,076 of JAPZEA010000023.1, read as the reverse complement.
CAGAGTTTCTGAGTTGGCTGTAGCT
>JAPZEA010000023.1:18046991-18062099 GCA_029783685.1 Heniochus monoceros | reverse complement strand
TAGAGTGTGTTGAGACTGCAGCCGTGAATAGTTGGGTGTTTTCACTGTGAGTAGCTCAGTTGTTGCTCTGTGATTTTCATTTCTTGTATAATAACAGTGAATAATTTATATTAAAGTACATTATCAACAAAATAAAAAATGGGAATAAGGGTTTAACTAAATCAAACTAGGGAATTAAGCTTATGAACATAGGGCGCTTCCTGTAGGCAAAGGTACAGGAAGTGCTACATAAAATGTAGCATAACATTGTTTATTTATTTGCCATATTGGAATAATGAGAGCCGACAGTGAGCCATATTCTCAAAGTGACCTTGTGTTTGGACTGACCAGTTGCCGTCTTGTCTTTTTTTCAGGTCAGATCCTGCAGAAGGACCAGGAGATAAAAGATCTGAAGCAGAAGATAGCCGAAGTAATGGCCGTCATGCCCAGCATCTCCTACACAGCCGACACCAGCAGCATGACCCCTGTGACCCCCCACTACTCCTCCAAGTTCATGGACACCAATCCCTCCGGCCTAGACCCCAACGCCTCTGTTTACCAGCCACTCAAAAAGTGAACGCTTCGTCCCGCCCCTCGCCCCCCTCCATCCTCCCATCCTTTTTTTTTTTTTCTTCTTCCTGCAGGCCCACCACCTTCCAATCTGCTCGGCATGTCTGCAGCTGAGAACGTTGTTTTTCTTGGGTTTTTATTTTTCTCCTCGCCAGGTCAGAAGGATGTTGTATTGTGTGACTGTATTTGTTGTAGGTAAAACAAAAGACAAAAAAAACTTAAAACGGACATCACATGTCAACTAGAAAGTCCCAGTTTTTTTTTCTCTCTCTTGTCTAGTGAAACCTCACAGAATCGGGTATGTATCTTCATCTCAAGGGCGTTGCTCTCCATTTCCCACCACCACTGCAACCATCTGCAACCAGTTACCTGCTCACTGGTCCTGGGGAATAGCTGCTTTATTATTTTTGATGGTTGATTTTTTTTCCCTCCTAAAAATTGGAAAACAGAGTTCTCCTTTATCATACAGCCTTGCTTGTATCGCAGTTTCTTTGACAAATTGTTTTCTCCCAAGATAGTTTGGCAACATCTGTACAACCAGAGGAATGTAGTGCAAAGTTGGCACAGACTCTTGCCCCTGTTAGGTTTAATTTATTTTTTAAGATACCAAATTGACCCTGCTCTCAGCTGCTTTGGATTTTGGTGGTAAATAGTTTTTAAAGTGTATTGTGTGGTTCTATTTGTTCACTCTTTATGATTCAAGTGTTGATTTCAACAGGCTGGAAGTGTTGATTACAACAAGTTGGAAATGATCTTTGTGTTGTAAGTAGAAACATAGACCTTCAAATTAAATGAACCCAAGCAGCTCCTAATGAGTTTTTGAATTGAAGAAAGCGTGCAGTAAGAGAAGAAGTCTGTGTGTGCAAGTGTGCCGGCTTCTCAATACTCTACATAGTCTTTCATCAGTTGTCATGATCACAGTGCCTTGAGTTGAGGACATAGAGTGAGTTTGATAATGAGATTTGGCCCAACCCCTCTGAATTAGTGGTGAAGCATCTGGCTAAGCTGGAAAGGATAAGAGTTTGAGTTTGTCTAGTGGCGTGGGACAAAGCTTCCTCTGGAGGCTGATTTGGTCTTTGGACTCCATACTGATTTCCAAACTGTTAGGGAAGCTCATCCATCGCGTCCACTCGAGGGCAGCTTTGTCCCTTATGTTAGTCACATTCAACAGATACACTGGACAGCACCAAATCCAAGATTTTTCACATTACTCCTATTTTCCCATTGTCAGAATGTTGACATTTTGTTATCCTCCACAGTCTACTGCACACAGGTCACATCACACGTCCACTCATAGAAGTTATCTCTACTGCTGTTAAACCCCAAACCCCTCTGTTTAGCAGCTGCCCCCTCGTTTCTTTTTGCTTTCCGATTTAAAGTTGCACTGTAGTAAAACACATGCTGTGTGAAAGGGAAAACTGTAAAGACAGACTGTGCAATGTAAACAAAGCTTTGGAAATGCCAACTTAAATATAGCAGTTAAATAATTTTATTTAATTACTCCTCCACTTCAGTTCGAGTGCCAAGGCTGAAATGCTTGTTTCTCTAGTAACGAGTAAGAATGTACTGCAAATTCATCGGCTGACATGTTTGTCAAATATCCAGTTGAATATCTCTTAATGGAAGTTTCTGTTAAGCAGGTAGAGAAAGTGGTCACCTGTTTGTAGTAGACCGTGTAGTTAAAAGTAAGGGACTAGAAAAGTCAAGTTTGTTTTTGTGAATGTTACAGTATTTACAACTGTTGGGCAAGTGGCTGTTTAAAGCAGTTTTCCTCACTCCTGTTTCTGGTATTATTGTTATTTTCCTGCAGGGAGAAAACTGCTCGAGTCTGATGTGGTTTCACCATCATCTGAAATGATCATTGTTTGCGTGTGGTTTTCACCTACTGTAAATGGAGAAGCTTTTTTTTTCGCTCAGATTGCTGTCATTGGCTCCTGGAAAAAAAATGTTGTGCAAATTACAGTTTAGTCAGTTGTTTGGTCAACTGATTGTTGAAATTATAGAGAAGTGTTTTGTTTGTTTTTTGTTTTCTATGCCCACAGTCACTGCTCTGTTTCTCCCCAGGTCTGACCTTGGCTGTGCTCTCGCTCTGTGAGGTTTACAAGGAATAAACATTTTTTTCTTGCAAATTGACTTTTCTCTGCTTGTTGCTGTTACTCCGACCATATGTCTCAAAACAACCCCTCAGCTTTGACTGTGAGCTTGTTTTGTTTGCACAGATTTTACACAGTAAGTCCAGTTCTTTCGCTTTCCAAACAGGGTTAGTCATCAGGGTTAATCTGAGAAAACCTGCTTCACAAACTGAAGTAGTAATGAAAGACTGTTGACTTGCATTATGGGAAATGTATGATCCTGTGTTTTTGCAGCTTGACTCATACTAGAGACTTAAAGCCAGGATATCTCAGTATCTGTTGCTTCTATTTTGACCTTTCTTTTATAGATCTGTCTCTTGCAAGTCCCTAAACTTTTATGGAGGTACAATACTAGAATTCTGGAGTACTCAAGAACCATAGTGGCATCCCAAACACTGGCAGCCCATCAGTTTCTTTTTGTTCTAATGTCATCTTTTTCACTTTTTATTGAGTGACATGGCGCTAATGAAACTCCCTTAAAACATTTCATCTGATATTGGCGATTAGATGCACTATCATTTTATTGCCAGTAGGAGGCAGTGTCCACTTATATAATGAAGGTTTAAAAAGAGAATCTGTCCACAAAGACTCTGGTTATTAACTCTGTCAAGAACCACTAATTCCCTCTATTCAAGACCAGAAAATCCCATTTAGCTCTGACAAAAGGAATTTAAGGAATTTATGAATAATTTGTTCAAGCTAACCGCTAATCACAACTAGTCAAAACGTGGTTACCACTGGTGCCACAAAGCTATCCAGCGTTGGGTCAGTAGGTAATTGAAGTTTGGGAATGTGCACCATTTAAATAATGCCAGAGGGGAGTACCAGACTTTGATGTTAAAAGTCAGTATTTAAGCACACCTCTCTTTTCTCCGGTCGCAGTTGACATTTCAAATTCGAAAGTAATCACCATCAGGAGGTTTATATGCTCTGCTGACCTCAGGGCTTGAGATTTCAGTCAGTGATGGAAACATAAAAGGGAGCAAATTATGGGCTGTCACATATTTTGATCTTAGTTATAATTAATTCATCTAATGCACTTGGAAATTTTGGGAAGGAGATAAAGAATCCCTTTGCCAAGGACACTGAATTTCAGTGCATGAAAGAAGCCCTCAGCTCAGCATTCTGTCACATGCCAGACTTCCCCAAATACGCTTGATTAACCTGTGCAGCGAGAGCAATGTGGGTAAAGCTCCCCGCTCATTTTCTCCGCATTAACCGGTGCCTAGGCTAGGCATAAATTTGTTTTACTCTCAATCCTTAGTATTTTTATTGCTGCTCTTGTTCCAGTTTGGCACCACACTGTTTGGCAGAGTCGAGCATGTGGAATTAACAGATTATAAACGGGTCTTTTCTAGCAGTCTGCATTTGGCACAGCTGTACTCGCAACGCCATTAGGCCAGCAAATCTACAGCAAATCCAGCTGTTTGAAGAGAAAGAGCCACAAATGAGAAATTCCAGGAACAGCTCTCCTGTTTCTGTTGACCCTACTCAATTAACCAAGTCCACAAGCAATTTTCTCAGTGGAAATACACTTTCCACCCCCCTGCCTCTGTACCTGTTACTCTGGAAAACAGGGAACAAGGTGGGACATATTAAAAATGAACTGGTTTTCTCATGTGATTGCTAAAGGTGGTGTATTTACAGTGTGGAAGAGTAGATGTGTGTGCAGACTGAATCCCATGGCTGATGCCATGAGGCTGCTTGCTTGTGTTTTGTCCTATAAATAAATCATGTGTATTTTGGCTTTCATTCTAACCTTCAGACTGAAGAAACATCTGTTGAATGTTGGGCAACCTGCTCACGTACCCCCACTTCCTTATGTGCAGTTGAACCCTTCTTCTCTTTCCCAGCAGAAACTCATTGATTTTTTTCCTCCCAAACACACCTACTGTAACTATTACTCATGCTGCTGCTTTAAAAGTCAAAGATATGTCTTGCATGCTTCAGTAAGTGGCAGATTTACTAACAGACAGTACACTCCTTTGTCTCAAGGCATTCAGTGAAGCATGGTTGTAGCTGCCAACAAAGAAACAGTGATTTAAAAGCAACACACCTGCCTGAGTACAGATGGATGGTTCAGTTTACAGTGCTACACTGATACAGTGATAATTCTCCCTTGGACTTATTTTTTTGTACAAAATAAACTCAGTACTCTGTCTCTGCAAACTGAAATCAGCTTGAAGACGATGGTGTTGCCTAATATGTCCTTGGGGAGGTATGAGCCTGTTGCACTCCTTTATCCAAGCTTGTCATCTCAGTGAAATCTGGTCCTGCAAGATTTTTTGAAGAGCCATTCTCCTGAGTCACTCATGTGGTGGGTGATGATATAAACTCTGTGAAACTTACTTTGAGGATGATTTTCACTCAACAAAATGCTTAATGTCATCTCAAGAACTTTGCCTAAACAGTCTACAATCATTAACATTACATTATAAATCAGCATGCTGTTAAATAATTAAGTAAAATAACTAAATAACTAAATAACACTAAGACTAAAGTTACTATGTGCTATGGACATATTTTGGTCGGTACTCAAATGGTATTGAAGATCAACCAAACATAAATAGAAAAATATTATTCATGGGTATGATGGTCTATGTTACTAAACATATAATCTGTACTGTTTCCTTGCACCATCTTAACAGTCTTAACACTCTGCAGAAAATGTGACATTTTATAGTCCTATGAAAGTCAGTAATAGTCATTTTGATCGCAGAGGAATTTCAACTGTCACAGTTGTTGTTAGTTGACTGCAAGTATTTTTAATCATGCACGAAAGAGGTCAATATGACATGATGAATGGCTCTTGGCTGGCCAGCAGGGTTTCCTCCTCGGGCCTGTGACATGAGGCATCTTTGTCTACAGTCTAGATCTCCTTAACTTCTTTTTGTTTTTAGGGTTAAGGTTATAATTAGGTTTAGGTTAAGTTTGGGGCAAGCGTTGGGGTTAGGCATGTAGCAATTTTGGCATACATAAATAAAATTGACTTGACTTTTATTTGCCCAAATTTTGTAATATCGGTCTGAGATTTCTGCTTCACTTGTGGTGCTCACTGCATTGAAAAGTTAGATTTTTTAAATACACTGCCTTTGAAAAAGTAGTCCCTCACTCTGTATAATCCAGAGACGTAACAGGAACTACTTTCTACTGAAAAATAGCTCTTATGTGCTCTGTGGTTTATCCAGAGAAACAAGGACCTATTTCTAAAAAGAGATGTTGTTATTGACTTGTTAAAATGTAATTCTTCAATGCTTTGAGCACCACAGACAAAATTGCATTCGCCTCCATCATACTGGGGGGTTGGCAGAAATGGTAAAGATGAATATCTGCACAAATTAAACCAGGAGAAGGAGAAGGAGGTTTTCAAGGTCTGTGAGCCCTCAAACAAAACTGAGACAACTGTGGTGTTAAAATATGCTGAATTAGATGTTAGCAGTTCCTGTTTGCAACATAATGTACAGACAAATATCTCAGGATCACTTTGATACTGAAGGAAACATAAAAATGTGGTGATTCTCAGGCAACTTCTGGAGTTATAAGCTTCTTTTTTCTTCTGAGTGGATTTATGGAGGCTTTCCGCAATGGACAGTGAAGATAATGACATCCTCGGAAAGTCACTACAATTATGTCAATGACGTCTGCCCATTCAGATTTGACTGAGCTGTGACTTTGAGACGGAGGACAAATTTAATTTGCTGCAATCAGGCACTATTAAGTCGAGCCTCCATGAGCCGTTTGTCTTAGCTGCTGCCGCTGCAACATTTGACCATGTTGATGAGCTGCCAACCGCAAGACCAAAATGTGTTAACTTACTTCCTGTTGTTTTCAGAACGTTATGCACCTGTCCCTTTCACCTCGATATCTTGGCCTCACACCATCTGCACCTGGCAGTCTGAAAACCTCTAAAACTTGGGTGAACTGACCCTTTAATGTTAGAATTAGATGAGTAGGAGTTTAGAGTAAGGTCAGGGTGAGGGTTGGGCTTACAGCTATGATAGTGTTATGGTTCAGAGATATGGAATGCATAGTTCCCACAAGTATAAAAGTATAAATGTGTGTGTGTGTGTGTGTGTGTGTGTGTGTGTGCCAGCACATGTCAATATTGCAAAACCACTACAAAGCCCTGGCTCAGAGATAAAATATCCATATACTCCCATGGAATAATTACCCAACATGCAGACACACCATGATCAGAAACAAAAAAGCATAAAATATTACACGTGAATGGAAGCCACTCCAAAAAAGCACTGAAGCATCCTGACCATGAGAAACTACGTGGGAGGAGAGGTTGAGTATAATGAGAACAAGTCATCCAGATGGTCCCCTGCCAGCCGCACAGCCACAGTGACTGATACTGTGTCATGTTGTTTGTGTATACATTCTTTAGAAGCACAAATGTGGGACAGACCCAAGGCGAGAGGTTCAAACATGTTCAGAACTAAAACTTAGAAAAGACTTTATGAAACACTGCACTTTCATTTCCTCTCCTGATACAGTCACACACACCTCACACCTTCATTCCAGACACTTATCTATGATTCAAAGCCTGCAACTCTCTGCTGTGCCCCAGGGTTAATTAACATGAACCAAACTGTGAATGATCAGAGAGAATGGGAAATCTCCAAAGGTTAAGTGTCACATGGGAAACGTGTTGTCAGAAGAAGAAGAAGGAGGCTGTGTTTTTTTTTTTTTCCTCCTGCGCGTTCAAAAATCAAATGAGAGGGTAGCGTTGCAGAGAGGGAAGAAATTTGTAGACACCTTTCCAAAACTTTGCATTTCTCCTGTAAGAGGAGGCAGAGCTTCGCAGTCTGGCTTCAAACAATATCTGTAATTCCGTGACATTGTGATGAACAAAAGAACTCGGCAGCTTCCTCTAACTTGCAGCTACTTTCGATGGATTTGCTCCCCTATTTTTGTATAAAGTCGTTATAATTCACGTTAGAGAAGTACACACAACACGGTTCCCTAAAAATGATAAGCAAAAGCTTTGCGGGGGGAAAAAAAACACATCCATCACAAAGTTAATCACTGCTTTTAAAGACCCACTCATTGAAATTGTGTCTCCTCTTGGTTTATCCCAGGAGGGGAAAAAAGAAAATGACTTCATGATCCACAGATATCCTGGATAGCATGTCTTGCAGGTGAAATGGTATGATTTCCCTCTGTAATAATTAACATGGGCTCCTCTTCTCTCCCTCTGGCTTGTCGCTGACATTTGGTTCATGCTTGAGTGTCTGCCTAGCTGATTTCAATCTCTTGCATGAAGGTGAGGCTGTGTTTGCGTGCTTGTGTGTGTGTGTGTGTGTGTGCATAGGGTCCAGTGGCCAGTCCGACAAGGACGTTGGCGACAGAGCCTGCCTTCACTAGATGGGATTAAGCATCATGACAATATGGATTAGAGACCCACTCAGTCAGCCCTGAGCCTCCAACAGGTTAGAGCCTGAAAGCCAAACGCCGAAACACAAATGAGTCTTGTCAGTGTGTTTGTGTTCCTGCAAAACTGCATTATGTAAATGGTCATATCTCACTCGCTTCTGAGCACATATTTTGACAATTCCCAAATTTATCACACCGATCTCGATACATTTTGTCTGCGGTGACACGCCGTATTGATTTACACCGAGCTCCGAGGATGAGAACACCTCAGAATGGTCACCTCATCCGCCACTGCAACAAGCCTTATTTTACATTATTACATTATGTATGCAGGCTTGAGTATGGATAATGGATGAATCTAAAGCAAAGCAGTTTAATTACCCACCATCATTCTGTCTCACCTTGCTGCGGAGCACACATCTTATTAGCCATGGTGTAAATAAACATTAATATGCCACCCTGATAAAGACTGTCCTTATCCTTGCTGTTCTCGGTATATTATCACCATCACGGCAAAGTACACACACCCCAAACTGATCCGGTGGCATGTGCAAACAACAGAGGAGCTGCTGACGCTGGGGCCAGACCATTACAACCACTTCACAGAAAATTATCATTAGTGCATCTGGCTGGAGGCCACGCAGCCCCATCAAAAGATTAAATTGCACACACGCAGTGTACATACATGCATCCTGTATGATATAAAACCCAATGCTTCCGTAATCTGTGTCAGACGCTCGATCAAAGCGAGTGGATCGCAACAATCTCGCGGCCCTTTGTCAGAAAATTCCCTTTTGGCAGACCGGCGAGTGGCAGAACAGACGCGAGGGGATGAGGGCCGTCTCTGGGAGGAGGGGAGACAGTGGATATAGATAGGAAGCGTGTAGGTTAACCAGCCACGGGGTATTCTCATTCATTCAGCGCATGGCGATAGAGAGGAAGCTTCAAGCAAAGAGAAAAGTCAGCATCCAGTTCAGCCCTGAGCGTCAAATACTGCTGATCTGATAGAAAAGTCTGGTTATGTCTCCGGGCGGGCTTTTTAACAAACTGGATTGTGACTAGTATCAGACATGATTGATATAATGTGCAATAACAATAGGAGAGCATTTAATTTTCTTAATGCAAACTGCCCCTTATATGTGTACATACTGCATCAAACAGGCTGATCTGAAGTCGTAGATTCATACTGTGCATCGAGCGTAACCTTCTTCACGATCTGTCTGGCTTCTCAAGATGACAGGAGCTGAACTCTTCAAAGACATAAATAGTGTTGCGTGTACACAAAGCTCTTTTATAAACTTCTCGATGTCTTGTCTGCAGACGGACTGACTTGAGCCAGGACCCAAGAGGAGACAGGCCCTGTTCTGCTCTCTTATGTTGTTTCAATTACCAGTCTACTGTACAAAGGAGGCAGCCTGATGGCATGACGAGTGCACGGCGCTCTTCTGCCTGCGCTGTTGTCTCAGCTTGAGCCTCATAAAAGGAAGCGGGCCTGACGATGCCAGAGGCGGAGGATCCGGCTCTGCGGTCTGAGCGGAGAAACATCAGCAGAGCGTTATTCTTTAGAAGGAGATGTCCTTCAGTGTGGTGCCAGCTCTCCCTGGGGCAGCAGCAGCGCAAGACACAACCTCTTATTTACCATATACAGGATCTCTCCGTGCCCCTAACGAGCCAGGATATTCAGCAATCACAGAGACAAAGGCCGCGCTTTCACTGAAGAAGCTGTGGTTTTGCTGAATTAAATAATGATAATTAAGAAAATATTAATCAAACTCTGGCTCTCTGGGCTCTGCGGCTGTGTTGGGGGAGCTGGTCCTCCAGCTTAGCCTGTAGGAGTTCTCATTTAGAGTGTGCCTGCGACCTATAGGGCTGCAGGCAAACACACACACACACACACAAATGCACACAATTAAAAGCAGACCTTGGTGGCCTACCACTCTATAATTAAACACCCTTTGGTGCCCTGCACAAAAATTCTGAGCCGGGTTCAGATGTGTCAAGAAGAGAGAGAGAGAGAGAGATGAGAAGAAAGGTGAAGAAGCTGGCGGTTGTCGAAGTTCTGTTCAATGCGATGAATTAATAAAAAGCACAAACTAATACCTTCCCAACGTGCAGTTGGTATGTCTGGCGGGCCGGCAGCAGCTACACAGCTGTACTGTGAAACTTTAATGCTGCTGGATGCCTGCAGCGCTGCCTGGGCTTTGTCTCTGAGGTGAAGCTTTCCACATGTTCCATCTAACTGGGACAAGCAGTAGAAAAAGGAACAGGATGCTTCTGACCTTTTAAGGCTGAAACCACCAAGATGCAGCAACTCCGACAGCTGGTAGCAGCCGCTGGTGTCTTAGATTATTAGAAACATTAAGTGATCGGAAATCTCTCCAAAAATTCGATTGTTATTAGGTGATTATGTGGCATCATTCTTCACCTTTTAGGCTTCAGAGTGCTTGTCATTTGGCTCTAGTTGTTATGGTAATGCGAGGTATTCCATCTCCTTCCCAGCATGCTCTGTGTTTGACATTCATGGGGTTAGAGTCCTCTGAATGATGAAGTGCCAGCGTTTGGGACGGTAAATTGCATCGTTTCAATTGAGAAGAGAGTTCACCTTGGGTTTGCTGGAGGTCCCTACGGGCTGGCCTTGAACAGAACAGCATGTTGTACATCCATATAAAAAAGGGAAAAATATGGTGGTACTTTCCTCTTTATGATGCAGAGATTAATCTGTCACCACATTCACACATAAATCTCACTCCCTGCTTTGCAAAATACTGTTTTACCTTACTTTACGCTATATTTTATTTTTTTATTGCCTATAAACATAAACCATCACAAAGGACTAATGTTCTCATCAATATTATTACAAAATGATCATAAATCCAATGCCTTGTTAAAATCTGAAGCCATTTCTCTCCTCAGCTACTCAACCAGTGAAAATATTAGACAGAAGCATTATTTTACCAGGCAATTCCTCCCACAATCACAGATGATCTTCTATCACACTTGAGCCTCGGTACACCACTTTGTTTTCATTAGATTATTAAGTCCGTGCGCTTTCCCTCGCATCCTTTTCCTCATCGCTGTGTTCAGCAGTACTGATCTTGCCTTTTGGGGCCATTTTTTCCTTATACTTCAGTAGAAATGCCTTGATAACACTGTGGTGGTTATTTCATCCTGAGAGACCACAAACTAAACAGCAGAAACACACTGTATAGACGCTTGTTTAGTGGTATGCAAATCATCTTTGCCAGGGGTAAAATTAACATTTTTAATTAAAAAATTAGCACCAAACAAACACAGAAAAACACACTAATGATTAAATCATCTTGATGGAACCTCATAGTGGAAAATGAGGAGGATTTCTCATAATTCTTTGTCTGAAAAGTTGCCGTATGGATCAGACGTTCAGACGTTAAGAGTTTGCAGACAGCGCAGTTAAAGTTTTGAATTCAAACGCAATTATTTTAACTGCGATTTTTAAATTTCACAAGCTGCAAAACAATTTGATTCTCATCCATTGTGCAAATAGAATATATGCTGTCTGTATAGCCGTTTTCATTTATTTTCACTTAATTTACTCCTTCCTATAGTTCAGAAAAAGGATGATAATTGAATGTAAAAATGTCATTTGAGATCAAATATTTCATTATATTAAACAATGTTACATCTCTGTATTTCTGCAGCAGGTATCACATGTTATGAGGCCTTGAGACTCTGAGGAGCTGGAACTTCCTGCAGCTGCTTTTAATGTTACTATAGCGCCCTCTAATGGTTGTCTGTGTGAACATCAAGTAAGAACAAACCTGGATGCAAAGAAAGTAAGGAAAAAAACTCCAACAAAGCAACTTTATTGCCGCTTCACTATCACAACAGCAGGATGTGATACAGATTCATGTATCATGAAGATAAATGTATGTTGTGTTCACATGTGTGTGCAGAAAGAGGAGGAGGGGCCGGTGCTGCGGTTTGGTCCAAGTGTGATATTCATAAGCCCACCTTTCCATTGCACCTTTCCAGAAGAGGAAAATCTTTTGATACCGATGATTCATGTTTATTCCTCCGGTCCACACAGGCCGAGCAGCACCTTCTGGTAGTCTCCTTTAGTGTGTTCCTGCAGAAACACAGCAGCTTAGAGGGGCTGCATGACAGAACAAGCCTGACTGTAAATCGGCAATAAGCTAGTTGCAGGCTATACAGCTCACTTACCATAATTGTCTTTTGCAGCGACTGTCCAAAGCTGGTCTTGTATTCAGAGCAGATCTTCTTCAGGTCCACCTCGCAGCGTGACACAATAATTCTGGTCACCATCTTCTCTTTGGCTCCTTTACTCTGAGCAGACGAGCATAAGTCAGCACTTACTTAAGTTGTACATTCTCTAAACTTAACTACAGCAGCTGATGCAACACTGTTGTAAGATGATGATTTTTGCCAACTTTGGATTCAGTCTTCCTGCAGCAACATTGCACTTTCACAAGAAGATGTACTTCTTACATCTGTTTAACAAAAAAAAAGAAAAGAAAAAAAAAACACAGTCTAGCCCTCAAAATAGCCACATTTCAACATGAAGAAAGAGAGCAGCACTGTAACTACCTTCATGGCTTCATTCAGTCTTTTGGCAAAGTACAGCTGTTTGTTTTCAAAGCACTGAACTGGAACAGAAGGAAAACAGAATAAATATCCACACTAATACATCTTGTATTTGACAGATGATTCTCTTTTGCAGCAGTGGAAGTAAAGCAAAGCCTGACCTGCAGGGTGAGTGTTTACCTCAGATAATGAATAAATAGAGTCACTATCAATTCTAAGTAACTGCATTAACAATAAAAATTACTGATAAAATATATGCGTACCTAGCACCAGGAAGGACTTTTGCAAGTCTCCTTTAACTTCCTTCACGATGCTCTCATGCATGTCGTAGGGGCTGTAGCTCTTGTACCTCTGAAACACTGGCGAGCACAGACAGATGATTAACTGACTGTTAATGGGTACATTTTACAAATTATTAAGGAGATAAAAATCAGCTCAGAAAACAGGGTGTCCGTCTCACCTTTCTGCAGGTGGGGCACACTTCTCTCTGACATAATGCCGATCCAGGTCGGCACATCAGTTCCTTTTATTTTTACTCCGGCGTCATAGAGAGCCTGAGTTGAATCAACAAAACACCAATAAACACAACAACACTTGGCACTTTGTGGCATAAGTGTGGTATTGCTCCTTTTAAATAAATAAAATTAAGCATTGTTATCCAAGCCGGTAATGAAAATTTTAAAAGTTATGAGTTGCACAGTTTTTTTCAGTGACTCAGTTGTTCGGTGAAATGCAAGAACACAGAATTTGGATGTTGTGGCTACAGTACAATATTACACCTGTGAAAATTTGAAAATGTAATTGTGTCAGTAATGAACTTGTGAGGTAAACTAATCATTAATATTTAAACAGCTTGTGTATAAAATACCAAACAAATATCCACCATAGGGTTGATCTTTAACAGTGGTGAAGCACACCAACGCATCTTATCAGGATTAAATGCCAGTGTGACCATTATATTCACTTAAAGTAACAATGTAAAGCAAGTCTTTTCTTAATGACACTTTCACTTGTGGAATTTTGATAAATATTCGATTTGATGTAAAAAATCTTAATTTTTCTGCAGAGTAAGTGAAAATGGGAGACTTACTCTGGCATCTTCATCAATCTTTTCATAGTCTACGACAGCACATGGCTCGGCTCTCTTGGTCTGCACAGAAATAAGACATAACTCAGGTCAGTTTGACTGTACAGTTGCAGTTATATGAATCATAAAGACGGGCACCAACGAATCTCACCTGCACCAGAGCCAAGAGCAGCTTAGCGAAGTTCCCGGAGGTGTCACCTGCCACGTCCTTCTCCAGCTCCTTCTTGAATACTGTGGGAAATAACACTTCCAGTTTAGGCCTTTAGCTCTCTCTGCATAACCAGAGTAATCACACCGCTGTTGAATTCATGGTTCAAGAAGGACTTTTGATGCCTGGGATGTCTTGGACTTACACTCCTTGTAGACCTTCTTGATCTCCACCAGCTCATCGTTGCTGCGTGAGCACAAAATCTCAATCAGCGTTTCTTCATCTGTTCATAAACCCTGAAAGAGACCTTCATTACTTTTTATGCATGACAATTTAAGATATATACAATTAAATCTTAGATCATGGTGCAGCAAAAGGCAAGCTTTGTCACTTCCCCAGTAGAGGGCAGTGTAACCCTTCAGTCAAATCCTCTGACACCGAGCTCCACCGACACCATCTGTGTCTCTTACCTTGATAGAGCCTCTGATCTCTGAGGCATCGTACTGGGTCGTGCTCTTCATCAGTCCAAGGATCACCGTTTCCAGAGAGCCAGACAGCGCTCCCTTCAGGGCTGTGATCATGTCCTAAAAACACAGCGGCGTTACCTGAGTGAACTGAACGTGTCTCTCTCTGTTAGAGCCACCACATCATCAGAGCTGTGAAGAATTGGGGATTTTCTGTCAAGGTCTACTGTACCTTCTTTGCCCTCCTTTCGTACGCAAAAGCAATTTCTCTCCTTTGTGAGTACGTCCGCTTTGTCAGGACATAAATGATGGTATGTTCATCCACTCCTAATGGAATATGATGTAAAAACTATATTATCAGCCAAAAGTGATGCACAAGTGGTGGAAAGTGCATTTAAAACACAGTACCTATACTGCAGTTTTTACTTCACTGCATTTATGTGACAGCTGTAGATCCCAGTTACTTTGCAGATTCAGACTAGTACTAAAACAACACTATTAACAAATTAATTAATGTATTATTTTAGACTAAGCACGTCAGAGGCCTATTGATTACAACCCCAATTCCAAAAAAGTTGGGACATGGTGTAAAAACTAAACAGAATGCAATCATTTGTAAATGATTCGTGTTCCTGAGCCCATGTAGTAATCTCCTTTATACAGTCATGTGTTCACAAAGCGGTGAACCTCGCTCCATCCTCGCTTGTGAGCGACTGAGCCTTTCCAGGATGCCCCTTTCATACCCAATCATGATACTATCACCTGTTA
>JAPZEA010000023.1:18002880-18018456 GCA_029783685.1 Heniochus monoceros | reverse complement strand
GAAAATAAACATTTATATTATTAGGTAGCCCAACCAATACACACACACACACACACACACAGACACACACACACAGACACACACACACACACACAGACACACACACACGTAGTACACCCCATGACACAAACAGGTTCGGTCTCTTGACGCTTACCTTACAGCCTTCACATGTTATCACGCCGTAATGGATGCCTGATGATTTGTCTCCACAGATCTTGCAGGGAATTATTTCGATTTGAGCTGCGGAGAAGAAAAGGAAATGAAAGAAATTAAAAAAAAAAAAAAAAAAAAATCAACATTTTGCTGTCACAAGTCACTGTACAACACCCTCACCATGGATCCGTGTTGGTACATGAAAGAGCGCTGTGCTTCTAAAAACATCTCATCCGGCGGCTTTTGAATCCTCACTTCCACAGAGCATTAGCAGA
The DNA here is from genome assembly GCA_029783685.1 of Heniochus monoceros. NCBI lineage: Eukaryota > Metazoa > Chordata > Actinopteri > Chaetodontiformes > Chaetodontidae > Heniochus > Heniochus monoceros. Next base: position 18,018,028 of record JAPZEA010000023.1, on the reverse strand, counting down.
ATATTTACAGAGCGGCGTGTGTGTGTGCGTATGTGCGGACCTGTGTTACTGATGTTGTGGGGACACACGTCTGTTTACACAGTCAGGTTGGGAGGACACGTCTCCCTTATGGGGACAAAAACACAAGTCCCCATAATGTAAGTCATTAAATTTTAGGGTCAAATTGGGTTTGGGTTGAGCGAGCAGTGGTTATGGTTGTGGTTAGTGTGAGTGTCCAGAGAATGAATGCAATGTCTATGCAATGTCCCCACAAGGGATGGAAACAGCCCGTGTGTGTGTGTGAATGGAAGGAGGCCATTTTAAGTCCTCGCAAGCAGCTAATGTAAACATGGTGTCAATTTGCATCCTGAACACAGCTTGCATAAGGGAAACCCCAGCTACCCACAAACCCTAATACGCCACAGTAGCGCTAATACTAGCCTTACGCAACGACAAAGGCTCATTTAGCCACATGAAGACACACATTCGCCGTTGGAAAACTTGACTTCATGAAGCCTCTTAAACTTCAAAACCACAAAAACCTCAGGAGTAAATCCACTGTGGCCACAGAGAATCATAACATTCCCACTGCGCTGGATGGAGCGGTGGCAGCGACTGTGTTCGGTACAGTGGGGGGGGTTGGCTGTGGTGTTGTGCTGTTGACAGGCCTGTGATTCACCCGCCATAGAGGACAAAAGCACACAGAGGACAGGCCTCATCCATCGTTGGCCTTCTCTTCAGGAGCAGACCACAGGGCAACACAACAGAACAGACAGAACACACAGACATCAGAGACGCAGAACTCCCAGCTCGTCCCACTGCTCTCAGCTTTATCACTGCAGCCACTGATGCTACATCCCTCTCCACCTCCACCTCCCCCTCTGTCTTACCCCTCTCTCTCTCTCTCTCTCTCTCTTCCCCCAGAGATCTCTATCTCATAGCCCTCCTCCACATCGCCAACATCTCAGTCCCACCATCCCAACAGTGCACTGCAGCGCCAGACGAACTCCACTATCTGATCTAAATCGAGGAAAGATCACCGCGGGATATTTTCTCACAATGTAATGGTTTTCTCCAACCAGCCATGCAGCCGACCAATCAGAACGCACGGAGCTATTGCAACACGAGTCTATACCAATTAGGGGAGGAATATTATGATCTTTTGCCTTAATAAGATGCAGTAAAAATGATAATAATTAAAAAAAAGTGGTGGTACATTCACTATGTCAAAGTGTTACATCAGCCTCTCCCCTCCAGCCAGGCCTAACTGTCTACTATCGAGCCTCATGTCTCTTCCCAAGACTAGAAGCTTCTAATATCGCTCGTACACCTTAACAACCAACCTCTTTAAACTAGTTTGATCACATCAAAAGTACTTGTGCAAGGGTTCAATCCAGAGATCTCTGCCCATTTTAATCATCTGCCTAGGAGCTTGTAATGTGTCATGTGGATAATGTCCTTGTCCCCGAGGCATGCCCGGGAGAGGCCCTCAACACAGAGCCTCTAATCCACTAACCCCGGAGCCACACTCTATTCATTCAGGAATCTGTGTCTGTTCTCCTCGCGCTGCTGGAGTCAACAAGACCGGCCATGTTTACATGGAATTAGCCTACATTTTAGTAAAATGAACAAAAGGGAATGGTAGAACATGCACAATTAATTCTCCTCCAGACAACACCTCCTGCGATTTGTGATTCTCACATACAATAGAGGGCACTGCACCTCGTCGGCCCGGATTAGAGTGAAATCCAGGCAGGAGGCGGGCTTTGACAACCTTACTGAGAGGGTTAATTTATAATTAATCTTTTCCTTACTGTGCACAGTTGCTTGTTATTTCGGTTAGGTCTATCTCTGTATGAGTGCACTCTATTGTTTGTTTTTGTGTTCTCCCTGCATGAGCATTAGCAGTGCAGTGTGTTTCGACTCCTTTAGCATTTTCAGCCTCATTACTTACATAATTTGTTCTGACATGCACTCACAACAACTGAAGCGTGCTGTAATTATGACTAGCTGTGGTTATGGTGAACTAAAGGTTGCAGTGATAGGCCCCAGCCATTGGGTGGCAGTGCAGGGCTGTGGCTATGGTTGTCTTGCCAAGTTAAGCCAAGCTTCCACCCACCCTATCCAGCCCACAGGCTTTTGGCTCTGAGCTCCAGCCTCTGATAGCTCCAGGCTTAGGCTGCTGCTAGCTTCCCCACCCCCACAGCATAGCTGTGAGATGCCTTCATCTCTCCTGAAGAAGCGAAGCTGGCTGGGCGCTCGCTCAGGCCTGACAGAGGCTGTGCCACATCAGGTGAAAGCAGTGGGAGTAGAGACGCGGGGGTGCCAGGCCGGGCAGGGCATACACATACACGAGAATGCCTCACAAAGCCCTATCTGCAGCAGGAAGGCCCTGAGTGCACACAGCCTCACCAGCTAACACCCTCTCACTCCACCGCTGCACAAGCCCCTGGATGCTCAGTGCACTCAACAGTAAAAAGGGTTTGTCTCTGGACCGGCTGAGGCAGGCTCTGTAGTTTCTTGTATGAGAAAAGACCTCAGTCTGAACATATAGTTATTTCCACACTGGGATAAGCTGCTTTCAAAAAGACATGGAGGGGGGGCGGAGGGTCAAAGAGAATAAATACAGAGCAGTGACACAATGGAGATCAAATACACCATGAAGTCACCTACAGCATCAGCCTAAGTCAATATTTGTATATCCGTATGACTGTGCAAGTTGTCCTCTTGAGTGACTGGTCACGGGGGCCCCTGAGCTGCCCTTCAGACACTGAGGATGATTTAAACTGAATTCACACATGAGAGTCAGTCAAACAAAAAGGCCTGCACTTATAAGCACTCCCAATCTGGCAGTCAATATCTATTGACATGAGCTGCGGTGTTAACTGCCTCTTGGTGTGAAACAGGCAGCTGCTGGCTCGCTTGAGCTTGACCAGCGCAGTGCCACTGATCCCATTCACCGCGCCTGCCTGCCTCCCTGCCTGCCCGCTTCCCTGCCAGCCAGCCCTGCCGGCTCTGTTTACGACATCAAAGCCAGGCACAGTTAGACAGGCAGCCATGCTAAAGCCCATCCCAGCAGCCTGCCGCTCCTCACAGCACTGCGAGATGGCCTCTGCGCGCAGGCCACTTCAAAGACACCTGCTGAGACGCCGAGATTATGTACGAATCACGCCGCAGCACGATCGCACCACGCGCACAACCATAAGGGCCGGACAGCGGCTCGGGACTGATTTCCTGTACGCAGCATTGCAGCCTGGCGTGGGTGCCTCGGACAATGGGCATGGCAGAGAGAGGCCGGATGCTAAAGCTTGTTCTTTGTCTGTCTGTGGTTGAGCAGTTCAAGGACACTGATTCACCACACTAGCAGGCCCTTTGAGGGGATGACGTGTCACTCAGAGCACATGTACAATAGGGCAGCGAGGCCTCTGCATGTTCACCCAGTGCCCTTCACTGTCTTCTCCACAGCCCTGAAATCAACCCACTGCTAAAACTACACTATATTATCAAAGAGCTGGAAACTGACAGTCGAATGTGAACACCCAGAACAATTTGCCAAATGCACACTAGCAGCTTACGGGGGCCCTGTCGTCGTTTATTTTATTATAAGCATCCAATAGAGTGACGCTGTCAGACAGAGAGCTTCCTCCCTGTGCACTGCAAATGGAGCATTGCTTCATTCCACACATAATAACATCATGAAGCTGAGAAAAACATTGAAAAATTCTTATTTAGTAAATAAATATTTAGAACTGCTGATTCTCTGGTCATTATGCAGTGTAAATTCTTGATGAAAAACAATTAGCATGCACTGAAGAGGACCTGTTACAGCGGGTTATATCCTTGTCAGATAAAAACAAACATTTTATATAGTTTCCTGTTCTCGTTCTTTAGTTCTTGTTATGTTTTTTTTTTAAATGACATTGTACAAAACATAGCATGCTGGTACCATCCACAAAATAAAACTGAAAATCCTGCAGGCTTTTGCAAACATGGAAAATCACTCGTCAAAATCTCCTGGCTGTTCCCACTGAACCCTTGGACTACTGACATAACGTTGAAGGATTAAGATTATCCCTTACATTACAGACCCATGCCCAGGCCACCGTCATAATGCTGAGAGCTTAACCCATTACTCGATTTGACCATTAAATCATTTTCTCATGGCCTGATGATTCATGATAGATGTGCACAATAAATGAGGTCTGAAATCAAGGCGTCTATACTGTTCTGTATAGGCAGAATTTCATTGGCTCAATCACAATGCACAATCATTCCGAAAGGAAGCAGTTGGGGGGAAAAACCCATTTGCTTCTCTGTGCGTGTGTGTGTGTGCGTGTGTGCGTGTCGGCCGTGTTGTGTTGACAGCTGTCAATGACAGAGTGACGCAAGCCAGTGGGCTCATGTCAGAGATTATGTAAGGAACTGGACAGGGCACAGCATTATGAACAGATTAACAATCCTTCCACCATCAGACAAACTGTGTTAACACGTTCTCATTTTAGAATATTTTGCAACAAAACCAAACAAAAGCTTATAAGGATCACAAGCCCGCTCTCAGGACAGTCAAAGAAAAGCGGGGTTTCTTAAAAAAAAACGAGAGAATTTACATCTACGTGGTCGACGTGCGACGAACTGGCACTAAGCAACGCCCCGCCATCATTACGTGCAGCCATTCATTTTGCCAGCCCAACTTCCCATTTGGCGGTGGAGATCAGCTGTCGGCTGATAAACAGAGTCTTCTCTAAACAGATACCCATGACAGTCAGATCTAGCTGCAGAGAGACGACAGCATAACAAGAGCTGGAATCAGAATTCTGCCACTTTTCATCTGCCAGGGCTCCGCTGTCATGTGAAGTCGCACAACACAATACTTTTTTATTCCCATTTATGCAGCAGAAGAAAGGTTATTTGAATGTCAGCGGCAAAGGACAGTTGTGGCACGGAACACAGGCTGAATAGTATAAATGTGTTATTTGTTTAGGGATCGGGGGCCGCTGGCGTGTTACCGCCGAGCTCTTCTAATGGCATTTGCTGGTTTGTAGCACGAAGTGAGCACACAGCGCCGCGCGTAAATTCACCTGCAGACCGCAGCTCTATATCATCACTTTAAACAGCTTCCATTCAACCTGTAAACACGCTGAAGTCATCAAAAAAATATTCTGACCAGAGGGATTAGAGCGAGGAAAGACATAATTGACACATTTTGATGTCTCTGTGCTGCTTCTTGCTAATTCCCCCCCAATCATTTAGCTGCCTAAGCTGTGATCCCCCTTCACTAGAGACCGGCTATATTTGAAGAGATATTTCCGTTTCAAAAGATGGGCTCTTTAAGCCTTTCCCTATTATTCCTTCATAGCAGTGCGGTGACTTTGCTGAAGCTCAGGTCTGGACCATCGCCCTGGGCTGCTTTTTGGATGAACTCATGCGTACATCTCTGTGTTTGTTTGTGTGTGAGGCCTATTAATATTTCAACACTGCCCAACTCCAGATGCCTGTACAACACAGCAGTGCTTCTCTCTTCATGTCTCTCCCTGTATTTACTTGACTGTTTTATTGAAGTGCATTCTGACACCCTCTATGAGGGGGAGCAGGAGAGGGGAAGATGTATTCCCAAACCGCAACATAAGACGTCTCTCTCCATGTCTCTTTCTCCACCGGCGTAACAGTAATTTGGGCACTAATTTATGTGTTGTTGTGGCAAAGATTGACGAGCTTCCTGACTGGGAGTCTGCGCGCCTGCACTCTAGGGGAAACAACAAAAGCCTGGGTTTACCGAGCAGACGAGCACCATGAAGGGTACATGTGTGCGGCGCTCCTCTCCCCTCCCCTGTCTGCCCCACCTGAGCTCAAATCTCTCTCCCCATCGCTCCTCACCTCCCTCTATCCATCTCCCCCCACCTATCCCCCTTCTTGTCTGCGACTGCAGTGACAAGTGAAGTTGTGCCCGGGTGCCGGGGACCGGAGGGCACGCCCCTTCTGTGTGTGAGCGTGCAGGCGTACGCGTGTGTGCCGGGAGGGAGAAAGGCTCACACTGTTTACTCTGATGGCAAAATACAATCTGTAGACAGTGCTCACTTATGCATTCTACCAGCCCCTAGTTAGTCATAGAGAGCCATGAGAGCTGAATAAAAAATCTGTGTTGCAAATATTTACATGCTTTGTCTAACTATTTAGATCATTTGGTTTGGGCCCCTTCATAAATTCAAATGCGATACATCCCCGATTATAATGACATGCATTTTTGAAGGGGAAGTAGAAGTTTTTACATCACGAGTCTGAGTCAGAGTTGCTTGTGCGTTGTTTTCTTCACTCATGCATTGTGCAGCAAGGCGCTGGGATGCACCAAAACTCAAAATCACTGAGGCTGAAATCACACAGGACCGACTGATTGACTGGTGCAGGAGCTGCTGTTTGAATTCTAAGATTTAGCCGCGGACCATGTGATGCTTCTGTACCTATAGGTCCTGACCAGTTGAACTAAGCAGGCGGTAGTTAAAGCCTCCATTGTGGTACAGTGGCTTAGTTAAGCACCTCTCAGCCCCCCCGTCTCCCTGCAGGGACGGCAGCCATGTAGGCTCCTTTAGAAAAACATAGCAATATATAAATAATGAATCCTTCAAAACATCCAGCGCAATTACACGCAGAAACCTTTACATAACAACAAAGAGCCTTATTCCATTGCACCAGGGAATTTGCTCCTGCCACACTGTCCAACTTCCTTCCTCCTATAATTGCTGTATTAGTATGCATTTCTGTAAGACAACCAGGATTCTTGCTGTGGGTTTTTGAATAGGATTTTTCTACTGTTCCACACAAAGAAATCAAAACTTACATCCATACAACTTCCTGCGTGGTGTTTTTGCCAGAGGGCTGGCAGAGAATATGAGCATTTTATGTGTGCATTTAAGGCATTTGCAAAGTTCCTATTTGGATGCCTCGGCTATGGCGGATATTGGGGGGAGCAGTGGGGGTGTGAGGTGGGGGGAAAGAGGAGGGAGGCTGGAGGCCCGTCTCATGCTGCTGCTCGGGGTCAGTGGGTCAGGGGCACGCAGCCAGAACACACATGGAGAGCAGGCTGAATAGTTCAGCTGACAGTAATTGTCCCTCTGTGGTCTCCTTAGGAAAACATGTTTCCAGACAACGCAGACTGGCTGCACGGGCCAGATAGTAATCACGATCTTGATTTGCTCCATCGAAGAGGGAAGCTCAGCATAAGCCTCCAGTTATGGCGCGAGTCAGTATTTCCATTGGAGCTGACATCAGCTGGAGCCAGCACTGCGCACATGTGTTAATAGATCAAGTGGTGAATGTTATTCCACGTAACACACTTCATTTCATTTTTTTTGTGGAAAAAAAACAAAAAAACACATGAGAGCAATGTCATCATGCAGCATCTCTACAAATAAGAAAATATCCACAGTTTAAAAGTGTGTGACAGTTCACAATACCTTAATTTTTCCTCTCTTGTGCCACGTTGGGATTACTGTGTCAAGTAACATTAGAACAGTACAGATGCATGATGCTAAGCCCTCAGTTAGCTGCTGGCTGCACATCGCCGCGCTCTTCCCCGTCAATGTTTATTACGTACGTGTGCACGTCATGCTGAATTATTCCTGAAATAATGGATACCAGATTGTGGAGAGAAACTTCACAATCATATTGACGTATATTATTTTATTGCATCTGAATCTTTCATTGTTCTGGAAATACCCAGCTCACATAATGGTTGTAAGATTTTACTGCCCCACCTATGGCAAATTAAACAGCTTACCATTGGTGTAATGTAATGTAATGTAATTTGTACTTAAGTACGAATTTGAAGTACTTTACTTGAGTATTTCCATGTTATGCTACTTGATACCTCATACATTTTAGAGACAAATATTGTATGTTTTAGATATAGATAGATAAATAGATTTAGATTATTAAAAAAAAATATATAAATAATCTAATAATGATGTATTATTATAGGTTAAGCTACCGAGCAGTATATACCATAGTTAAAATTAGCTCCACCTTTACCAGCTGACACATTAAAGGGCCAGTGTGTAAGATTTAGTGGGATCTATTGGCAGAAATGGAATATAATATTCATAATGTTGTTTCCATTAGAGCATAATGTTTTCGTTACTTTAGAATGAGCTCGTTATATTTAGGAAGTGGGTTACAGAGGGAGCGAGTCTGCCATGTTGCACCGTTGTGTTTCTACAGTAGCCCAGAATGTACAAACCAAACAGTGGCTCTGGAGAGCGCCTTTCACGTTTTTAGCATCTTTAGTGGCCGCTGTAAGGGAAAATTAGGAAATTATTTAGATAAAGACCAAGAATCCACAGACACGCTACTGCGTCTATGAGGGTGTACTTTGAGCTGAATGCTAAAATCAGCATGCTAACATGCTAATAATGACAATGACAACAGATGCTAATGTTTAGCAGGTATAATGTTTATCGTGATCACCCTATTAGTATAGGGGGATAGCGTGCTAACATTTAGCATGCTGTAGCACAATTAAAGCACAGCTGAGGCTGATGGGAGTGTTGTTACAGGAAATAGTAAAATGTAATCTGGAGATTACCAATGTTATTATCCTGTGGGAAACATGAATGGATTCAATTTACTGGAAGTCCAAGTTGTGAAGATATTTCAGTCTGAACCAAAGTGTGACATCGACATCCTGCAGCTCTGCTGCCAGCGAGGCTCAGAGTGGCTTCAGTCCTACATTGTTGATGTGGATGTTAACAGCTTCACAGCTGAAAGTCAGGTTCATCCTAACTGTCATTGCATTTGTTGTTTTCATATCCAGGTTGATTAATTAGTCAGCAGCGCAAGACTTGAAAAAACTGTTGTTGTGTCTGAAACCAGCGATGTGATTCACTCTGGTACTACTTGCAATAGAGCGGTGGAAGCTTACAGCAAAGAAAATATGCTTTCAAACATCTGAAACCGTAACAGGAGACGTTAAAAACGACAACTGAGTTTGGCTGCAGAAACACAGATTTCATGCATCACTCAGCTGTCATCCCACACAGCCAGCATGTCTTGTTCTGACAGGCTTTTGTACCCGAGTCCTGACCCACACAGGATGCTCACACTGGGAGCAGCTCTGATAAGTCACTCACTTCAGACCAGAGGTGGGTGATGATCCCTCCTCTGCAGCCGCCTGCAGGCACAGTGTTGAATCAGACAATCATACTTGTTTCTGATCTCGGTTTTGCCTTTGATAACATTGTACTGTTGCATTGAGCAGTTGTAGACATTAATAGAAAATGAGATGAGAAATGAGAAAAAAGATGTGGACACAAGAGGAGAGGAGGAGATGCCTGATGAGAGAACAGGAGAGAAGAGGCATGAGAGGAGATTAAAAAGGAAAGAGATGAAGGAGAAAAGATGAAGGAGAAGAGAAGGATGGGATGAGATAACGTCTGAGAGTGAATGCAAGGCGAGATAAAATGAGACGAGATGCAACATAAGGAAACAAAGCGGAGAGATCTAATGAGGATATGTAGAGATGAGACATAAAATTAAATTAGAGAGGAGAGGGACAGGATGAGGAGATTGGATAAAAACAGAAGAGAGGACAGGAGACGAGGATGTTAGAGAGGAGGTGCAAGCAGGAGAAATTATTACAAACATAATGATGGCCTCCACTAGCAAACTGTTATAAATTCGCTCCTCCTCATCCTCTGAGTTATCCCACCTTTCAAAAACGATGCTGCTATTTTACAAAGGAATTTACACCTTCTGAGAGCCAGGTGTAAGATTTAAGTTGTAACTTCTGCCTGTGTTGGAACTATTTCAGCTGGTGCAACCCTTAAAATGTCAGTAGCACAAACTCTGTCCTAAATTATAAATTACATTCAAAGTAGGCTACGTTATGCATGCAGCCCGCTGCAGATGAGGAAGGAGGGATTAGATGAGGAGAGAAAAGATAAAGCTTCATTCTATTTGAAGCACATATATACTCTATGACCATAGCCTAAATGAATAAAAGGGGCTGTTGTGCATTCAGCCACACATACCGTTTCCCTTTCACCTCACCGTGACTAATGTGATCGCTGTGTACACAGTAGCTGCCACAGATTACAGTTACCGTTGTATTTGTGCTGAAATCACTGTAACACACACACACACACACACGTTATCCTCGGAGAACTGACAGCTGCTTTAGGCGAAACCCCTCTGATCCCCCCAGTGGAAACATCAGTCCCGTGTGTTTCTGCTGACATTGTTTCTGTGGGGCTGATGTTTATTTAAAGCCATCCTGGCAGCTGGTAGGATTGTTTACAGCACAGAGATCAACAGGGGAGTTCACCCAGAGCTGAGAAACAATGAGAGTCTGATCCCGGAGGTATCTGTCAGGCATGTTGGAGGAGGGATGGATTTTGGCCAGGTATACACACACACACACACACACACACACACACATTAAAAAAAATTAGCATCTATAAATACTTCAGCTCCATGGCAACAGTTCAACAAACAGCTGTTGATTTAGACCACTGTGATGTTTGCTGCTGTAAACAGGTTCAGGTTAATGAATGACATGTGGGTTGTTGGTGAGGTGGCGCTACAACATCTCGAACACCAGGTCCATTCAGATTCAGACGTCCATGATAAACCTGAGAGATACGCAGAGCAGCAGCACAGTGAAGCACATGGTTCACATTTCAGCATGAGTTAGCATTACAGAATCAGTTCACAAGCAGTCATTGAAGAGCCATCATGAACTCATGAACGTAATTATGTTTTTTTCCAGTAAAACTGAACACTAAAGGTTGTGAAGCTCATTTTCGCCTCGTTTTATTCACCTAAATGTGACTGCTGGTTGTTTTTGAAGCCCGATTACAGCCTGATGGTACAGAGATGTCCCAAGCCGGTCCTAAGGGTCGGCATCATGGTACATTTTATTGGATCGAATTGGCCAGATCAAAATTTACCACAGCCGGGCTCTATACTGTGAGCATTTCAGGCTGTTTCATTTGTTTTTGGATTAAGAGAAGGTGAAAAACAAGAGCGTTGGATTTAGATCCCTTCAGCTGTTACTTCAGTTGGTCAGATACATATTTATATATCAACACTTAGGGGAGTCCTGTCTCAGACTCGATGTCAGCAGATACCCAATAATAAAGGACTCTGATCTGGGTCGGAAAAAACTTGATCAGGACACCCCTAGTACTAACAGCAAAGACTGTAATAGACCTGCAGGTCCACACATCAGTGTCATGTTTTGTGAAAAGAACAAGCTCTCATTCTGCTGTGAAGTTAGCAGTAATAAATATACAACGTCTGATTAGACTCAAAATAAAGCTTGCTGAGAAACATTTCAGGTGTTGCTCACAGGTTTATTTGGAAAGGTTTAGGAAAAGATCATGGTTTGGGTTATAATACATACATTATGTGTCTAGGTGGCGTCATGAAAGGGTTGTAAGTTTAAAAAAAAATTAATGTTGACGTCAGTTTCATATGGGATTCGCACCCCTGTCTCTTTTGTGAAGGTCCTGTATTTGACCCACCCATCCACCACAACCGCCTCCATTCAGTAACTTTGTCAGTTTTTATGCTACGGTCGTCCTTTGGTCCTGTCATTATCGCCCCCTGCTGGTATTGCATGAAGGTACATGCGTGTATTTTTCACGATTTACGGTGATTGAAAAAGCAATTTAAAGAGATGATTACGTCAGGTCAAACTAATTATTTTCTTTCTCTCAGGAATGATTGTGGTTGCAGTTTTCTTTGTAATGATCTGCGATTTTCTCGCGCTCTGGTCCTCTCTACGACAATTTAATTTTATTTTTCATGCTGAGAAAGTGTACGAGACCCCGTAGTCCCATTTCACAGTAGCTGGAACACCATAAAAACTTTCGCTATTTTGCAGAGAGGCTGTTATTACTACAGCTTTGGGAAATTAATTCAGATGCTTGTCATTTTGAAAAATAAACATATGATTCTTTCATCGATATAAAAGTTGCATTTTAGGGTGCACACTTTTCTTTTGTCCAAAAAGAGCCTGTGCAAGAAGCTGACAGGTTGCGTTACTGTTAATATTTCAGGTGCAGTGAAGCAGAAGGAGAGTTTGTGCAACATTTCAACAGATATTGATCAGAATCTGGGCAGATCCATCAGCATGGAAATAGGAACTGTCTTCAGCTGTTCCAAAAAAACTGCTTTAAGACTGATGTTTGTTGCCCGTGACTGTTTTACCAGGTCAAAAATCTTCTCCTTTATACCGACGATACATTGAAATATAAACTCCAGCATCTTACATTATGCCCACAGGCAGAGCGCTCTGTAAGGTGAGACACATTTTGAAGATGTTGCAGTGAACTTGCCCTGGAGTGAACTTGCACTGTTTTGGAAGCTACATGCTATTCCCAAAGCTTTCTCTACCTTAAAACTACCACATTCAGTTGTTTTTTACTTTAATGCCATCCAGAAGGAAATGTCAAACTAATTTGTATCATGCAACAGACGCGCTGCTAAAATGCCACAATTCTCTCACCAAACTACACCTGAAATTTAACAATTTACTGCTTTACTGCTGATTTACTTTCTATTCAAGCACAATAACAGGAAATTGCATCTGTTAGAATAAAAGAAAACTTACCTTTACTTCAGCTGTGGCAGCTGAAATGCCCTCGATATAACAGAGGGAGTCTGCTGACTATGATTCATGTCTCAGCAATCGCTAAAAGCACCATAACAGCTGAATATCTTGTGCAGGTGTTTCTGCTGAATACGCTGAACCAAATTTCCACACCAGTGTGAAAATTTCACTGCTGAGTTTTTTAATTGGTTGCAGAAATACACAGGATTTAGTTCTACTCAGAGCTCTGGTCAACTGTGTAATTAGCAACAGGTGTGAATGGTCCAATTAGTGGAGAACAGCCAAGGAACAACTGCCTGAGTATAAAACACTGCAGGAAATATCTTGTCGATGCTTTTATTGACTGCTGTGCTCACAAAGTGCAGAAGTCTGGTCATGGTTTCTGTTTTTTTGCCAACTGAATTGCTTTTTTGTCTTATGCATCATAAATATCTGCGGTGTGAATCACTTATCCTGTGTTCTCCTTTGGAAACAACACTGAAACCAAAATGGAGATATTTTGTATTTTATAATATGAATATTTAACATGAGTTCATGATGGCGCCCCCTAGGTGTGCATTAATTCAACAGACTACCGTTCTAGTGTCAGACTCTGAACAACAAACATTAGATTTCCTGCTGAAGTCTCTTTCTTATCTAACTCACAGACGTCTCGTCCTGCAGCTTACCTTGTTGAGCGAGCCTCCAAAAATTCACTGGGGAAAATCGCACTGCTGACTTGTCAGTTAGGAGTCTAGATGGCTAATTAGCTGCTCAGCTGCAGCACATTAAACAGCGTGTAAATGAACCCACAAATGTCTCTTTGGTCCAGTTAGACATTGGCGTGGCTTATTCTTCAATACCGCTAACCACATACTGTTGGCCCATCACTCTCTCAGCTGCTGTCAATCAAACACAGACAGGGACACGCCCCTTCAGCCTGCTCAGAGGAAGAGGATCATTTCTGATATTTTCTCTTGTTTCCTTCCTTTAAAAACTATTATAAATACTTTTATAAAACACCTTTCCACAAAAGGATGACTAAATGTGATTTCAGGTGGACTAATGAGAAAAAAATGTTGATGCTGCCAAAATATCTGACCTTGCATACAGCTTCCTCTTGTAGTGATTACAGCATCATCAAACACTTTTATGGTTAAACACTCGCATCACTTTGCTGAGGTTTGAGAAAGATCTTAGTCTGGGTTTAATACAGAAAAAGTCTGCAGTGACTTGAGACTCACGTTTATTAAAATTAACCAGAAATTACAACCTTTCCCTTAACCAAAGTTTTTCCTTGACCTAACCGCACAGAGAGTCTAGGGTCTGGATGTGAACCCTGGTTTCACACTGCTGTGCCTCAATACACCCACCATCCACCCGATTACTTTTGTCACCACAACGTACGATTTTGGAATTTATAGAAGTGATTTCTGGGAGAAAAGGTTTGAAGAAAAGGATTGTCAGACATGTTTCTGCAGAAATAAGCCTGTCTTGATAACAGCCGTCGATGTGTTTTGGATCATTTTTGTACCAACACTCTGAGTGGGAAAACAAAACATGATCACATGCGTTCTTACCAGAGACCAGAAAAAAAATATTTTCCTGAGAAACCCCAACCAACCAGACCACAATCCACACTAACACTGTCTGAAATCACTCCCTCATTCACTCCACCCTACATAATAGACACTCAGTCGTTTATCCTGCCGTGAGAAGTAAGTGCATACTGCAGATAGCCGTGAATCATCGTCATTTTGTGTCATCGCTGGAACATGTAGTGTCACATTACTGTAATTTTCATATAAAAAAATGCATTTGATTATGGGTTTGTTAGCAAAAAGTAGTCAACGTGCTTTGGACACTATTTATCTGCACGACACATGCACTTCACAGGAGCGCTAAAAAGCATTCAGATTTGTCTACGTGAGGCGTTTTCCACCGTTTACTGTCTGATCTGAATAAACAGGGATGAATGAATGTATGACGAAGGAGGATTTTTATGTGGTCGTGGATCTTGTTGCACAACGTGCTGCATTGCAGCTCCTCCACTAGAAATGATGGAGTCGTCAGAGCAGAGAGATGGAAAACAAGTGCGCCTGAAATAGGAGCGAGGCGATGGAGAAAATAAAATGTGTGTGAGAGAGATATTTAGTGAAAGAGAGAGAGAGAGAGAGAGAGAGAGAGAGAGTTCAGACCACAGCCGAACACGTCGTCACAGGTATCACGGTAACGCTGTTTATTGCAATCGCTTGGGTTGTGACCTGGAAAGGAAGTGTGTTTGTGTTGCACACTGACACACACACACACACACACACACACACACACACACACACACACACAGACAGTTGTGTTTCTATTACTTCTGGGGACATTATTTAGACTTACATTCATTTCCTGGAGACCTATCCGAACCTTTACCCCAAAATTTAATGATTTACTTTATGGGGAGGGGACTTGCCTTTTGTCCCCGTGAGGACGGCGAGTCCCCACAATGTGACTGTGTAAACACATGTATGTCCCCACAATGTGAGTAATACACATCCACACACACACACACACACACACACACACACACACACACAC
>JAPZEA010000023.1:17971297-17982604 GCA_029783685.1 Heniochus monoceros | reverse complement strand
AAAACATTCTAGCTCTCGACACTGAACACACCATACTGAACGCATCATTAAAACAGTAAAATAAAATGAGAAAAAAAGAAGGTGACGGACTCGGCCAATGGCCAATGATTTCTGCAACTGTCAAAGCAAATGATGCCAATTTTAAAAAATAAATCACAGAAATATTTGACTGAAACCCCTTAAACAAGAGTTTCTCAACCCTTTGGTCGGGATCCTGGGGTCATAATGTGCAGATGGAGTCACAGCAGATAAGGCTGGCATACTGGTATGTGTTTGACATATTTGCAGAAGAATAAAAAGGAAATTGGATTAAAAGACATCAGCATTTCTATATATACTCAGTGGGTGAACACAGGACTGGAAAATCCTGTGCACCGTAATGCAATCCAGCATGAGTCGTGATTATTATTACCTTTGTGAAAGTCACTGCAGTTGTATTTGTTGCTGACATGCACTCAAAGAGGTGTCAATTCAGCTACATTCAAATTTTGTAATTTTTTAGTTTGAACACAACAGCCTCAAAAATCACCAGTGGGTTGAATGAAAAGTGTAAACTATTGCTTGTTGATGTTAAATCATCCTCATCATCATCATGTTTTATTATTAATATTACTGCATGTAATGAAAATGCAAATGTGGAACTTAGTGAGGTGACTGCACGATGGGACTTTAGAAAGAAAAACCAAGTGGTATCAGGGGTCTCCCTAAATTCCCTACATTGCCATTACCAATTTTAAAAAGTGCATAATCAAATTATTTTGTATATTGCATGCTTAAATTGCATGCGCATGTGCATTTAGCACCCTTTTTTTGCAAGCATAATGATGCATTGCCACTGTTAGAACACCAGCCTTACAGTGAGCTGGATTCGGGGTGATGCCCACAAAACAGAAAAGCCAAAAGCCATAATCAGAAGGAGCTGGAGTAATGGAAAGAATCTGAGTCTAAAAGCTTTAATGGTCCTGCAAAATTGCTCTGCCACTTTATCCCTGGTGCCAAGCCAGATGTGAGGAAAAGATTCACATCTGAGAGATGATAAACGTGAACCAAAGGTTTGAAAGTCTCTGAGTGTATGAATCGCACAACTCCATGCACAGGCAGTGAACTGACATGTGTGAGCACAACCACAGCAACACACACCACGAAGGGTACAGCAACACATGTAAGCTTGCACACACCCGTACAGGTCCTCTCAAAGGAAAATGAAATACTGAGTGAAAGTAAAGTAGGAAATTACCCTTAAGTTAGAGGCATTTGACTAAGCCCAGCTCGGTGTTTCACCTGACTTAGGATCCAAATTGAGAACCCTGCCTGAACTCGGTGCCAACGTTGCAGAATGAGCGAAAACCATCTCGCGCAGCCTGACGGTTATCTCGAGCCGCCGCTGTTTGTTGTACCCCGCTGTTTGATTGGGCATGGGACAGGAGAGTCATTTAACCTTGCCCGTGATTGGACTAATCTGTCAAAACCACGAGGTGTGACTGACGAGACAAGATGAGTGACAGAGCTGTCTGGCACCCTGCTAATGGCTCGGACGGAGTCGTAGATTAATGTTTGTGCAGCGATATGGCCACAAAAACACTGTTCATTTTCACTGTTGCAGCCTCCTCTATGTACTGTAGGGGCAAATCAGTTCCACAGTAATCAATATCTCCATGCTGAGAAGCCATCAATACCCTTTAAACTATGGATAGTAATTAAAGCACTTCTGTAAAATGATGCTTTTACATGTGTTACACAGACACAGATTATAAGTTCTTACTCATTTTATTTTGTTTCTATTTTCATTTCTGCTTATTTTCTGATTAATTTTAAGATTTCTTCTTGCTGCAGCCATCACATATGTGATAGATTATGGTCACCTGTTATGTGTTTTATGTTATTAAGTACAGGCTGGCGCTTAGCTGTTAATAACAATAATTTCAGAAGACTGATCATGAATAAAAAAGTAATAACATCATATACACGACACTCACTAGCTACTGGTAATTCCAAACAAAAAACAATATCAAATTCAGAAATTGGAGCCCATCACTCCTCTCCTCCTCCTCTCCAGAGTGCACCTGCCTATCCTCCCAACTTCTATGGAGCCAAATCAAAAATCCATGCTCTCAATGGGCAGTCAATATCTCATTAACCAGTCCCTCCACACACAGTCAGGCAGCCAGGATGTTCGTCTGAGTGTGCACAGCACAGAACTGGCACACCTCACACACTTTAATAACCTGTGGGGACGCCATTCCACTTCCTCAGCCAGCTAAGAGGCAAGAGAGAGGGCTGAGGCACACACCCTCCGTCTGTCACAGTGACTCTTGTTTGTCTTGCCTCTGCCCAGATATGATCTTTTTGGACCGCAACATGTAAGGGATCCCTTGAGGAAGGTGAAATTACATCAAAACGTATTTAAAAAATGCGAGAGAAATGTAATTTCAGGGCTCTGCAAAATTTCATTTTGAATTATCAATAATGTTATTGGACTGTTAATATTCAAACTCAAATTATTTTAGTGACAAGCTAAAATTAAAATGATTATCTTAAAAGATTAAATGTAAGAACTCTTCTTCTTAAAATACTCCGGTATAATTGGGTCTTTTATTTTAAATCCTTGCAGGTGACCGGTGCTATATTTACCTTCCCCTTAATCTGTGGCGATTTTTCCTTTGGCTCTTCGTGTCCTCAGTCCCTAACTGGATAATAGCCAATCTTGTTAACCTCTGCTTTAATGTGTGAGAGCCTGCAGCACTTGGTACTGAGCACTTCAATCGGCCACTGATAGAAAGAGACAAAGAGTACCAAATCTACAGCAAATATTTACAGCCTTGTTAACATAGCCTTAAAGCGCCTCTCACAAGATATTTGGCTTTACCTCCTCCACGGCCCCAGAACATTTTTTACAGTCTAGTACACACTCGTGCTAAATCACATATTTATGTGCAGCCTGCATGCACTGTAGTGGCTCACTGGGTCCTGCTGTGGACAGTTGTAAAACACTGCTGCTACGTAGTCCTCGCCACAATAATGCTCTTTTTGAGGGGTTAATTATATGTACAGTGGATGAGACACTCTTTTTACCTTTTTCTGTTGATCCACACATCAAACAACTTTCTTTAATTATGTAATTGGAATTTTCATCTTAATTGTGCTGAGTAGGCTGGCTAATTTGCATGGGGTAATGAGAGGGATGTTTCCATTACAGGTAATTAGGTACTTGAGAGGCAGTGGTGTGGTAGAGAGGCTGAATAGAGAGGGAGAGGTGGGTAGAGGGGAGTGCAGGGGAGAGACAAAGCCACAGAGACACATAGAGATGTTTGGTATAATGTATTAGCATTATTTCGTGGTGTACAGTACAAAAAACAATAAAGAGAAATTGCCAAAAAAAGGCACGTGCAGCACGAACGTGTTACAATATTAACATAACAATAAGGAAGTGCATGCCAAGGCAGCGAGTCATTGTGCTGTTTATCCATTTCAATGACCATTTTCAAGAAGAAATTACAACTGCCATTTAAATTAGTTTCCAGTTATACAGCTTGTTCACATTTTAATTTAATTTCTGACATTGTCACACTATCCTGTCACGACACCTATCAAACTGAGAGTACCAGTGAGGGGTAAGACAGAGCTAAAAGAAGACATAAAGACGGGAAAACAGAAACTGGCTACGAAACAGGTGAACTGCTGATGACAAATAGAGAAAATGTCAGTGTGGCTCACCTCTAATCATCTGCCTAAATGCAATTAATTTATCCATAATGAAAAAAAAAAAACCACTGAGTCAAGGGAGAGTCAAGAGAAGAAGAAATAC
This sequence comes from Heniochus monoceros, assembly GCA_029783685.1. Lineage (NCBI taxonomy): Eukaryota > Metazoa > Chordata > Actinopteri > Chaetodontiformes > Chaetodontidae > Heniochus > Heniochus monoceros. The sequence goes on along the minus strand of JAPZEA010000023.1, from coordinate 17,978,799 downwards.
AGACATTAAAATACCGTGTGCACACTACACTTTAAAAAACAAAAAGTCACAGAAAAGCTACACAAGACAAGAGACTCGACTCTGTAGGAAAATATGTGATTTCACAAAGCCCTTCACTATAAATTGCATATAAAGGACATTAGGTCAAAGGCCATTTTTCATATGTGTCTCGCTGGAAATAAGATACAAGACTGCACTCTCTCTCAATTTCACACAATTTCACCAATGACTGCGAGCCTCACTTTGGAAATGAATTCTCACACCGTGATCAATAGAGAGAGAAAAAAAAGGAAAAATTTTCGCTGGTCAGAGTTGCAAGTTTCACACAAAGAGGAAGATACTCAGCAGCATGTCGGTGGCAAATCTAATATGTAAAAATATACACTGAAATTTAGATAAGCTGTAAGGGTTACTATTAATATTACTAATTCTAGCATTAATTCTATTTATACTGTATATATTAATATGTGTAAGTATTTTTAATGTGCTCCACTGCTTTTATGTCCTGACAGTAAATACAATAAAAATAGCAGAAATGCAAATGTATTTTTGGACAGGTGGGACTACAAGTATCACATCAAATTATCAGTGCTGACATCTCTCATTCAACGCAGAATGACAGCTGCCTGTGCCTCATCGTGGTTATTGCATCTGATTGTACCACGAGTGCGTGTGAGCACATATGTTCGGATCTGGCTGCTCACATTTCTCTGTATGCAAGAAAGAGAGCGTATTCACATGTGTGAAAAACATGATTATGTGCATGTTTGTGTGTGCAAGCATGCATGAGAGAAGTGTGTGCTGTATGTCTGAATGCACTTACAGTGTCTGTCTGCGTGTGTGTGTGTGTGTGTGTGTGTGTGTGTGTGTGTGTGTGTGTGCATGTATGGCTGTATGATGGAGGGGGTGGAAGAGCCGGGATTAAGCATACTAGATCAACATCAGAGCGACTGGGAGGACCCAGTCCTGCTCTCATGGCCACACATGTAAACCCGACTACCCAAAAAATAGGTCAGTGGAACACAACACACGCACAGATATATACACGCACATGCACCAGTATCAACTCAAAGAATCACAGTCTGCCAGCCGCGCCAGTGCCTTGTCGCCCGTCTGCGACCCACGTTCAACACTGCCACGCACATCTTCCCGCGGAACAGACACGTCCTCTGGACTGGAACAACAGGATTAAGAACGGGGCAGAAAGTAATAGCGACAGTAGCCTCCCCCCACACGACCCTCTGCCCCCCTCTCTCTGCATGCTACCTCACTTCTACGCCAAAAAAAAAACAAAAAAAACCCAAAAAACTTCTGCTTCTGAAGCTCAGGAGCTGTTCTTGTCAGAGGCGTGCAAAGATTACGCCGGCTGTGGTTTCCACAGCACCCCACACAACAGTAGCAGTGAGAAAAACACACGCTGAGAAGAATAAAATCAAAGCTAAATACCTTTACACATTTGTATAGGTTAAAGAATTCAAGCTCAGCTCCTCTTCCTGAATTAAAAAAAAAGAAGAAATTCTACTCATGCATGAAAAGAAATATTAGAGCTTAATTCACTTGCATGCATTCAATACAGTATTACTGTATTTCTCCCTCCTTCCTTCCCTCCCTTCTCTCTCTCTCTCTCTCGCTCTCTCTCTCTGTCACACTCATGCCTTGCAAATGAAATGCAAAGAGTTGGCAGGCTATGAATAGCGGAGCCGTACTTCCCTACTTGTTACTCAGGGTGCAGGATCAGCATGCATTTTGCTCTTACCTTTCATAGCTGAAATCACAAAATACATCATTAAGCTTCGAGTCCATAAGAGAACAACTATCACCAGCGCAAAGCCCTCCACTGCTGTCTCAGCAGCAGCTGGCCAGCACAGCTCTGTCTCTCAGCCTCCGAGCATGACCACACCAGAATCCATGTGACTGTGACATCAGTGTTCATGTCTGACTGCTCCCCACCCACTAGCCTTTGATTGGCACAGCATGCAGCCAGTAGGGGCGCTGAGAGCTCAGGCAGGGAAGCTGGCCCTCTTCCCACTGATTGCAGTCAGAGCCTTGTATACCGGCTTGCTAGACACAGCACACTCTCGCTATCTTCTGTGGCTTATCTTTTCAGTGCAAGGATAAAGTCAGAACCAGTTCTAGCAGCCACCAGTTGTTCACGCTCTTGTTCTGCCCCCGCTTCTACTCTCTCTTGGTTTTCTGCTTTTAAAAATGGTGCAATGTCAAGGATAAGAAAAAAAAAAAAAAAAAAGGCAAAGAGGGGATGAAAGGCTAGACGGGGATGAGAGAGAGGAGCGGAGGAAACAACAGAGAGAGGAAGCGACGGAAAGAAAGGATGGAGAAGAGGGGATGTGTGATTTCTCCGTGGCTCAAAGATCGAAGCGCTCCGCTCCCTCTCCTCCTCCTCCTCCTCCTCCTCCTCCTCCTCCCTGTCTGTAGATATGAGTGATCAGTGTGAGGCCAGATGTCTGCGAGCAGCGGTGGGCCCTGCACAGAGAGAAGATGAGTGGAGCCTCAGCTTCTTCCCCTGACCTCTCAGAGGACCCGCGTGCCCCCCTCTCCCCTCCCTCTCTCTCACACACACTCCGACTCTTTTCGACAGGTGAAGAAGGGGAGATAGTGACGGAAGGGTTTGGATGATCCCCTCCACCCCACAGCGACCGGGCGATGAGTTTCTCGCTATCATTCCTCCCCTCTCTCCCTCCTGTGCCCCTCGCTCTCGCCCCCTGCTTCCCATTCCAGTCCCTACTTCTCTCTCTCCCTCTCTGTCTCTCCTCCCCCTCTCCTCGCTCATCCTCTCTCATATGATAATCTGTTCTGACTCCTAACCAGCTGCCTCTCTCTGATACAATATTCTGGTTTTAGTGCAATCCAGCCTTGGCCAATAACCACGTTGCATTTGGCATCTCCATGAATAAGCTGGCGCTCATATCATCTACAAGACAAACATCATACAGCTTCGGTTTCAGGCGCTGCAATATTTGAAATCTAGAAATTAAAGGCAAAAATAAAAAATAAAATTTTTTTTTTACGCCACCAACATTTCAAATTTGGATATTTTAGAGGCTCATTTCACATTCTCCACGCTTGTTTGATATTGATAACACTACAGCAGCACTGTGTCTTTGCCACAGAACTGTGACGCCTCCACAGGGCAAGAATTTCATATTAATGCAATTGTAAGATACGTTTTGATTATTTATTTATTCCTGTTTTACTATCTATATTCATTTGATGCCGTCTATTCTGCTCATTGAATAAAGGTACTTCTAACCACATATGAAATGGAAATGAGGACTCAGCAGCTTGCAACATAAATCTTCCCATGACAATGTTTCATTAGGACCTCTATGATCCATTAGAGACACTAAACACATTAACTCACGCTGTGTCAACACTGGTCTCTTATTGCACACCGTCTAATGAACAAAATATCATTCAGAGGCTGATAGCATCAAATGGAGCGTGCCTGGGATACAAACTATGCGTAGACAGGCCCTGGTACACTATTCAAAACAATGCCATGTCAGACACAGCGCGCTTGTCTCATTTCGATTTTTTTGGCGTCTTCCCACAAGATCTTCAAAGTTCACCAGATGAGTCAGGGCCAAAGCCCACGCAGGAAGATGTTTAACTGCCACTATCTGTGGTCGGGCCGCTGTATCAGCCCCTCCAGAAACAACCGGCGGCTCGTCGCGCTGCGGCTTAACACTGAGCTACGGTTAAGGGGAAAGCAAAACAAAACACGATAGCAGGGGTTGAGTCTGTCGGCTGGTTATCCAAGAACATCTGAGGGGAGGATAACATCATGTTAGAGAGCTGGAAGGAGCGCATGTTTTGTCTTCTTCCAATCTGTGTGGCGAAGAAGTGAAGAGCTCAGAGGAATCCCTACAGGTGGGGGAATTACGAAGCACCTAACCGGCTACTTTAAACAATAAAAAAGGGAAACCTTTAAAATGTTGCACCCAAAGACTTTGTGCATGTAAAGACAGCTGCCTTTCACAGAACTTCTCAGTACAGCTCGAAAAACACCTTCATTGTCCCCCAACTTTGACCTTTAAAGAGCTGGTTCACCCATATTACAAAAGAACAACAACAACAACAAAAAAAAACCTTTCTACCAGCAGTTCGTGTGAAAGCTGCTGACAGTTCTGTAGATCATCCAGAGTAAGTTGAGCGCTTCCTGTGGACAGAGACGTTGCGGTTGAAATTCTCATTTTTACAGCGAACGTGAACCACGTCCACGGTTCAGATCTGGCTGGGGATTTTTGCTGCTGTCATTCCCCGTGTCTCTGTCCCTTCGTTTCCTGTCACCTCTCTGCTGTTGCTATCTTATGAAGGCATAAACTGTTAAAAAAAAAAAAAAAATCTTGTTTTTTCAATATTGTGAGCACCACAAGCTAAATTCCATTCATCTGCGTTGTAATGAGCCGGCAGCAGAAATCTTTACAGACCACACTTGAGGTTGAGTGAAAAAAAAACAACATCTTTTTGTTATTTTGGTGAATAATCCCTTTAAGAAAAACATCCAACTAACAAACCAATCTAGCTGTTGTTGTATCCTCTCAGCTCTACAAATATAGTTCCTCCAACTGTATATAATTGTGCTTAAAAGCCCAGGCCTCCCTGAGGAGAAACGCAAAGCAAAGCTGCTTCATTTGCTCTTGATCACACTCTCCCTTGACTGCTCCACATTACCAGTGACAGTATGCCAATACCATGCTGATACTTGTTCATTAGGGTATTGATTAAGCCACAAAAGGCACTGATGGCCAAACGTCTCTGGGTATTAATGTGGTGATCGCTGACGTGCACACCTGAATATGAAACAGAAATCTTGGCGGTGAAGTTGCAGCGACTCCGGGAGTGTCTGTCAGCGCCACAGCAACCAGCCACAACACACTAAATCCGCGCATTTAGACCAGCCCAGTCATGTGTCTCGCACTCCTCTTGGTTTAATTGAAGCAAACGTATTTACTGTAAACAAGCCCTGTGGAATGGAATTCAATTGAGATGAGGTGCAGAGCATCCACTGGTGCCCCAGGAGGAGAGGAGAGGACCAGAGCTGATAATGGCCTCATTAGCAGTCTGTCAGTAGCCATTCCACGCACATACTCACCACGCAGCTGATCCATGTTAACTCTTACAGCTCCGCACCGGCCTCAGACCCGCGCTGTGGCGGGCGTGCCGCTGCGCTCGGCGGCCTTTGACCCCCCGACAGGACAGACAGTTAAGGGCTTCCTTGTTTCATACCCCGATCTTGTCGCGAGGCACTTTAGAGAGTCGAGGCTTATATTCCACCACAGAGCCACCTGGGTGTTTGGAACCGCACCACCAGCCCGAAGCAGCGGTAGAATTAACAAGCTTCAACAGGCACTCCATGAAAACAATACAGATCAATTTAATATAGATGCCAAGGAGTGGAGGGCATAATATTAGAACCATAACAGCACCGGCCCACACCACACAATCATAAACCAATTTAGGGCCATTCCAGGCAATTTCCTGGGGGCTTCCACTTGTGGGAAGACTTCAATAAATCACACAGACAACAAAGGGAATATCTATTTCAGTGAAATAGAGGACACTATTGGGTTGTGTCCAGAGGACTGAGGGGGGTCGCGTTTAAAGACAAGTTTAAATAAGAGCAGCGAGAGTTTAAAAACATGCTACATGCCGCCGCTACGCTCAGGTTTTAAGCTATAATGTGTAGCTACAGGAAATGCTGTTAACTCATTACTGCTAATGGATTTTCCACAGAGCAGAGCAGCGTGTCTGGTGTAGCCAGGTGGCAGCTGTAGGTATGTTGTTTTTATAGTAACACTGTGATCAGATGACTCTATGTTAGCGAGTATATAAGCTGCCCTTCATCCTTTAAATGCACAGCAGACCCAGGGCCAGCTCATCACTATTCTCTCCCTGTATCTGTCACTCAACGCACATACACACAAGCACAATATTTATAGAACAGCGGGGTCAAAAGGAAGAGATATGAAAGCATATCATTCCTACATAGGTGAAGTGTACACCTGTCAACTGTCACGCAATCAGAATCAACAACACAGCACTTATAGTGAACGGCTGACAAGGCTATAGCCTTTTGTTTTACTGCCACGGATATTTATAGAGCTTAAATTCGTATCTTTTTTTTTTTTTTTTTTTTTTGAACAAACACAAAAATAAGAGCCTCTGGTATTTCCGAATCAATTCAATCAAATGTGTTTTCTCAAAGAAAAAAAATGGCACCGTGGTAGCAAAGCCAACGTGTCCTGTGTGGACTGACCAGGCTTCACGTCGTTTAAAGCGGACTTCCACATTTAATGACCCCCACCCACCCCCTCAATCCGCCCTTGCAGGTATGAGTGGGGTGGTGACAAGAGCCTGTGAACAATATGATAAGACTACTTCAATGAAAAACATCAAACGCCCTCAGCTGCTTCCTTTTCAGTCGCTATTTTGTTTAGTGGCACTTTAGTCGTTGCTGTTATTCCTCTGCTATATTTAAACTAAGTGGATTGCCAGGCCATTTCTTTCTGTCTTTGGGCACTTCAGAGGCAACAAAAGTGTTTACCCACTGCCCACCGCAACCGGATGTCCAATTGATTAATACACCCTCGAAAAAAAATGGACATTCCACAAAGGCTGCTATTTAAGTGGCTGGAATAAATCAGTTTATTTATTTGCTTTATCATATGAAGAGGCAGTTGTAGGGAGGGATCATCGGCGCTGCTGGAGCACTATCCCACATCTCACGCAGCAATTTTTCAATAGATCAATAGAAATCAGATTCAACAATGAATTGCACTGCATCTCTTTTGTGCGAAGCTGCCTTTGGGAGCAGAAAGGAAAGGGATAGGAGGATAGAGAGAGAGAAGGAGCGAAAGGGAACGAGGATGGGAGATTATCGCAGGCATGGCAGCCTGTGTGAGAGGCTTAGCCTGGCTAGGCAGGGAGGTGGAACCCTGTGAATTCTAATGAACTGGCAAGACTCCCCCAAAACCAGCTCCATCTCCGTGGCATGAGGACGACAGGAGGGAAAGGAGGAGGTGATTAGGAAGGCGCAGCCCCTCTACGGCAAACCAAACAGAGCAGGTCATTTTCCCTGTGATAATTATGGCCATAACCAGGCATGAGGGATTGGTAATGGACCTGCTTATTCTTCATGCCCTGCGCAGGCAACCACTGAGCCTGTCAAGGAGAAAAGCATGATGATGTGTTTTTTTTTTTCTGTTGGTAGGGTGACTCTGGTAAGAGTTGCAACGGCTGTTGAAAAGGGCAGCGGGGGAACTTGGCCTTTGAGGGGGAAGTTAACGAATGAACTTCATTATTGAGGAGCATACCAGGGAGACCCCCCGGAGTGTGTGATGTATTACCTAGCGTCAAACTTACACACTCCCCCAACATCACCAATATAGCTCTGGTGGGAGGTATGCGTGTAAACTAAAATAGTTAACCTACAGGCTTCGGGCTAGAAGAAAAGAAGAAAACACAGACGCGAACTGTGATGT
>JAPZEA010000023.1:17933399-17943527 GCA_029783685.1 Heniochus monoceros | reverse complement strand
CCCCCCCCCCCCCCCCCCCCCCCCCCCCCCCCCCCCCCCCCCCCCCCCCCCCCCCCCCCCCCCCCGAGCCACAGGAAGCTCACATCCAATTGCGTTTGGCCATGTGGAGAGACAAATACGGCAGTATGAGGGGAGCTCATGCCACAGCGGGCTTTGATGACTACATGCTGAGACGCCCCTACGACACGCTGATAGACAGTAGAAAGACCCCACCCCTCCTTTGCATTTACGAAGCCGAGCGGAATATAGACGCAACAGGAACAAGGCAGAGAGTCTGAGCACATTAGAGGTGCACTGATCCAAGACCGTGGCATGGTTATTTATTAATCAGCTGAGCTTAGCTAACTGCCTGCTTAGATGAACAGCACAAGCATGCGGTACATTGCAGCATCAGCCCCAAGACAGCAAAACTGTTGACATAATGCAACTTAAAATACACGCCGCGTTAACTTCAGATAAAGCTATCTGCGAGTGCAAGTTTGCATTTCCTCATATTCTTATTTTCATGTATCACTTTTCCATTAGTGATCACAGAAACTGTGAAATTAATACAATCTGACACAGTGAACAAACAATCTAAAGCTTAGCACTGTAAATCCATTTGAGCTTATTTGGCTGCAAAACAAAACATTACTATGTGATCCAAAGTAAATACTGTCAGAGTGTACAGCAAACAAAGAGTGTTTGCCCGTTTGCACATTATTCATCTCCTAGGGTGAAGTCACTGATGAGTAACAGCATGGCGATGTTGTCAGTAAATACACTCTAACATACACAAAATCACCCCTTTCATGTTGTACTTTTGGAGTTCACTGGCACCACAACACCGTGCGCTGACAATGTTTTTTGCCAATTTCAACACCTCACAGTTGGGGTGTCAGCACATTGAAATGGTGTTGAGAAACATAGCCTTTTAACTGAGACGAAACATCTCTTGGAGAAAAAAAAAAAAGAGGAAAGAAAAACAGAATGGGATGCAATTCTCCAGAGTGTATCCCCCTCATGTCTCTTCCACTGTTTTTTTGGCAGGCCGGGTAATACACAGGAAAGCACTGGCACACAACACTCTCTACCTGAACACAAAGGGAAACATCTCAGCCTGGAGTTTGGGCTTCAGAGACTAATAGGAGGCTTGCACATCACCACAGGGAAAACGAGTGATAGGCTCTCCATTGGCTTATACTGTTGATGCAAGCTTTACAGACTGAAGTGTTTTTTGCTAAGTTCTCCATTACTTCAGGAGCCATTTACGGAGGTGCCGTGAAGGAGTGATGGAGGCTTCCCAGAACATTTGTGGGAACAGGAGAGGTAGAAAGTTGATGTGGTCATTACTAGACACTTCCTTTCATCATTTCTGAGACTATCTCGCACACACTCTCATTCTCCCAGACTTCTGCAGCACTGAGCTGAGAGAGCCTAAGCCTCTTGGACAGTTCATTTAGGATAATGCAATGATGAGAAATGGGGAGGGGGGGAGACGTGTGTGTGTATGTGTGTGTGTGTGTGTGTGCATGCATATGAGTACATAAATGTATGATATTTTCCTCTGTAACTAAAGTGTTCTTTTCATCTTTGCGATTATTACGATACTCAAGTGTACATCATCTTTCTTATGCAACTTTGAATATATTTTACAGAGTCAATTCCACCTCCAAATTTTTATTTTTTATTTGCTTTATTTTATTTTATTATTGTATTTATGGCCTTTTTCATTGATTTGATTTCTCTTTCCATCCATCCATTATCTATACCTCTCTCCCAATATGAACCTATCCCAGCTCACTTTGGGTGAGAGGTCATCATCCACACTCACATTCACACCTACTCACCTTACCTGTATGTATTTGGAGTGTGGGAGGAAACCGGAGCACCCGGAGAAAACCCACGCAGACATGGGGAGAACATACAGACTCCACACAGAAAGGCCCGCCTCCTGTGAGGTGACAGTGTTAACCACTGCACCACCATGCTGCCCTCACATTTATAAATACTAATTATGAATGTATAATAATCACTATTATGCATAGATTCATAATTCATGTTTACAAAACCTTTTTTTTTTTTTTTTTTAAATTAGCTGAGCCTTGACAGTGCAATCCATTCTTCACGCACATCTTCCGTCAGACTTCCAATCTCTCCTTGTTTTTCCTTTGTCAGAGATTCAAGGTGGGCCACCTGAGCAGTTAGGCTCTGATTCTTTTCAGTTAGTCTTTCCTCATTTTCCTTCTGCTCATGAATGTTTACACGCAGATTTTCAACCTCTGCCTGTTTTTTGTCCATTTCAGATTCAAGCAGGGCCATCTTGGCACCATTGTTCTTATCCTTCTTGCTCAGATCAGATCAGATTTTTTAAAACTTTTTACAATAATTGAATGAACTATTTCTAACAATTGAATAAACTGTTTCTAACAATTGAACTCTTTACAACGAGTGCTGATCTGCAAACTGTCTTCACTGATGTTTTATGAAGTAAAGCAGCTCCAGAATCTCTTCCTCCGCTTCTTGCCCATTGCGAGCTGAAGCTGGTCATTGGTCTTTGTGAGGAGCTGGATCTCTTTGTCCCTCACTGCCTCCTCGCGGTTCCACATCTTTTCTTTGAACTCCATCATCCTCTCCAGCTCCGTCTTTTCTCGTCTCCACTGCTCCTCTCTTCTCTCCCAGCTCTCACAGAGGTCAGACAGCTCCTTTCTGCTCTTAATGAGCCTGTCTGAGAGCTCTTTCTGGAAGCTCTCTTCTCTCTGGGAGAGCTCCTTCTGGTGGCGCTCGTCTCTGTCAGCCAGCTGCTTGGTGAGTTCTTCCTTCAGAGCCTCACATTTCAGGTTGCTCTGTTTCAGAGCTTCCTGTGCCTCGCTCAGCTGGGCCCAGGTCTCCGAATGAGCTTTAGCGCAAGCTTGTGCTTCCTTCTCGGCCCTGCTGATCAGCTCATCTTTCTCTGTGAGGAGCTCTTCAAGCCAGCTGACTTTCTTCTGCCACATCTCTTCCTCATTCCTCAAGAGGCTGGGCTCCTGCTCTTTAACAGAGTCTCTCACCCTCTCAGTTTCCAGTCTCTGAGCGTGGAGGCTCTCTTGAAGAGAGACGATCTGCTCGTCTCTCTTCTTCATTTCCGTCTCTGCGTTCTCGCGCTCTTTTTTCAGTTCTTCCCACCAAGCATCATAGGTCAGGTTGTATTTGTCATTCATAGCAGAGAGATTGCGGTGAAGAGAGCTCATCTGTTCGTCTCTCTTCCTCATTTCCATCTCTGTGTTATCGCGATCTCTTTTCAGTTCTCTCCGGCAGACAACAATGTTATAGTCGTATTTGTCCTGCAGAGCAGAGAGATCGCACTGAAGAGAGCTGATCTGTTCGTCTCTCTGTTGAATGTCCTCTTTCGCCTTCTGGAGGTTGGCCTTTAACTTTGTATTTTCTTCTTCCATGGTGGACATCTTCACTTTGTATTTTTCCATCTCTGCCTCAAGTCTAATGTCCTCAATTTCCATCAGAGTTGCCCCGCTGACTGGACTCGCTCTTCTCGCCATGGTGGAGGATGATACAGAATGTGATCTGACAGGTGTGTCAGTCGTAAGGTGTTGTGGTTTATCTGATGCTTCCATAAATTCAGCTAAAATCGAATTAAAGATCAAATCGAATTAAAGCAGTTATTCGCTCTGTGTCTCTTACACGCCCCAAAATCCTTCAAGTAACACTGTGTTGTTTCTGTAATGAATGCACCTGAGATCAAAGCTACACGTGACGTCATCCGTGCCTTTGAAGTCTGGCATCTTTGATCGGTGGTGACGTCACGACAATGGCGCATGCGCCGTGGGATAACATTCTAACTGCAAAATTCAAAAGAAAACATATAAATACACAGGCTTATCATGTATGGTCTTATAACACTTACTTCGCTGTGTTTTACTCAACATCTTATTAACGATGGGTCCTGTTTCAGATACTGTACACGTCTTTCCTGTTTGTCGTCACAATCAGCACCCATCTTTCTCTGTTCACAGCATTTGCTTTTATGTCATTTCCGCATCAAGGGGATCGTGGCTTGTTTGCTGCTCTGTGCACAAGATGACACAAGATGATGGGCTCTATTTTCGCGAACCCCGCGGCGCGGCCAGACAAGCGTGCCGTGCCCAGTGCGTCGGACGCGTGCCAAACACACTTTTGGTCATTTCGTGGCCTGGCTTGGCACACCTGTGGTGCACTTGGGCACGTTGCGAGATGAGGAAGAAAACATTATCATACATTACAGGTGAGCGCGTCAGAGGCTGCGACAATCATGCCCCCATCCACTGCTTTCATCCCGTAAACACAGCGCACCTCCTTGTCATGACGGACAGACAACATGGGAATCCTCACACTGTGAACGATTGTCGTGTAGATTAACAGTAAAATACTGGCAGCAGGGTTGCCAGTTGTTTACTGTTAATTTTACAGTTCTCCTACTGTTATGTACTCTACAGTATGTTACTGTAATAATACCATGTACTGAATGACAGTATATTTCTGTATCTTTTGATTTTACAGCAGACTACTGGCAGCAGGGTTGCCAGTACATTACCGTTCTCTAGTTTGCTCACTGTAAACTCGATTTACAGTTTATTACTGTTATAATACCATGGACAATGGCAGGCACATATGATCAGAGCAATTACTGTTTAACTGAGATCTGATATGTTTTAAATTCTACACACATTTGATGCTCTTCTTCTTTTTTTTAGCTCTTTATAACTCTGGTTGAAAGTTCACCGTTTTTCCACTCAGCAGTTTTAGAAAATATGAATAATTTTGCTGAAAAAACTAAACAATAACAAACAAATAAAAAAGGTTCAGCCCCAATCATTTCCATACAGTCCCTTACCTTCCCTGAGGTTTGTCTCTTTTTCTTGACATTACTGTATGTCACTTCCTCTTCAGCCTGTGTTGAAATAGCAAGCCAAAGGTCAGAGGGCAAATGAATGGCAACTATGAATAAATAACCACGACTAATTCATTCATTAAACCTATTTCCACATTTGTGATGGCATGAAGCTCAATTTAGTCTCTCTCTATTAATGCTTACTGTATTCTCCTTTTGAAGATCAATAAGGGTGACATTCATTATTAAGATGGATATTATGTAGTTACACCCAGAAATTTTTATTACTGATATCGTTTAAGCAAATAGTCAGAATAGCACGCCTCCTTCTTTGTACTGGGACATGAATCAGAATATCATACCGCTGTTGTGGCTGATGATTCCACTTTGCTCTGCTCTAAAAATGAAAGAGTGAAAACTCATTTTACTGACTGTTATTGCTCAGTGACAATCATGCACAATAGTGTACATTTAAAGTAAAAATATATATAAATAACAAACCATGTTGGCATGAATTGGATTTATTCAACTTCAGCAGAGACTTACTCTGTCTTTTTAGCATACACCACATGAATAATGCCACCATTACAGTGAAGATGAGCAAACTCAAAGGGATGACGAAGCTCATTATGTCACCTGGAACACTGCAACATACATTAAAAACAAACAGTGCAAATGGATTAAGACGAACAGACTTGTGTAAACATTCCCACAATATAGTTGCATGTAAGCACAAAGCCTTCTAACCTGTCCTGTTCAGCCTGATCTGTGTTTGGTGGTTGGTCTGTGGGATTCATAGACTCTGGAGCAGGTGAAATGGGGGTTAAACTGCTTGTTGCTGTAACTGTTAGTGGCTTACTGATCATATGCATGTTTAACAGTACTCAGAGTTTAGATCTTAAAACAGGAATCAAGAGGGAGATTCGCCTTGAAGTGAATACACTAACTTTGCAGTGACCCACATCTTCACAGCACTACTTATTCTGCGTTATTGCGCAGTTACAGACCATTCACAGCTGATGAGAGGCTCTGTGAAAACCAGCTTTCAGTCTAACAAAGCTTCCATTGCCACACAGCGCTCCCTTTTCATTTTTACTGAACCACAGAAAGACCACAAGTCAGCTTGTCACACTTTTGTTGTGTTAAAATATCTAAAAATCTGTTATACAGCTAAGCCAGCTACCACATATTCACAGTATATTCGCCAAGAAGAGTTCTAGCCTGCACCACGTCTTCATTGCTTCCACTGAGGTACTGAGAACTGCTGTGCATATATTTCCAAGTTGATGACCAATATATCTCCTATAAACTGGTGGTTGGATTGGTTGGAGCATTCACTGAAGCAAAAGCTGGCTGGGTATCACTTTATGGTTCATTGTTGTCAAATATTAAATGAACAGAAATTAGCTGAAAGCGAAGTTGATGCGCTTTATTTTTGCTCCGTGGCAAAATGCTGGTTCGGATTACTGTGAAACAAACAGCTGGCAGCTTTTGAGGTCTCTGGGACACAGGGTAATAAGTTCAACAAGGCAAAGTGGTACTTAACAGGCATTCAGGGTGCATATATCAGGGAGGTACCGACGCATTGGAGTGAGTACCTCTCAGCCAATCACAATGAGCACTTGGAACAGTGATATAACCATATTTTTCTGACATGTATTCAATCAAGTCTGAAGACCAGTTAAACTCTCGACATCTAATTTCTGGTGCTGGGAAAACATCTTAAAATTCAGCCTATTAAAACAGCCCGTGTAACTTTGTAGCGGCGAGGTGTAATCATGTAATTACAAGCAACACATTCACGTCCGGATCCGTCCACAGTGCAGTGAGTAAGCATCGCTGAGTGTTGTATAAGCAATGGAAATTTGTGATAGTGTTTGCCATTGGAACAAAGGTTTTGCTTTTGCATCATATAACAATGGTGAGTCTCACACAGCAAACGTATCCAGCTTGTTGCTGGGAGATAAAATGGGTATGTTTGAGGCACTGAAGGCTATCTGAACCACTGAACCACCACTTATAGCATTATAAAGGTACCAGTCAATCTGCTGCTGGTGTTAATATTCTTTAGATGAAGTTTCAAAATCACAACTGGCAGCACGCTTCCTCTTGTCTTCCAGCTGAGGTGTTTGTCGCCCTGACCATGTGGAAAGAGGGTTCAATAAGCATTAAAAACTGAGCACTTTTTGAAATGTCACACACTTTAGGAATAGTTAGACATTTATTTGTTTTCTTGTTGAGAGTTAGATGAGTAGACTGGTTCCACTCTTATGTCTGTATGCTCAACATGTAGCTAGAGCCAGCAGGGCGTTAGCTTAGCTTAGCATATAGGTTGTTTGCATATGATGTCATGACACTCTTGTGGTGGCGCGAACTGCAGATGGAGGGCAGGAAGTGATTTTCTGCATAGGAAGCACTCTAACACACTCACAATGTGTCTTTTCCGGCAGAAAAAATGGGTTGTTAAATGTCTGCGAGATGTGTCAGATAATGCTGAAAATTGTGTAATATTAGCTGGTGGTATCTATGGTGATAGATTTAAAAGGAATAGGTACAAGCAACATGACTATCACTTGTTAAATCGGCGTTAATGGTTTCACATAAGACAGGAGAACGTAAGTAACGTGCACTGTCTTGTTTCGCAATGATCCACATCTTTGGTGGCATTTCACTGGACCTTTTGCGAGTTTTAACCTAGCAAAGGACCACAATGTAAACGTCAACATTCAGCACTGCGACGCTGAACGCTTGCTGCTTGGTTAATCCACAGGACAATAAAAGGTACTCACCCGAGCAAAAAACAAACGACAGTCATCCCGGAGCACCTTGGTGCCGAGGTCGTGGACCCAACCGCTAACAAAAAAAAAGCTGTATGCCGCCATCCTTTTGTCTGCTTTCATTTGGTTTCGAGAGTGGACTGACGTCGGAATGAGCAGGTAGTTTGTTACGTCTGCTGCCCCAGTAGCAGGCAAATCTTTCAGTTCAGGAGAATAATCGCCCCTCTTCATAACGAAAGGATCACATCCAACATGTGTTCTGATTTTCTGTTTATATCTTTCTTGTGATATCATCTAAACTTGCACAGTAAGAACTTCCCTCCATCTGAATTTAACATCACATGGCTGCAAACAACCTATTACGCTGATATAAAAAAAAATCAGTTGCTAAATATTCAAATCTGCAAATCTAGAGAACAAAGGATGAGTCCTTACAGCACTGTGATCAGGCGATCAATGCAATTCAATGCAAGTCCAGCTCTCATGCAGAATACAAAATGCTGTATTGACAAGAGCAGGATGTAAACATTAGCTGCTAATCAAAAATCCAAGGCCAACATCCATAAGCTGTGTTTACATGCTAATTTCTCAGCGTGTTATTGATAGTCGTTGTCATTGGACGGGATTTTATTGGTGCACTCGTTATTTACACACCTTCCCCATTTTAATATAGATGCATACTGGTGTCAGTTACAAAATGGGTGCTTGTTCCCACTGACGTTGTGTTTGTTTGTTGGAAATGAATAGCCTGAGCTACTTTGGTGACACAGCAATATCATTCTTCCTAAATGAAAGCACTTTCCCAAGTTCCTGCGTGTCGGCCGAGCAAACAAGCTCATTGACTGCGACGATAAGTAAGGCCGAAGTAATGCATTCACATAAACGGCGGCAGGAGAATAACAGTTGAAAAGCGGAACTGTATTTAACAGCCCTCTGAATGAATGAGTAAAGAAATGCCACAGCAGCTGCGTTTAGTGATACTGCGGGAGAACTTTCCACTTCATTCATCAGCAGCGAAAGAGGAAGTGGAGAGTGAGCGAATGGAAAAGGAGACAAAAATAAAATGAGAATGGGAAAGAGATAGAGATTTGATGAATGAGAAGGGCAAGCAAAGGGGAATTAGTAAGAGAAAGAGAAAACGGGAGAGAGAGAGCGCTGCAAACGCAGAAAAAAGGGGAGGAGGGCTGAAGAAAGAGAACAAAGGGGAGAAAGCACAATGTTTGGAAAGACAGTTGGGAGAGTGAGTCGAGTTCAGACTTTCAAAGAGATGCAGCGCCTGACTAATTTGCCAGCGCCGAGACCTCAACCAACCAAAGCCAATTTGTGCAGCACCCTGACTGTTGGCTTGACCTGCAGGTGTGTGTGTGTGTGTGTGTGTGTGTGTGTGCATGGGTCTGTGTAACAAACAAATGGTCCATGATATGGACTGTCTTTCTGTACTGTCTGCTTCAGGCTGCTGGCCAGTTTGTTTCCCAGCCACCCCTCAAACCTAACATATACAACTGCTTTTGTAAATCGACTGCTTCACAATCATTCTTTTGGAGAGATGAGATTTTTGTGTGTGTGTTTGTGTGTGTTCATTCTGTATACACTCACGTCCACATTCTCATCCTGTGAGCTTCTCTCCTTGCATTAAGGCTGTCTGACCTGTTCTTTATGCCTGCTGGTCACCCAGCCCTCTGAATCCACAGCAAACTGATGTATACAGTGTCAGCCCCCCTACAAACACACATTGACCAAGATTGAGGGCTGTCCAGTGCACGCAGGAGGTCGGCAACAAATCAGGAGTTGGAAGGAGAGTAGGATCCTTCTCCAACAGTGCCCAACACTTACAGAAAGATCTCATCATGTACTGTCTTCTTTTTTCCATGGAACAGGAGCACCGGTAACTTCAGCTAAAACCTTGTAGCTCTTTTAGTGTGTGCTGCTGTTGCTTGCAGATCAGTTAGTCCAATCTAATACAGAGCCAAATGTTGGCTCATCCATAGATTTCAGTCCTGGTTTTTCTGTGGTGTTTCGGTGTGACCATGTGGCCTCAGCTCCAGCTTGTGCTCTGGAGTTCTTGGCGGAGCCAGGACGGAAGCGGTTGGCCCAAACGATTCAGCAGATGCAGTAGCTCCATGTTGTGCTCACGGTAGTACTCTACCAGATAGGCACGTGACTGCACATGCGCACACACGCACACGCACGTACGCACACGCACCCACACACACACACACACACACAGATGACAACAACATCAGTCAAAGATGAGAACTACAGAAGAAAAAATTATTTGATGTAACATACAGAAGTTAAGAATGCAATACTTGTGCTGTGCACGTGTAACGGGTGGACATTTGGGGTTGGATGAGGAGTGCCATGAAAAACAATCACGATGGAGAGACGCTGCAGTTTAGACATGATGAACCATTGCTCTAGTTGGTATTTGGGGTGGTAGGACAGTGTGTGTGGGATTAATTCAAAATAAAGTACTGTGTGTGTGTGTTCATTGTAATGAAGGAACAT
>JAPZEA010000023.1:17871232-17884098 GCA_029783685.1 Heniochus monoceros | reverse complement strand
CGTTACAGAAGCAGAAATAAGAAACGACCTGGAGACGAGAAAAGTATTTGAATCAAAATGCAAAACATTTATTAAGACTAACATGAACTGAAGCTCTCAATCAATGTGCAGCAGCGAGTCTCTGCAGGCAGCAGGAAAAAACATCGACAGTCTGCTCTATTCTCCAGCACTCTGGCTGCAGGTCTGATTAACAGGAAGTGACGAGAGCAGCGAGTCTGCGTGAGAGCTGTAATCAGCAGCAGCCGAGTCTCGAGTGGCTTCGTAACACTGTCGGTTGTACATGCCTCCATTTATAAGGCTGGCAGTTAGCTTGGTAACATATAAACGTTGAGGAAGTGGAAGAAGGCGAGAGCTTTTTGTCAGTGTTGGTGTTGGACTATTTCCTGGAGGCAGCACCAGCGCAGACCTGCTTCAGTTGGGTTGAGACCTGGTGGAGGTCTGTGAAGGTCACATCATGTCCGAACCATCCAGTGAGCCTGTGTGGAAGATTCTGCATTCTTCCTGTTATGCTTCCCCCCGTTTTCCTGTTTTTCCTGCCATTTTTCCACCTCTCTGTAACTTTTATGCAAATTTAAAGATTCATTCATTCATTCAATCAACAGAAAAATGGTGCAGACTTGTCGTGCAGTTCACCCTCTGGGGAGCATGAATGTGCACGGTAAGATATATGGAAATAAGCTCGTTAGACGCAGCTCCTGAGGGACGTGAAACCCGACCGACCACCAGACTTTACCTTCACCTTCAGTCCTAAAAGTTTGTAGCTTTCATACAAAAGTCAAATTCAAAGTCTCCTCCTGAGCCAACTGAACCTCCTCCCTGTCCCTCTCCCTGTGCACAGATTGTCTTACAGTCTTCAAATTAGGCAGAAGGAAGCTGAAACTGGGTGCAACATTACTTTCTGACAATAATACACACTGTACACACAGGAAGTACTCAGAAATAGCGCAGTGGATTTTCCCCTCAGCTCGGAACAACTTGATTGTCACCTCATTATTCTCCATGAGCCAGAGCAGCATCCCTTTCTTAAAATTCACTACAGGATCAATATTGTGAAGTGTTCCAGTAATGTGTGTCATCTCCAGCACCGGGCTCATTGAATCAGCTTCTCCTCTCCGCATCACTGAGCTGTTACTGATGACGCCGATGAGGAATAAATCCGAAGCCCCTCGGCGTACCTGGCTCTCCGTCTCACTGTGTGAATATTCACAGATGAACAGTCCGCTGGGGAGAAGCCGAGCAGCACAAACTCACTGAGGAATTCATCCGCTAACTCGGTCCATAATCTCGACAGCGAGTCCAACAATTAGAAATCGTTACCCATTTGCCACCTCAACAGCTCGCTGCACAAACAGGCAGCTAAGATAGAGCAGTAATGAGGAGATAATTCTGTTATTCAAACTACACTGCAGTGCATTGTTGTTGTGGTGTCACTGTGAGGTTTCACCCTCCTCCTCCTCCTCCTCCTCCTCTCTGCCTGCAGCAGTGATTAAGTGAAGTTAATGAATGCCACAGTGAGCGTTCACCTCGAGTCCATGCAGAAAAAAACGACGTTTAGACGAAAAGCTGCAGCTCTGACGAGGTCCTGCCTCATTATGCAGGTTCAAGAAAATGTACAGCAAAGCAGCAAGAGCTGAGAACATCCCACTGTACTGAACTCTGTTTTATATGAGTAAATGACACTGACGCAAATTAGTGTATTTTCTGCAGTAACAGCAAATGTGCCACAAAACCAAAACCAGGAGCTAAAGAGGCTGAAAGGCTCAGTCGAGTTGAGGAACGGCAGCGTCGGGTTTGTCACGACGAACGACTCCTTTCACATCAAACAGAAGATGAGTTTCAATTAAAACGTATCACACATGAAAGAAAATGCAAATGAAACCATTACCACTGAGCAATTATCAGGAGTTTGAGAGAACGTTAACGTCCGTCCACAGAAACCAGCTGCGTCTGGTCTGAGCCCAAGCTATCTAACATGCTAACCATCGAGCCACCGTGTCTATTTTGGACAGATAAACAGCACAGAATGTTCTCCAGCTGCTGCCAAGTGTCCTCCACATCTGCAGCTTCATCCACAGTCTCATTATAGCTTCAGCACACACTGTGGTAAATACCAGGAGCGGTCATCCTGACAGAGCCGGCGAAAACACACAACTCATGCTAGGAAATATGAAAAGTGGCTGTTGCTTTTTATATGGAGGACATGGAGTGCATTTCCCTTTAACATCCTCCACTGTAACTGTGTGTGTGTGTGTGTGTGTGTGTGTGTGTGTGTGTGTGTGTCGAAGTTAGGTGGAGGGAGTTATATTTAACAGGAATGGAAGGCACACAAAATGTACAGGCTGATTTTATCCAGTGCATGAATTTCTATTTTTGTACA
This sequence comes from Heniochus monoceros, assembly GCA_029783685.1. Classification (NCBI taxonomy): domain Eukaryota; kingdom Metazoa; phylum Chordata; class Actinopteri; order Chaetodontiformes; family Chaetodontidae; genus Heniochus; species Heniochus monoceros. The sequence continues at coordinate 17,881,721 of JAPZEA010000023.1, read as the reverse complement.
TTAATTTTACAACCCAGTAAACTCAGATAACACCTGGAGATAAGTTGAAAAGTGAAAAGTCAGTGTAAACCTACAGTAACATTTGGTTTTTCACTGGGATTGAAAAGGGCTCGCAACAGAGCTAAAGGAGGGTAATTTCCATATTAATGACCTGTTCGATGAAGCTCATTTAAATGATAAAAATGTTGTGGAAAAACCTCTCATTTCCTCTTAATGAACAAAGTACGGTGGGGTTGTTCTTAGAGTTTGGGGAGTTTTTCATACAGCAGCATCCTGTCACTGTACGGCAAGTTTTAATAGGAATGGGAAACATTATATGTTGGAAATAATAAATATTAAAAAACTGACACTGTGACAGAAAGGTTTTTATTTATCTCTAAGCGCAATTCTTGTAGTAATCTGTAGTGTACTGTTGTACTGGCCTGCACCATGTTGACAGCATTCCTGTTATTTAGTCCACTCCTGCAAAACGCTCCTTTCTCAGCGACTGTGATTTTCAAATTAGCCCATTCAAGGTAGAATTGTTTTTATGAGTTAAAACATCAAACTCGTGCCACTGGAGAAAACTCACATACAATGTTAAATATCCTCCACAACAGGCAGATGATAAGCCACACTGAGTACCCCCGCTGTGCAGGGGCCTCATAAATGTCACAGGGAAAGCTTTGCCACATGCCAAAGGCACTCGTCTCCATTAACACTGCACCGGGGGAGACTTACTTAGACTGACAGGCGGCAACAATACTGAAAACTCTCCCAACTGTGAGAAGAGAGACACAAAATGAAGAGAAGTGAGAAAAATGAGTTTGGAACTTTCATTGTCCTACGCCTTCCCTCCGCACAGATGCGCAGCTGAGCCGGTGCAGCTGGCCAACTGACAAATGGGAAAAAATAGTCCAATTTGAGCTGGTCGTTAGCAGTCGGAGCGCAGCATTCCAGATAAATGAGCGGCTGCCTCAGGTATGGCAGGAGATCTTCCTGAAGCATTCCTGGGAGACCGGTCCGTACCACTGCAACCACTTAGCCATGCCTTCGATCCGACAGGCCCGACACTACAGCAGAGGTGACCTTGCAGTGCCGCTCCTGCCGGGCTTCTTATTTTTACACTCCCCCTCGCAGCCCCCTCTTCTCCCTTGGCCTGCACTCCTCTTTTTTTCTAATCCCCACTTAAAGAGGCAGTGTGGTGGTTTTTATATCATTAACTTCCCCTTCCCACCACTATTTGTCCACAGACAGAAGCAACGATGGAGAGAGAGCGAGCGAGGGAGGAGTGGAAGCGTTCGTCTGGGCTGGATCCAGGGTGAAGGGTGGGGGGAGAGCCAACTCCATTAAAAGTGTCTATGAGGGGCTGAGCTGAGTCAAACACTTACTACGGATGTTTGGACTCTGACCCTCCCCTTGTTGACGCTATGTAAGTCTGCCTCTCTCGCTGCGTGTGTTTGAGTGTGTGTGTGTGTCTGAGAGTGTTTGTGCATGGCGCTGTGTGCCAGCGTACGCTACTGTGCCTAAGTATATATGTTTCAGTGCCAGCTGCCAGAGCGAGGCCACTTTCTTTCGCACACCCACTGTGGCCTGTGGGACCGTAATCTTTGTCAATGCCACGCTGGTTACGTTTCGCAAGAGCCCTGAACGGAGCGGGCCAAACAAACACAGACATGGTTGATTCCGCTTGTTTTTCACTCTATTTTCAGGACACAGCTAGTGAAACCCTGATCCAGAGGCAGGATTTAGACACTACCAGATTAGAAATGAATCGCAAGCCAATTTAGAAAAGTGGTTGGATGCCCTCGATGAACTGTCTGCAGAAGTAAGCACATACAGCGAAACAATGCGCTGACATAAACTGTCACAGAAACGCACTTTTTCACTGACTAGTGCGTGATCTTCAAAATGTTTTGACATCTGAAGACAATTTATGTTCCTATGGGAATGTGTCACTTAAATCCACTTCTAGGACTGCGCCCAATGTCATGTTTTTTACAGTCAATACTTCATATTTTATGACGTCACCACCCTAAAAAAAAAAAAAAAGAAAAAGAAAAATCCTCGATTTGAATAAAGTGATTCATGTGATTAAATGAGTTATTACATCAAATAACTGTAACAATAACCCCAGCATCACTGAATGTAACACTCTGCTGAAAACCTACACAGTGCAAAACCTACTTTTTGCACTACTCTGTTATTCGTGTTAACAGTTGCTAATATCCATTGCATCTGTGCAACTATATCGTGCATTGCATATTTTTTGATATGCTTGTATATTTTTTTACTGTACTTTACTGGGCTATATATTTTTTACTGTGTTATATATTTTCTATAGTACAAAACCAACATATTTTACTATCCATATCTTATTCATGTGCAATCCAAAATTTTCCATTATGAAACAATCCTTCACAAGGAAATATAATTTTTATACTCTTTTGGTATATAAGGTACATATATATGTATACTCGATTTTATTTTGTATCCTTTTTATTACCTATTTGTTCTTTACTCCTTTTTTTATTCTTGCTGTCTGTAACAACTAAATTTCCCCGGCGTGGGATCAATAAAGTTTTATCTTATCTCTTATCTCATGTATATAATTTGCCCATTTCGTCAACATAAATACATGTCGGCAGCAGGCTAATCCAATAAAGGCGTAAAATAATGATGAAGTAATAATGACCTTAAGGTTTATTGATGCTAGACCGCCCCGATGATACCAGTGCATGCCTCACTTTGTGTGCGCCACGCGAGGGAGCAAACAGTTTTCTGACCACGGTGAAAATGTTTGAAAAGCTAAATGTAAACAAAAATATTGATTGAAGCGGAATATTTCATTAGATGGAAACATGTTGTGAATTTTGGCAGCATTTTTCAATAAATTTTGACTTTTGGACTTGGCAGCATTCTGGAGTTATTGGAAACTCGATCACATGAGTCGCAAACAATCCTACGCAGCAGCCACCACTGGAATCTAATTCTACAAATACTACAATACTAATATCAGTGTAGGCTAATCTTTATCTGTAACTGGGCAGAAATACCAGGTTTGAACCAACACGTGCTCATCCCACATCGTAAAAGAACGAAACCGATCACAAAGCCTTTCAAACGTGGTTAACGCTACAAAATTGTCACAGTTTTTGGCGCCAAAACTACTTGGTTTAATTTAAGGTTAGACTTAATTTAATCATGACAGCCTTGGAATTACACCGGACCCTTTAAACAGAATTAATAAGAATATAAAATAAATAAATTTAAAAAGCTGCGCGGTATTCAAACGTTAAGGTTATGAACGAAGCTTCGAACTATTGGGCACAGCCCTTTTCACCACTCTATGCACATCACCCATTCTTGGCTTTAGTTAAAGCAGAAGCTCTCCATCTCTGTGGACACTAATAGAAACCAGTGTGTGTCTCTCATCAGCCTCTCCACACTTCACACAGCCACTTCCTGACAGCTACTTCATTGAATAAATCATGACTATTGATTAACATGCACACAACAGCCTGCACAGGCACATTCTGAGGTTTGTTTCTTGAGTGCCAAGCTCATTTAACATGGGCTCTTCCATGTGAGTAATTGTGCACGCTTCCAGCCATCTACATACCCCCCACCCACCCACCCCCATCCCCCCATCATATAAAATAGAAAATCCCACAGCTATTTCTCCTGCAGAAATTAGCGAATTGTGATGAGGCGAACTGAATCAATTATTGCCTTAAGGTCAGAACCTATTAAAACATTTTCCCCCTGTTGCCATCAATTATCTGTTCTGACGTACGCAATCTAATTTTGTGCACTACAACAAAATGTGACACACCTTGTGATTGTAATTATCTATTAGTATTCATTGGTCTTTTTCTTGAAATTCGCAGCGCTCCTCACAACACTCATGCCTGACTTGACTACAATGGCACGAATCAACGCTTTGGTGAGAATTTCTCCCAGATATTCTCCTCGCGTCATGCTTCTTAACAGAGACACGTCGCGAATCGTCTCTGCTAAAGCTTCAATTTTGAGAAACATAAGAGAAGCGGTGGAATTTATCTTTTTATTAAAAATACATTTCTATCAAAAAATTGTTAAATCTTTAATTTTGTGTGCAACGCCGAGTTCAGCCGAGACACGAAGGACATCTGCAAAATTGACATCTTGTCTACAAAGAGTAAATGTTGAAACTGGGACATCATTTATACCCCTCTGCACCCCTGTATTAGTGCACAAGATAAATGTGCTTTTAACTTGTTCTGCACACTCTGTAATGTTGATCTGCAGAGGGAAGAGGAGAGGAGAGGAGAGGAGGGGAGAGGAGAGGAGGGGAGAGGAGAGGAGAGGAGAGGACTGTCATAATTTGGAAAAAGGGATCCCAGAGACAAGGTGCGCTCTGGGACTTGTTCAATCACCTCAGTGCTACAGTGAGTATGTAGATCCCGTCATGCATCCATAGGTGTCCCTGGTCATCGCAGCCAGTCCCTCCCCCTGCCCAACAAATGAGCCGCCACTCGTACGTGAACGCTCATTATAAATGAGGATGTACATTTGGGAGCTGAGGTGGTGGGGGGTGAATAAAGGAGAGCCAAGGCAGGAACACCAGGACTTCCCTCCCACTCTGTCCATCCCACCCTCCCTCCCTCTCTCGCTCTCTCTTTCTTTTCCTCCTGTGGAAAGCTGAAGACCAGCAGAGGAGGGTGAAAGCATCTGGATCATGACCTTTCCTCGGGCGCGCTGAGACAAATTAAAGCCAGACATCTGATGAGAGGAGACTGTGGAGACCTTCCAAGCTGCTCCAAGAGCTGCCTCAACGCTTCCACACTTTCAAGTCACTGCACATAGACCAGGTTACATTGTCCAGCTATTTTAATAACAAGCTGGGGGCCTGCGGTGCCTCTCACTATAACAGATCATGTGGATCACTCCGGAGGATCACGGCTAAATTATTAGATTTTATGATGTTTATATAGAAAAAAAGGATGTCTAAATTCACACTGTCGAAAAGACAAGAAACAAACATTTAACTGTAAGGAGCTACATCCTCTCTGCTAGCTCCCAATGACACAGCAAAAGCTGTGAAGACTCTGAGGCAGAATCCAACCACACAACAGACTACCTCAGCTATGGAACTAATTGTTTCCATTTCAAAGCCGATTAGCAGCCTCGGGGAAACTCTGACAGTTGGACACCACAGAACCAAACATCCAGGAAGAGGAGCTGTGGCTGAGGCTCAAGCTGATCACCCAGCACATCTGCTTCTCAGCACTCTGGCATAGACGGAGACTCACTTAGCATCATGGTCCACCTCAGTCAAGACCAACAGAAGCTACGCATTACAGACTGGCTAGACTAAATAAAGCGTTCTCCCTGAGGTCTGAACGGAAAAAGACTCGTGGAAAGTCGCACTTAATTGCTGAGGAAAACCAAGAGACAGGGAGGCTATTGCTTAATACATCAGGAACAAGTGCTGAGATTGGCTCGACGTGGATGTAATTAAGCGTGGATTCAGAGGCGGCCAGAGGACCTGCTACCCGCAGTAACAGAGCATGCAGATTCTGATTTTATGTGCAATTTTCAGCGGAATATGACAAGTGATTGAGCTCAGTGCAAAATGAGTCAGGCTGATGAAACATCCAGGAAAAGTTTTGGAAATGTGTTCATGTTATTGTGATGGGTGTGAATGAAAACCCTTCATCAAGTATATATGTATTTTAAAAAGGAAGAAAAAACACTGCCTGTGCATTTGTTCATGACAAAATAGCAAAATCTCAAAAGTGAGAGTATTAATTTGAGTTAATATTGGAAAAAGTTAACTATGCCAGACTTGATCCATCACCGAGTATAAACTCAGTGCTTGGTTACAATTTGGTGGATTAAATGAAAAAAAACTTGCTTACCTGAGGTGCAGAAGGAAGCGGTGACCAACGATGGGACGACAGCATGAGGAAAGAAGAGAGAACATTTCTAATTAGGCAAGCTGGGGCCTGTTTTCTCAGTTAAACACAGTACATGAAGTTCAGTTTAAATACCTTTGATCAAACAACATTTATGGATCAATAACATGCAAACAATCTGTTACAGTGTGGCGTTCAGGCGCCATAACGCGTTCTGACCAAACAGGGATAAGTGCTCTCATAAGATGAAACCTCCGTGATCCCCAGGGGAAAGATGGGAAACATTTCATTTAAACCCCACCTTTCATATGTGTAGTCTACGCCCTATAGACTCGGGCTCATCCTTGACAAGCTCAAAAATATATAGAGCTTGTAAGACACAAACACTCTCCTGGAAGTCTCTTTGCCTCCCTCCCATATCCATAAATCTATCCAGACAGTCGCAGTGGCAGGTTAAAACATCGGAGTAGATGTCAATGCAGGGAAAAACACTATTGTTTGAAGAACAGATTATGCGACCAGGGCAGTTGTTACACTAAAGTAAGGTTTGTAAAGCTGTAATGGAGGGGATGTCTCTGCAGGAGAGCCTTCAGCCGGGGCTGAATACTGATGCGTCTGACTGATTGCCACGTCTGTGGGATCTAATTTGAAAGGTGGACAGTGATGAATGTCTTTCCTCCACTTACTGGCCGTCTGATGTATTATGCATCCCCATCTGATCAGAGAGGCTGATGAGGCGCGGGGAGATGAGGGGTGTCCGTGTCCGACGCACCCTGACATTGGTTATATAAATGACTGCACCTCCACGCCTTTCATTTCCCAGCTCACAGGTCACGGGAGGAGCTAATAGGGCCATCGTTAATAGGGGATGACTGACTTCAGCTGGGGCCGCCCGTGCATTTTGATGGGCTACACATTTGACAAAGTCTCTTAACTCAGTGGCTGAACCGTGCTCCCCTGTCAGCCTGGAGTCTAATTGTCAGAGACACAAACGTGGGCAGCAGCCGGAGGATAGTGCTATCGGCTGCCCAGCCGCCACTGTGATCATCTGTCTGTGTACATCTTGGCTCTGCATGAGAAAAGGTATGCTTACTTCAGTTGTTTGGCAGACACACGTGGAGGAAAAAGGACCCTTATTGTTACAGCCTGCCAGCGACAAAACCCATGATTTAAGACTACTGCTTTGATCCGTGGCTACCGGATAGCGTATTGTGCTGCTGACACATTGCCAGCTGTATAACTGAAGGAGTGAAACCCTTCTATTAGCCTGTAGGAAAAAGCCTGAGCGCCGTACCATGTTTTGTTCTCTCCCCAGGAAAAACAGCATTGGTAATTGTGCCTCAGCAGAGGGAGTGGAGTCGGCTCGTTCTTTGTTTAAGTGTCCACCAGGAGAGCACTCTCTGACACAACCAGGGCTCCTGAGCGCCCATCAACCGCACATTTTAATGTGCTGAAGCAATATTAACCGCAGCGGCAAATAAAGAAGCCCCGGCCCTGGCGGGCACAACGTGGGCCCTAACGAGTTTATGGCTGCCCTAATTGAGCCATTTTCACATCAGCTGCTGTTTTTTTGTCAGATCAGGAACTACTCTCCCACTCCCAGCTGTGATTTTCTCTCCAACAGTCAGCTCACGGCCCCAATATCAACCCTGCACAACGGAAGGTCACCGTTGGTACAGATAAACCCATTCACAGAGGCCCACACGCTGACACACCCCGAGAAGGGTTTGTAGTAGAGAAAACATCTCCTGGAAATACAGAACAGGATGTATGATCGCTCCTCAGCGCTGATAAGACGGAGCACAAGTGCAAAAGTTGACAGTGATTAAGGGCTGCTGGTGTAGCCGCATCTGATGCCACATCCACTATTTTTAACGTCTTGCACTTTCAACCATTATCTGAATTCTGAATTTAACCATGGCACTCATTTGTATAAATCTGGATGCTGATTATGCGGCAAACAGCAGTGTTTACCAGCCAGAGAGCAAGGAAGCCATCTTTAATTCATTAGAAAAACACACTTTGCGGGAAGACTTTCAGCGGAGGCTTTACATTGCTCGGGCTGCTTTAATACACGCTCAGTATGCAGAGGAGGCCCATGTTAAAGTAGTGGATAATAGGTGAAAAAGGCTGGGGTGAAATTCAGCCCTCCTCCAATGAGCCATTAATTAGTGCTGAAGGAGGTGAACGACGTGTTCAAAAGCTGAGGATTCTTCATTAGTCATCCCGCGGCTGCACACAAGTCATACAGACACACAATTAGCCCTCCCACCCCGCCGCCAGCAGCAGCGGCAGCAGCAGCGGCAGCAGCCACTCCTCTACAGAGAGGCCGCCGCCGCCACCGCCCGTGAGGCTGGCGTCCACTCTGTCCGGCCCGCGCCGTGTCAGCGTCAGCGTCACCTCGCCGTCACCCTCCTCTGTCACACAACCGCTTTGATTTAAAATACACGTGTCCCATTATGGCATATCTGGCCGTTATAATTAGACGACGGGAGCAGATTTCATGAGGAGACACTGCATGTGATCTAATTAGCATTGTATTAAAGAGCTAAATCAAAGTTGTAGCGCATGTGCTTTTGTTTGAGAGTTCTTTCATCTTTGGGGGATTGTTGTAAAGATTGTTCATGTCATTAATCTCTCTTCAAGATGCTAAATGAGCCAGAATATTAAGCGCATGATTGACAGGCTGTGGCCCAACCGGATTTGGTACACGAGGTTTTTGAAGATTTACTGGAATCTTTCAGGGGAGTTGTGAGTTTTTGAGGGCAGTGTTTTGAAGCCGTGATAGCCATACAGACATATATCAATTGCAAAGCTCTTCCAAACAACTACTTACAGCAAAAAAAAATGACTCAGCTCTCAGTGTGTACAGTTTAACATCTGTGGACCATTTTGTTGACATTAAAATCTCCTATTTACAGCCAGCATGGTTCATTCAGCTAGACAATTTACTACAGGCGCAAACAGACTTCTATTATGTGAGTGTGGGTGTTTTTCTCTGACCACTCCGAAATAAATGACTACTCTACCTTGGCAGCCATAACGCTTTTACCTACAACCTGCACCTAATGTTTCCTTTCAACATCGCAAATTATGAGCAAAAACAAACCACGAGTAAAATCAGGTTTTGAAAAAAAAAGAGGCGGGCCTTGATGGTAAACTTCAGAGGGATGGGCTCTGGACAAGTGTGGCAGCAGCAGAGACAAGAGCAGCATGGAAGAGAGGAAGAGGAGGAAAAAAGGCTGTTCTGCTGGGAAGGCGACAGGCTTCTCTGTGCTGAGCATATTCTTCCATGCTAATGCAAAAAAAAAAAAAAAAAAAAAAAAAAAAAAAAAAAACACACACGCGTGTGCACAGACACGCGCGCACAAGCAGATTCGCTCATAAACAGGCTCCCGTCACTGATAGCCCTACAACTTATTTATTTTTTTGTGTGCTTCCTGTCGCGATACGCTGATAAGTGGCAAAGAGACCAAACAGCGAAAAGTAAGAAAACAACAGCAATATAGTCATTTAAAGGGAGTCTATTTTGAGTCAGGGACAGCTTCTCTCTCCGTTACTGAATTAATCAAATCCAAAGGACATCATCTTCAAACTCGACATCCCCCTAAAGGCGAGCATCTCATTCTGTATGCAGCTGAGGAAGCTTCACAACATCCTAAAAATACAGCGCTCCTGGAAGAGAGGTGCTCTACCAGTCTGAAGGGAAGCATGAAGCACTAGCAGGCCCATGGGAATAGACATTGTGATTAGATGCAAAAACTCTGCTTTCATAAACAGCATTAGTTCTTGTTAGACATCCCACCCCTCCCACAGATGCAAGCCCTCTCTGTTTTGCAAAGCAGGGGAGAAGGCATTATTGTTTTATTTGCATTTTTCGTTTCCTGAGCTCTTTACCCACACATGTTAAACACTAGTGGGCAAAAAGCTGTTGCTGTCAGACAGGTGTTTGGACTGAACGCTCAGTCCGCGTTCATCATCTGCCGGTCCCCGTCTCTGGTAACAAGGCGCCATCTGAATGGGGGATTTTTTTTTTTTTTTCTTTTCCTTTTACCCACTGCCGCTTTGAACTAATCAATTTGCTCCAGGCTATTGCTCTCCTGTGATCATATAATATGAGTCCAATAAAAAGGCCTAATGCAGCACTTGGACAGGGCATCAGTTTATTTTGCTGTTTCATCATCAATGTTAGCTTGGTGCGCAAAGGAAAATTAAACACACACTGATGAGATGCTTCACAGCTTAATATTTAACAGCGTGAACAGCTTCATTTACTGAATGCGAAATCGCACCATATCCTGTGTTTTAAATAATAAAAGCATAAATGATGCATTTTGCAATAAAAGTTATGTGGTTATAGCTTATTATTATATTATAGATATTCAACTTAGGGTTTATTTAGGTCTATTAGAGGTTGCATGCCGCATATTTTCTATTCTAAACAATTTGCTTACCGATAATCAAATATCAGGTAATGCAGACGTTGTTTTTTAATGTTGAGTAAGGGCTGCACTGGCAATGAATACAAATGATATGACTAAACATGTATTTCAATTCCAAAAGGTAATTGCAGCAGACAATTATGCTTCCCATCACTCAGTGTCAGCGCC
>JAPZEA010000023.1:17517434-17528156 GCA_029783685.1 Heniochus monoceros | reverse complement strand
GAGTCTTGTATGTTCAACAATATAGTTTCCAGTGAGAGGCTGTGGTGTTTCTGAGCAGGTTGGTCTAAAAGGAGCTTCCTTTAATACAGAACCTGAGTAATGAGATGGGATCACTGCCATGCTACACAGGAAACTATATTGTTGAACAGACAAGACTCTTACTGGAGTTATTTTTCTTTCAGGATTTCAAGAATTTCATCAAAAGCACTGTGTAAACAATTCAAAGCCTATTACATAATATTCTATTAACCAAACACTGTGAGCCACAGTGTAGCAGTGACCTGTATCTCCAAAAATGTACTGTTCTACACAACACAGGACCAGGCATCGATGTAAGCTTCAAACTGCATAAGAGACTCTACCCATGCTATCATTTACCAGTCTGGCCATGAGATGAAAAATGATGACTGTGTTCCAGCTGATATTATATTACAATGAACAGCACTGTCTCGTTCGGGTATGATCACAGACTGTGTGTGACATTGCCAAAGATAGTCACTGTAAAGCTCCAAATAAATGACTAAAAATTTTCCACTGGCCAAAAGATATTGGAGATATACCTTAAATAAACATCATCAGCCATATCTACCACTGCACAATGAAGACCTAAGCAAAAATGTCTCACTCCATTTTTACTTTTTGTGATATTAATGCGGCAACAATGTGAAATCTTGCCACGGGGCATAACAGCATATTAGCACGCACCAAAAGTTTGTGTTGCATGCAGCTACCAACCTTCCTCCTCTTTGTTTTCCAGAGGTACACTCCAGGCAATGAGGTTTCGAGCAGCACGGCCTTCTTCAGCAACTATCTTCCTCACCTTGTCATGGCTGTTGGAGCGCTGAAAAGACGCCTGCAGGACAAACAGATTCAACACGTCAATTTTGCACTTTATCTGAGAGCCAAGGAAAGATGGTGCAGAGCAGAACAACATGAAAAGTGACAAGCAGATGTGGGATTCATAAGGGGACTTTCAATATGATACCGCGGTATGCTGTCAAAGCTAAGACTAGTTTCACATGAGGCAGTTCTGAGAAACATGACACAAATAAGGTGTCCACACATTCACAGTTAAGCATCAGGGAATAACGGTCACAAAGCTGAGGGGACATTTTTCTCAAGACCATTATTTTCTATGTTGTGGCACCATGGAAAGGGTTCATTCCATAAGGAAGGATGCTTTTTAAAAATCTCATACATTTTTTAACTTGATTTGTCGTCAGTTGAAAGGATAAGTCTGGTCATACTCGTATGTATTTTTTGACAAATCCAATAAAAAGATTAACATGTATTGCCTGTGTACCCAAAGGCTGATGTACTGTAACTTGTTCCTTGGTGCCATAGAGCCATAGAGCTCCACTGCTGTAACAAGGAAAACATTACAGTAAATAAACATCAATGAGCCACACAGATGCACTGAGCGCCACAGACAGAGTAGGGATGTTTGAAAGTATAAAGAGAAGGACTAACACATTGTTGGTTTTGATCTCTTTGCGGGATTTGTTGGCAATAACAGAAATATACAATATGGCTGCCTTATACTTACAACCCAATTGTCAAACTGGTGGGCTAACAAGTAACACAGCCTGAGGCATGAGTATTGTTGCTATGGTTACCTCTATTCTAATACACGTTGTACACTGATTTTGTACAGTGGTCTAAGTATTGTGTACAGCAGTACAGTGTTATCATAGCCCTAAAAATAACTAAATATTCTTTAAACAAGGAAATCAATTACTGTCTGTAGTTATTCAAGCTTTAGGAATTTTAAAAGGTGTGTAACAGAGTGCAAATCTAAAACAGACATAAATACCACAGGCCTTTTCAATGTGTGCAAAACAACTTTATAAGGTCTACTGTGTAGGACCAAAATGTCTGCTGTGTTGTGCCGCCATGTTTCTACAGTAGCCCAGAACAGGCAAACCAAACACTGGCTCCAGAGGGGGGCTTTCATGATGTTTAAGCTTCCGTACATGCTTATAAGGGGATGGTGAGAGTGTTGGTGGAAATCTGCAACTTCACCGCTAGGTGCCAATATATCCAACATATTGGTCTATTATCAGAAAAATAAAAATTAATCAAACGTACTTAATGCTGCTGAAAATGACTGTATGAAATCCCTAATCCTTCCATTCAATGAAAGATAGCAATACTCAGTACCATAAGAGAACATATTACAATTTGCTGTTTCTGTTATTTGTCCCATCGCTGGTGTGTCGTTGTGAGCCGGGGCTGAAGCCACAACACTGCAAGCATTAAGTTTATGAAAGAGGTCTACTGGCACACACTGTGACAAGAAACAGCTAGAGGCAAAAGCTCTAAACCCGCTTTGTGCCCTGCATGCATCATGGTTGACCTACACATTGAGTATGCATCAGTGAACTTGACTGTAACCTCGGGTGAAGCAGATACTGTGAACCAAAATAAATGCTGCGAGAAGTCATTCATCACATCCTTCCAACGGGAGATTAAGATGCCTTGTGATGAAACATGGCGGCAACAACAGAGAAACATTCGGTAACGTAACAGTTTGGCCGAACAGCTCATACATAGATGCATAGAATAAATCTGTTTCAGGCCCTATAAGCATTAACATCTACAACTTAAATCTGCATTGCAATGACAAAGACAAAAATACACTGCGTACCCAATTGATATTATTTGCCTTTGTAATCTTGCATCACTTAATAATCTAACTTCTGGCAATCTGATTACAAAACAACACAGAAGCTTATACCTAGAGGCTTATCATTCTGGATCTTCCACTCGCTGTGCTCCCTCTCTCAGCAGAATAGCCCACACCACTTCTATTCATAAATGATTTAATCTAATGTTGACAAAAGTCTTGTGCAAACTTGGCTATTTTGGTCAGACAACTATAAGATGAGGTTTCAACCTTAAAATACATTGTTACCTGAAACCAACACAAATATCGAGAGCCAGTTCTCTTCTTAATAGCAAATGAGTCATGGAACAAACCGTTCCCTCTTTTCCTGGCTGTCTCTCACTAACACCACCATTCAGACAAGAAAGCTACAACGAAATCACGCCTCTACCACACTTGCAGTTGAAAAGAAAAGGGATGCCATTTATGTCTTATCCAAGAACAAGTGATAATTAGGTCAATGTTTATGTAAAACTAGCATGTAACTCTCTTTTCAGACTATTCTTCAAAGCTAGTAGAATATGATGAACATGACTCATTAGGAGTTACACATGCAGAAACAGTATGCGTGTATTGCTCTGATACTATTTAATGTCCCTAAGGGAGATACCCAGCTGACCTACTTTTAGTGAGCAAAATTCTTTACATGTTGAGTGGCCTGGGTTTTATTCGGCCAAGTGGAAAGAGACTACAAACAGATAAAAGAACATCAAACAACACAGGCCTCACTAAAATGTGCAAGAAATAGTAGGGTGGGTCAGCATCAATGCACCATCTCCCATCTCCAAACGGTAAATATATACTCTGTGTTTCGGGGCTTCGCAGCCACTGGATGACTGATGAATGTTGTGAGAATACCTTAGCTACTCACAGCCGATGGCTAACTGTGTACAGCAGCCTGAGGCAAAAAAAAAGGCTTACAGCAACATTCTCTTGATCCACTTAATCAGCTGCAAACAAGCTGTCTCCTGGGCTGCACTGTAGAAAAATAAGATACAGTGTGGAGCATAACTTCTGTTATATTCTCGGGGCAGGCAATCCTTCCCCATGCACCAGAGAGAGCTCTGACTTTCTGGACTGTGCTGAGTAAGGGGCAAGTGTAAGGTTTCCCTTTTGGCAAGGTCTACAAACAGATGCAAGTAGCAAGACAGTGGGTGAGATCTAGCTCATTAGCATAGACGCAGAGAAAAGCAAAAGATAAGAGGATACATACAGAATAGAAGTACAGTCTGTAAGCAGGTTCCTCGTCCTTATCCACCCCTGACATACTTTTGCAGCCCACTTCAGGCAACCTGTTCCCACTCACCAGCACCGCCACTTGTGCAAGGTGACATCGTCATCTGACGGCAGGACCAAAATAGACTCCTACTGTGTAGTCCACGCTGCCACAGCAACTTGCCCAGCTGTGTCAACTCCTCTCCCAGTGGCGATTGAGAGAGACAAGTGCTCAGCAGACTGCCGGTCCAGCCTTTCACTTTGACTATTCTGTTTGTAATCTAGCCTGAGCCATCAGTGCTCTGCTGAGTTAGCAGCCACTTCTTAGGCCCGACTCACTGCCTGCTGCCGCCTGTCTGCCTGCCACTCTCCTCTGCATGCAGTTTCCTATATTTACAGCTCCTCTCCTCTGCATCAGAGCCCTCTCTCTCTCTCTATGTCTCTCTCTCACATCTCTCACTCTCCTTGTGCCACAACACTGCGCAGTCATGTGAACACAGAAGGCCTGCCGCTCTGCCCCCCCGTCCTGTGCTGCCAGTGATGAGAGTATAGCTGCGGGCTCACAGATAGTGTGTGCTAACGCAAGCCTGGCCGTGCATTAGCCACACAGGGTGATGCTCTGGATCTGATTGGACTCGGCACTCGATGATTCATAGGATGCTGGGGGACAAAACACTCAAACCCACATGGTGTGACTGTCTGCAAATGGTACACACTAACGAAGCTCTCAAGAAGAAGTTGGAACAAACAGGGAGAGCAGGACTACTTACCATCTGACACAGGCTTATTCTATCAAAGTTAATTACTCTTGTGTTGCCCTACATAACACTCCTCTTCTTGTCACATTCTTTATCATCTTCTAGGAAAAATGCAAGAGTGGGTATGTTTAACAGAGGTACTGGTGGAGGTGGGAACATTTCGAGTAGAGAGAGAAGACCACCAAAGCTGGCAGCACCACACCTACGGCAGGTAAGGTCAACCAAAAATGCTTCTTTCCCACTGGATTTGTTAGCTAAGTTAACAGTCACTTAGCTCATGATAGCTAGGATTGCAGACGAATTCTAATGTTTTTGACTAAATTAGCTGCTGTATTTCAGCTATTAGCAACGAGATAATGTGTCAATACATACCTTCAAAGCGGTTATGGATGCATTTTTGCTTTTACCTCCTCCATGCGAGGAGCCTGAGCTGTTGCTACCAGACCTCTCCCTCCCGTCCCCACCTTGGCCAGCTCTCGGGCCGAGACGGTGCTGCCCAGCGCCACGCCGTCGTCCATCATGGCGGTTGTCTTTGGACATCGACCCGCGGTATGTTCAATGCTCAGTCGGTGAGAAATAAACGTCTAGGAACAACGCTGTCTCGGTGTCAGAGTTGATGGAAAAACATGTCTGATAAATACATGACAGCGAGGACAACCAAACACAGGAAGTCTGTTGCGTTTATATTCGTGACAGGCGATGGGACTATCCAATGAAATAACCGTAACATGGAAACAACACACATGCCAGCCAATCGTGTACAGTATAGTTTTGGTAAAAGGGTGGGGCGTATTTTTATTGGGCGGGACTTCAAACTGTCTACCATAGCAACCATGAAGATCGGGCGGGATGTTTGGTTGAGTTCTCAGTTTGTGTCAAGTCGTCTACAGACAGCAGGAACACCAGAAGAGAATTGAACCTGCCTTCAAAATAAAAGCATTTGGGAGCAGCACTTCCTCTACTGAATTTCTGTTTTCTGCTACATTTCTGTACAATATGACACTACCAGGCCTCTTTGATGCCCTAAAAAAAGTGTCTGTTAGTTTCATGCACCACACTTACCATACCAACTTACCATAGGATCTAATCACCACTAAAAGTCCTGTGATTGTCATACATACAAGCAAAGACAAGGACAATTTTGTACACTAACCTGCATATTATATACCGTGCATAACATATATTGAAACCTCAGTGTATACATTTTGTTGACATCTTAGTAAACTTTTGTGAGCACTGTATGCACGGCATCCTTGATAAACCAAGGTTTACGCGCATTACTGAGATTTTTACAAGTTTGACATTCATTTATTTTGAAATCTATGACCGGAAGTGCCTCCGTCCTCTCGGGTGAATGACGTCGAAAACGTCAACCCTAGTACAGAGAACTTTCCACGGTAACAACATCTTCCCTTATCTGTCAGATTTGTTACTTTATTACTGGCTTGTTTGCGTTGTCTTTAGCGTAACTCGGTCTGTTTGTTTTGACTAACACAGTTTATTTTGTCCTCGGTTGTACCTGTATGTCTGTTTCCTTGTTCTCTGTCAAACACATAAAGTATAAACAGGAATTAATTCAAACTAGACACGACATAGTATGTCTACCAGCCTTTTTTTTGCCTATTCGCCTTTTGCCGTAGATTTTAGCAGCTTTCATCACCATGCAAGACGATTCTCACATGTGAAGTTTAGTTTGTTTGAACTTCCTCCAGCTGACCACAAGGTTGCACAGTTGTTGCATTGTTTTGCCTTGGTCATTTGAGTTTTTAGCAAGCAAACCACCCTGGAAGCTAATTAATAACACTTTGTAGCATTTTTAATTCCTCTTTTTTTTTTTTTACTATTAATTATGCGCGTTACTCAACAGATGGGGCCCTCTGCATTGTTGTTGTTGCTGGTACTTCAGTTTGGATTTGGACAAAGCTCTCATAAACATCATGAAGATCATTATATTGGCCAGCAGCACAACCCTCAACATGACATGAACGTCCTTCTGGGAGATGAGGTGTCTAAATATCATTTTCCTCCACCTTTCAGCTTCAGTTTCTACTCTCCATTCATCACCTGCTCACATCTTCTTCCTTTATGCACTTCCAGGACACTGAGGAGATAAAGAAACTCAGCCCAGCAGAACAGAGGAAAAAGATGATGGAAATTGTAAAGAGAATTGATGCAAATGCTGACAATCTGCTAAGTGCAGGTAAATGTATGTCTCTCAGCATTTGTTAGGAACACAAAGATAGATGGAGGTGATGGACGGTCACACTCACTCTGCTGTGTTCTGCCCACAGAGGAGATCACGCTATGGATTCAGCACGTCTACAGAAAATATGCTCTGGACGACGCAAAGGAGCGCTTCCCCGAGTTCGACACCAACAAAGATGGCGTTGTGACGTGGGAGGAGTACAACATGGTCGCTCATGACCAGCTCATCAGTTTTGATGACATGGCTGTTCTGGACGATCCGGAGCAAGAGTCTCTCAGACATGTAGGTAGACTTTTATTGTGTTGTTAATGATCACATTTCCCCATAGCCTAATTTATCTGCAATACCTCAACATGGGCTCACATCCCCTTCAGCTCCATCTGAAGGAGAGGAGGCGCTTTGACTTTGCCGATGCTGACGGCACGTCGGGGCTGAATGTGACAGAGTTTCTTGCCTTCACCCACCCGTCTGAAGTGGATCACATGGCTGTAAGATGAGTTTAGCTTCTACTTCTGCAAAACCTGATATGATCATGCATTCTTCCAAGAGTTCTGTTTCATGTTAAAATTGATTGATTTACTTTTTTTCTAACAGGACTTTGCCATTGAAGACGTGTTTGGTGAATATGACACAGATAAAGACGGATTCATCAGTCTCAGTGAATTTATTGGAGACGTTCGTGGTGATGGTAAAACCACAGAGATTATTTTAAAACACAGAGTGATCTGTTTGTTGTTGTTGTTTCCTCTGCTGTGCCATATTGTCATACTGTGCAAGTGTTAACACTTTTTTTTTTTTGTTGTTGTTGTCAGATGATTCCCCTACACAGTGGGAGATTGAAGAAACAGTGCGGTTTAAAGACCTCTATGATCAGGATAAGGACTGCAAGTTGAACCGTGAAGAGCAGCTCCGCTGGATTGCACCTAATAGCTACGGTTCAGCAAGAGAGGAGGTAAAACTCAGCTGTACCAACGTGTGCAAGGAATACTAAATATAGAACTAACACAAAATTCTTGAGTTTTAACACATGAGCAATTAGTGTATTTTCATATATATTTCCTCATATATAATTTCTCTCCATGATCTCCAGATCACCATAGTCACTGATTTCTTTTCCTTGTTTTCCTCTTGTGTCACCAAAAGGCTCTTCACCTCCTCAAGGAAATGGACCACGACGCTGACGGGCAGATCTCAGAGGCCGAAGTTTTGAAAAATCAAGAAACATTCATGAACAGTGAAGTGACAGACTACGGCAGACAGCTGCACGTATCACATGATGAATTATAGCCGTTCTGTGTGTTCTAGTTTATTGTAGAGTTTTCTCATTTGTTTCTATGAAGATGTCATTTATTTCCTGTGTTGTGCTTTGACACTAGTTGTGGGATTTACGTCACTGTCCAGAGATTGTCGACTTTATCTGTCTACGATCAATGAGCGACACCACCGCAGTGGCTTTCAGCTCCTCTATGACTGAAAATCTGCACATCACAAGTCTCACAAAATAGTCTGTGCTGCAGGGCTATCACGTTAGATTGTTTAATATTGTAGGAATTCTTCCTATTTTGTCCACCCAATACATGCATGTACACCTGAAGATCAGGGAGAAATTGGAGTTTATTCTGATTACATCTATAGAATAAGGTTTGCTGAATTGCAGCTGTGTGTCGTCACCACTTGTCCTTTCACATGTGCCACAATTGTCACTCCATTTGTGGTAACTGCTGACATGTTGCAGCTCTTCCTCATTTAAATCAAATAAGCAAGTGAGTGAGTGAGTTGCTGTTTGAAAGCTCGTTTCCTGAATGTGTCATGATCCGTTTCACTCGCATCGAGCCTGTTGCACTGCTGGGTGTTATAAAGTGACTTCACGTCGATTCTCCAACAGGGACTTTTTTTTAACAGCTGCCCAGATGGCATTACAATTTAAAGATGCGTTTTGGGTGAGTTAGAGTGATGCTACTTATCCCTGCAGTTTGGTTTTGTGATGTTTGTGTTCAGAGCTGAAGCTGACATGAGTATTTACTGAGCTGTGAAGTCACTGTTGTTGTTCAATGTATTTTCTTTGAGGTAATATCTTTCATGTACCTTCCCACTTTTACTGCATCTATGCTTTTCATTTCATACTTGTAATGGATTTAGTCATCTGTCGCTTATCTTTGACTAGCTAATGATTTAGTCCTGTCTTTAGACTCCTGATCTTGTTTTTTTCTCCTGTTTCTCACTTTGAAACTCACTGAATGGGCTCTGAATTGTTGCTTTGATTAAAAAATGTGTTATTTTTTTATGTGCGCTGTCTTGATAAGCAAAAAAGAAATGTTTCATTGAGTTGTGTACTCTTATTTCTAACTAAAATCAGGTGTGTCACACAAACTATGCAACTCTGTCTCAGTAGTTTTTTAATAGTAAGTCTGCACAGACCAAAACAACACTTCAGTACAGCAACGTTATGTTGGTAACCGTGTGTTCTGAATCATTATTGGATTTCCTATCAGTCGAGATAATTTCATCTTTGCGTACCCTTTTAAACACACACAGTATGTGCAACAATGCAATAAACCAGAGCTCAGAATAGCCAGGTAACCAGTTATCAACACGTACAAGCAGAGCATCTGGAACCGGCTAGTTGATCTCTAGCTTCAGTTTACTTTGTGAAGTGCTGTGCTTCCTTTTTCCTCTTTATTATTATCATCCTGCTATCAGTATTCTCATGTAAATTCTTAACTCCATAACAATAGAAATCGACATGAGAGATTTTTTACACCAGCAAGTTTACTTCAACATCAGTCAAGTCTCACCAAAGTCAGAATACTAGTATACGAGGAGGGGTTTTTGGTGCTTTTCCCACTTGGCTGCTTTCCATTCAGACCCCAGCAGCAGCAGCATGTCAACACCTTCCATTCTCGCTGCACTGCAACACCTCCACGTGAAAAAAAAAAAAGTCTGATTCAGAAGTCAGCAAAGATAAACTGGCGGTTGAACATCATTTAAGTCATCACCTATCACCTAAAGACGATTATTTGGGTCTTTTGAATACTGAGCAACAAAGAAACGTTTTCTCAACAATAGGCATACAGCATTTTGATTTAACAACATTTATTTTGACTTTTATTCCAAAATGTAACTTTGTGTGTGAAAGTATGAGTATTTTGATTTTGGTTTCCAGGGAGAGGACTTCATCAGTAATGTTGGGTACGAGGTCATCAGTCAGCGGCTTAATGATGGTCGACGCACTTGCAAAGAGATGGAGGAGCTCTTGAGAATGAGGTGGGCACATGAATTTCATTTAAAATGCACATGCATGAGTAAAATGACTGTATTGCACCACTATGATTCAGCTCTGTTGTGGTTTTGCTTATTTAGGGCATCAGCAGAGGAGAAATATGGCAAGGAACTGGTCACAATCGCCCGCAAGGCTGGGGGTTTATATGAGATCGGGTAGGTGTGTGTGCTCATCTGAGCATTGATATACTCATCTTTATTTCTGATTCTCCCTTTACAAGCAGTCAGTCTGCAGAACTGGACAGAAAACATTTCAATGCATGAAATTTCAGCGTCTCATTTTGTTTTCGCAGCACCATGAGAACATCTTTTGATGAAATGAAAACACGTAAGCACAGGATATGTTTCCTGCATCATCTTTCTTGTGTTTTTCACACATGTCTCAGTTGAGTTTTCAGCTGCGTGTTTTGGCGTCTTTCAGAAATTTAAAATGCTGGGAACTTGCACATTCAGCTCTGTGGACTCCTAAAGGAGGAGGTGAAGAGAATCGAGCAGTTCAGAGAGCGACAGAAAGAACAGAGAAAAAAGGTACGCATGACGAGCTTTTTTTCTGCTTCTCTCATTTGCATGCAGAGGAAATCTAAAAAGAGACCCCTCTG
>JAPZEA010000023.1:17241421-17252816 GCA_029783685.1 Heniochus monoceros | reverse complement strand
TCAGGACCGCTCTGTTTGATTTAACAACATCAGAGGTCAGAGCAGATGACTTTCAGCTCGTCAAGGGGAAGGTTGTTAACCTCTGTACTACTGATAAAGTGCTACAGCAGTGTTTGTATTTTTCCTCCCAACAGTCTATTACAGGCTTTGCACACAGCTGCTTCCAGTACGCTATTGGCAAGAAGTGGCCCCTGTACATGAGCACAAAGAACACCATTCTTAAAGCCTATGATGGCAGATTTAAAGACATCTTCCAGGATATCTTTGAGAAGTAAGTGTCTTCTGGTTGTGTTTTAATCATTTTTTTTATGCACAAATACCTTTTTTTTGCTCTGTCATTGGTAAACTAGAACACAGTAAAAATACTGAGCTAAACTTAAATTTATTTATGTTTATAATAATGACAATAATTAGGATTTGGTGGAATATTAAAGAAAAATGAAAGCACTTTTTCCATTTAAATGTTGTAGAACAATGTTAGAAAGCAAAAAGTGGCTTTAGTTTATGATGTTTTCGCGTCCTTCAGGCACTATAAGCCTGAGTTCGACAAACTGAAGATCTGGTACGAGCACAGGCTTATTGACGACATGGTCGCCCAAGTGCTGAAGTCTTCCGGAGCCTTTGTGTGGGCTTGCAAGAACTACGACGGAGACGTTCAGTCTGATATCCTCGCGCAGGGTGAGATGTTTGGAGAGCAGTATGACTTCCGCTTCTTTGGAAATTGTTATGAAATACTGAAAGCTGTAGGCATTTGAGATGATTGCTGGTTTTTGAGCAGATGTGGGTTCAAATGGTCTTAGTCTTGAATTTGCGATATCTTAATTGTCACAGACATTTTGTCTAATTTCATTCATCCATCTTTTCATTTCTTTTTGTCAAAATGAGTTAACCTTTTCTGCATGAAAGTCCACTTTACACTTGCACTTCAAAAATGTAGATCAATAACTACATTCTTACATAAGACCTACCTCTGCACCAGGACCGCATATACTTTATATGTACTTGCAAAGCTTCAATAAGAAAAAGATCATTTGTCCAAAAACTGAGTCATAAATTTGGTCAAAAATTATCTTGAAAGGTCTTAAAAATCCTTTAATTTAAATGTGCGATACCTGTAGAAACCACTGTGTGGGTTGCTTTAAGGATTTGTGCATATTGTATTTCCTATTTTAGGTTTTGGCTCTCTGGGATTGATGACATCAGTCCTCGTGTGTCCTGATGGCAAGACCATTGAGGCTGAGGCTGCCCACGGCACTGTGACCAGGCACTATCGCGAGCACCAGAAGGTCAGTAACCATCTATGGCCGTCTTGGGGCTCTGAATTGGAAACATTTGAAATGAAACAGAAAATATGTCAAGGCCAAATTGTGGCGTTGCAAACCGACTGTGTAATCTGTGGAGTTATACTGCCACCGTGTGGTGAAAATTGAGAACGAGGTCTCAGATGCTCAAAACTATTCAATAAATGATTCATGTGATTACTGTGAAGCAGTTAAATAGACAACATTATCCTCACTTGACTTTCAGGGAAGGCCGACCAGCACCAACCCCATTGCCAGCATCTTCGCCTGGACCAGAGGCCTGGAGCACCGTGGCAAACTCGATGGCAACCCCGACCTCATGAAGTAAGATGTTTTACAGTTGTAGGAAACATTCTGACCGTGGGATGAAACGTGCCTGTTCTAAATATCTTTCATCTGCAGGTTCTCCCAGATCCTGGAGAGGGTGTGTGTCGAGACCGTCGAGAGCGGCACTATGACCAAGGACCTCGCAGGCTGCATCAACGGCCTGTCCAAGTAAGTTCATCTCTGTGGTGACATTTAGGTTTTACAGTGTGGTTGCTGATGTAGCTCTGACAACTCTCTGTCACACATTAGATTTCACCTTTTCACCGTTTTTGCTCCCAGTAGTAGTTTTGTCTCCAGATCAGAGTTCTTCATTGATTTGAATAAAGGAAATATCCTACAAAGCTCTTTGTTCACTGTCATGCAGCACATCTGCACACCCTTAACATGTCCTTGTTGAATGGTGTCATTAGTGAGTCCAGTATTTATGTCTGAACTGTAACAAACCTAAATGCCCTGGATGTACTGCATGGTTACATAAACATGTTTTGCCTGGGAGGCTTCTGAAGGTGTGAGGAAGGATTCAGCCCCAGAGAGCACTAAAAATAAGGAACAGAAAGCTCTTATCTGTGGGGCATCACACCTAATGTAGAATGAAAGGCATGAGCACCACTATTATGATTACAGGATTCCTGATTGCAAAGGACAAGCATGTCAATTTAAAGAATAATAAAAAAAATATTTTTGGGGGGGAAAAAGATGAGTAAGTCATTGGAGACTTGGTAGATCCAATGTTTCATGTAATCCACAAGTGGATCTCAAGCAACAGGGAAATAATGTGCAACTATTACATGTTTTGTTTTGTTTTTTTAAGCAAAATGCCAAACCATACCATAGTTTCAGCATCTCCATTGTGAGGATTTGCTGATTTTCACTGTTCTGTAGCTCTGAGCTGTGAGAAATTCTAATGGCCATTTTCTGATATTTTATCAACCAAACAATTTAAAAAAAAAACTATCTGCAATCGAATCAATCAAACAAAAACTCATTAGGTGCAGCCCTAATTTGAAGTATGTATCCATTTAGTCCGTGGAGCATCTTTATGTTTTGGGACATTAAGCCTATAATGGCACCCAAGACTGAATATTTGGTGCATTCACAGGCAGATTTCCGTCTTTAAACTCGGAATGAAAATATTTCTTTTTGATTAAATCACCACCATCAGTCTGAAACATTGACATAAGACAGGGTGTTAATTACCCTGAGTCTGACCTGCCACCTTCTAATACAGGTTGGGAACGTGACCTCGTCTTGTTTTTAGCTGACAGCAGTTTAAGCCATGCATGGTCCTCTGTAGCCCGTTTGGTGTAAGGTCTGAGGAGTTTTTTTTTTTTTTTTAACCTCTTAAAGTCGTGTTTTCGTTCCAGGTCGTTTGTTAGCAGGATATCTTAAAAACTTGAAAGCAAGATGTCACTAAAGTTTGGAAAGTTGGGCCGTGGCCCAAGAAAAAAAGGACTAGTCTTGGATCAAAATGTGGATCCAGGAGATTTTAAAGGATTCTGAACGTTGTGAAATATTAATTAAGCGTTTTTGCTCATTTCTATCGATCAAATGAACATCAGTGATGAAGAACAAACTTCACACGCATTGATCCAGGTACAGCTGAAACATTTACATGTGATTAAACCCTTACTCAAGGGTTGTTGCCCCGGTTGGAGGTATGTGCCGTCTAATTCGCCACCTTGTTTCTGCACATGACTGGTATATGTACTGCTTCAGCTGTTGGCTGCTTTGGATCACCTGCTAGCTTGAACATATCTCGCCTTTTTCTTTGAGGCATTTTTCATCCGTCAGGCGTTGCAGCTCACAGGAGGACAACCATTTTTTAGATACTGTCATGTAGCACCACGTCAGACTGTGTAAAGCTATTTTCTCATGCAGCTCACTCATTCTAATGTTTAAGAAATAATGTTAATGTTGATAATGATGATGCTGTTATTAACCAACAGCATTACTTCATGCTGAACCCTGATAAGAAAAACCACAAAGGTCATTGATTGCATTCCTCCAGTTTTGTTTCCTTAAGTATGCTATTGAATTTTCTGATCTGCTCTGTCTTTTCTTGCCTCCTCAGCGTCAAGCTGAACGAGCACTACGTCAATACTACAGACTTCCTCGACGCCATCAAGACAAATCTGGATAAAGCCCTCGGCAAGTGAAGGACTTGAAAGAATATATTTAGCCTGGAGATGGCGGTGTACCTCCTTTTTGTACCTCATTTTTAACTTAAAAGGTCAATAAATCCACTTGCATTTCACCTGAAGTAAAACAATGTACTGTCTGTAGGATTATGTAGTGTTCTATTAGGTTATTAAATGGTTGACACTTCCACCTGATGCCTCCCTAACTATCTGTCCCGTTATTGGCAAGGTTTTATTTTTGTAATGTGAAGTACTGTATTCAATACTGTGTAATGCCTTGGGCAGGACTGAAGCCTGTGTCAAACATATTTGCCAATAAATAACTTGTTTGACCCACTATTGGTGTTTTTTGTTGTTTTTAAAACAAATATGAACCATTTTTAAAGGTAAATAAATTTATTATTTTACAGTATTGTCTGGTACACAACATTATACATACATCTCTATCCACGTTATCTCCACACTAATGTCTAATACAGAAAGCCATTGAAGCTGAACATCTTCCCCTTTGTATCATCACTAAAACTGTGACGACATGAACACATAAGCTGAAAAACTCAAAAAATTGAGCGTTTTTATTTTAAATGCGCTATATCAACATTGCAAAAGGATACCTTGTTTGCAGGTTACAAGTTTGAAAAGCTAAGCACTGGGAAACTGAATATATTGAGCATTTCCCAAATCATTTTCCACAAGGTCCATGGCCCTGTCACATGTTGGGAGGTTGTCGTTCATCACTTGAGACCAGTGTACAGCATGATGGATGGCATGCTCTTGCAGACACACTGGGGCACTTAATATTTCTGTCCGAGTTTTTTGGGACAATTCTTGTTGAGATTCATCCATAAAAAAAAAACCTGCAGAACGAATGCAGGGGTTTGCATTGCTTTTGAAAAATGCTGCAGTCTTGTCTCGTGAAGGCCTGGATTAGGGGGGAAATGGTGAGGTTTGTTGAAAGAGAAGCTGTACCACAGTGGTAATCTTTTGAAGAGATCTAGAGATGGGTGGGAGGGAAACCTGAATGTAATTTCATGAGGTCTGCGATTGGACCCCAAGAAATCCAATGTCCCAGCTCAACACAACAGCAAGCAAAAGAGACTTACAGTGCCCGTAGCTGCAAGGTTTGATCCAATTCTTTGGTAAAGGGGTTCTACCATTAAAAAGGGTATTTTGATTTTCTTTTCGTTAGTGTCTTAAAACATTCCACAGAAACAATTACATTCATAGACTAGAGATCAATACAGGGTGATGCTTGTTAATGCAGAAACCTAAAAAGTAGACACAGTGGTCCTCGGTACAACGCACTGATTACGGTACCAGCCAACGTACAAGAGGACTGATACATTCTGTACAATAATATACAACAAAACACGGATTGTAAGTCCAGTGGAATTTCATTCATTTTGCAGACCTCAAATTTAAATTATCACAGTATAAATCAAAGTGAATCATTAACCTCTGTGACTTGATCAGCTTTGGCAAGTGAAATGAACAGTAACACTTGTTCCTTTCTTTAAGCCTTCACATTAGTTTACCCCAGTAGACTGAGAGAGAGAGAGAGAGAGAGAGAGAGAGAGAGAGAGAGAGACCGGGATTGTCTGAATAAGTGCAGCACAACATCACCATATGCTTTAATGCTTGTAGCTAAAAATGTGCTTTTCAAATTAGGCTCAGATGATGTTCCTGTAGGTAAGCAGCAACATATACATATTTCTATAGATTTTTATTTTTTTTACCTAAATGCTTCGGTTTTAGACAGTCCGCTTTTCTCAAATATAATATATATTTATTCAGTAGATTTGCTGTGTTGTAGAGATGAAAAATATGTCATAAGGTAAAAACTATACACTTCCAAATTTTGTAGCGTAACGAGTGATTCCAGTGCATATGAATGTGCAGTTTGCTGGGTTTCTTCACACCCTCAAAGAACAACCCAATCACTTTGCCTTTAACAGCAAAAAATGAAGAAAAAAAAATAAAACAATCCCGTTTTCATTAGTTCACACTTATATTCAATTTGGGGTGATTTTAATAATTCATGCCGTGCTGAAGCGCCCTGTGCCCTTCCCATAGGTGCTATAATACTCCATTTGAGATAGTTTAGCAATGTCTGGAGTGTTGTTGTTGTTAGCCCGATTTTCTCGCTCGCTGAATTCGAAGCTCTCCTCTTCGTAGTCCTCCTGGCCTTCTGTGTCCTGGGGAGGTTCTGGAGAAGGAAGCAAAGACACAAATGTGATCCCACTCTGTCCTCAATAACACACAGAACTCTTCCTGAAGACACATGGCCTCATTGAGGACCGCCAGTAGATCAGCCCCCCTCCCCTGCCTCAGTATCAGTCTCTACTGATAGAGACAGGCATGTCTAATCCAGGCACTGCTATATTTACTAAACACACAGGGAGGGAGTGACGGAGAAACATCAAAACACTTGGCCACTAGATTACAGTACATGCTGAGTCAAAGTGCATTAGGGACAGACTGACTGACAATAATGCGACACGAAGCCCACCGAGCAGCCCCACTAGGAAATTTGCCGCACATAACCCATCAACGAATTCAAATGTCATCAAGGAGTTTCGTCTTTTTCAAAGCGGAGAGTTTAATTAAGGATAAGTGATGGAGCTATTCACCTTGTCCGTCTATTGAGGTGTCCATGATGCCGTGTTTGACCTTCATGTGTCGGCTGAGGTTGCCCTTCAGGTTGAACTTGCTCGTGCAGTACGGGCACTTGAAGGGCTTGCTGCCGGCGTGGAGGTGCATGTGGCCGAGGAGGTTGTACATTCTGTTGAACGACTTTCCGCACACCTGCAGGACAAGAGCACATTAGTCAGTACTCCTCCATCACGGCGGGTAAAAGTTAAGACTCCACTCACTTCACTCACCTTGCATTTGAAAGGCTTGACCGGCAGGTGGACAATCATGTGCGTTTTAAGGGTCTGCTTCTGGACAAAGGTCTTGAAGCAGACGTGGCACTGGAAGGGCCGCACGCTGGCGTGGATCAACATGTGTCTCTTCAGGTTGGCAGACAGCGTGAACTCTCTGGCGCAGACGTCACACTTGAATTCTTTCATACCCTGAGGAAACGAAAAGTGGTCGGGCCTTTTAATTAATACAGCTAAATATGAGGTTTAGATGAAAGTAAATAATGAGTAACGGGGAGAAAACACACAAGGAGCTCGCGTGTGTGAGCATTTGCGTTCTGGCTTTTGATCCAACTCATGTAGATTACATTAGCCCCCCCAGTGTTGAAAGACAGAGTGGAAAAAGTCCAACAATGGAAAGAATAAACTTTTTTTTTCCCCTTTTGGTTTCAACATTTATTTAACTTTTAGTTTAATATTTAACAAAAGCAAATGTCATGAAAAGGAATGTTTTTCCCTATAGAATAAAACAGGCTACATAATGAAATGGAAAGAAAGACCAGAGTGATTCATCAGACACAAAGGGAAGTAGCTCTGTGAACGACACACAACACAAAACACATGCAAGTGGGGGGGTTGAGCCACACAAAAAAACTCAATGCCTTTGAAGACTATGTTTACAAAGCGACTGGTTTTGGAGAAAGGCCTGTGTTGCAAGTGTGCAGTATACTTTTTCAGTGAGGATTCATACAGAGGATCCTAAGTGAAGCTAAAATACTTCCCTTCCTCCCCAAGTGCGACATTTTTCTATTTCAAATAAAGGTTTGGTGATGTTATGCGGTTGCGTAAGGCCATCCTACTTTAGGTTTTGCTTTGAACATAAACTGGTAGACAAATGCACAATCACTGGGTTTCAGTACCTTCGGTGCAAGGGTGTGCGCTGCCAGTACCTTGTGAGTGAGAGCGTGCTGTCGGAGGTGGTGGATCTGGACAAACTCCATGCCGCACTCGGGGCAAACGTAGGGCCGCACGTTCTGGTGTTTCATCAAGTGGTTATGCAGCTGGCTGCGGTAAGCGAAGGACTTGTGGCACTCTGTGCACTGGTACGTGGTCGGCCCCTGATGGCTGGTCAGGTGGCGCTTCAGGTGCGCGTAGGTTGGGAACTCGAGCCCACACTGGGTGCAGACGTGGCACTGGCCATTCTCGTGCTTGTTCTCGTGGGTCCTCAGCTCGCTCGGGTAGGCAAAGCCACGGCCGCAGAAGCGGCAGCTGTAGGGCTTGACGTCTGAATGCTGCAGCATGTGCCTCTTCAGGTGGCTGGTCTGCGTGAAGGCCTTTTCACAAACGGTACACTTATGAGGTCTGGTTCCCTGGTGGGTGAGCAGGTGAGTCTGGAGGTGGCTTGGCTGCTTGAAGAGCTTTCCACAATGTAGACATTCGTGAGGCTTAATTCCATTATGGCCTAGAATATGAGTGACAAGGTTATATTTGGATGTGTATGATTTCTCACACATGCGGCACTTCCAGCGTTTCAGACCCTCTCCCACATCTACGCAGTACGACTCATCAATCTGTACGTTGATGTCCAGCCGGTCAATCTGCATTCGCCTGGCCAGGCCCTCCGGGTCTGACCACAGCATGGCCTGGCTGTTCTCCTCATACTACCCCGGCAGCGCCATGTCAGCGGGCTCGTAGGCCACCTCATTGGACTCATAATAGCGGTTCTCCAGAGGACTGCCAGAGTCTCCACCGGTCTTCAGGTTTAGTGCCTCTTCCTATTCTTCTTCCTCCACCACCAGCTCTTCTTCCTTCCTCTCTCTTTCTCTACCAGTGTTTTCTTCTTGTTCCTGTTCTGGCTGTCCATCTGTTTGTGGTCTGGACGTATCTCTCACACATGAGGGACAGTTTCCGCAGGCCTGCTCCTCTTTCAGAGAGCCCTGTAGGCTGACTGGATCCTCTGACTTGCCAGGACTACACCTGCTGTTCATGTGAATGCAGGAAGGAGGGGTATCAGACTCAAGCTGTTCACCTTTAATCTGAGCCTGTGGACTTGATACTTTGTGTGGGTGACCCTCTAATTCGGCGTCACTCCTGGGCCTCTTGGTCCTCCCACGCGGCCCGGGTCGTCTTCTCTCACTGCAGTGGGGCTGGGGCTCCGGCTCCCCCGCGGGCTCAGCCAGGTAGTCCCCGTTGGCCCCTATTAGCTGGTCAGCGTACTCGTACTCCATAGCCTCAGGTGGAGGAGGGGGACACTCTCTGGGCTCCCCTGTGTAAAAGCCATTAGGGGCAATGGTAGCCCCAAAGATTTCATTCTGGGAGATGAGGCCGAGAACGGCCGCCTGCGCCAGAGATAGCACCACCACGGGCTCCGTCTGTGTGCCCACATCCACTTGGCCCTCAGTCATCTTAGGGTAGGTCCGCACCAAGCGGCTACTCTCCTCCTCCTGGAAGAAAGCACATAAAACATACGACACAAGTTTAAAAAAAAGAACAAGAAGAAATAATACATCTGCGTGTGTGTTTTTTATTATTGTGTTCCGCTGTTACAAACCGTGCCTTACACAATGTTTCCTCATATAACCTCATTTCCCCATTGCAGGCTCATGATATTGGTAACCTTCCTATTAATACAAACAAACGGTTTTGTGTTGCCACAATATTGAAATTATCATATTATTTAGTTTTTAAGATTCTGTGTTCCAGACTGCCACCAGAAGCAATACAACCTTCCTTTCCCAGGACTCCAGGAGAGTATTAAGATAACGTTTTTAAGGGTTTCTCTGTGTAAGCCGCATTCGGACTACGCCTTGTTTCTTTGCTCTGAATCCACAGAACATTCGATTGAGGAGATAAGGCAGATCTGTGTTAGCACCCCGTTTCCTTCCTTGACAGGCTTTAGAATAATAAAGAACACGACAAGGGATGCAGGTCCAGTCAGGAAGTTGACTTCCGTGGACTGTCCTCAGTACTTCCTGTGGGGTCCCGGGGCAGCCTGGCCGACCAAAGTCAGCTCATCACTGGAGCTATCTGTCCCATTCATGAGGAGCAAAGCTTCTCGGCTCTACACTCTCTGTAGCCGACTTCATAAGGCCTGCCACACTGGGCTTCTTTAACAAGATGATATATGCCGCCAGGCAGTCTCATATCCATAACAGACATTCGAGCTTCGAGCTCATTCTGTATTCCAGACCGATGCATAAGACTCGCTAACATAATTGTATTGTTCGGAAGTGTTTCAGACCCACATGCGCATGTTTACCCCACCACCTGTAAAAGTGGAACAGTGAGACCGGGGAAGAAATTGTGGTATGACCAAAGCTGGCTCTCTGTGGCAAAGGAGAAGCAAGTATTGTTGGCCACTGGTTTCAGATTATTTCTCAGCATGGATCTGACTGGTAGGAGAATGTATACAGAGAAGCTCTGACCCCTACTTTCTTGCCAGACTACACGCTAGTCTTCACTCTGTGCCATACACGCCGGCAAGAGCTGCTTCCTTTCCTGACACAATACTGAGAGAAAAGAAAAGAGTGGATGGAGAAAAGGGAAAAAAGGAAGAGGAGATAGTGTAGGAATAAAGGTGTGTGTGTGCACGCGTGTGTGTGTGTGTGTGTGTGTGTATGTGTGAGTGTGTGTGTGTTGGTAGAGGGGAGTAGACCTGGATGCCCTGATAACCACGTCATTTATAATTACTGCTTTTAAAGTAGTCAGACAGAGACAGACTGTGTGTTTGTGAGAAAGAAAAGGAAAGAGACTGGGTGTGTATTTGAAAGTGTCTGTGTGTGTGTGTGTGTGTCTGTGTGTGTGTGTGTGTGCGCGAGTGAGAGAAAAGAGAGGGAGGGAGGTATGGAGAGAAGGAGAAAGAGCTGTGGGCGGGGGAGGAGTGGAGGGAGGGAGGGAGGGAGACGGAGACAGAAATGAGATGGAGGGGCTGAAAGATAAAGAAAGAGGGGAGGAGAGGGAGGGGAGGGAAGGGGAACGAGAGATTGAGTGAGCATGTGAGAGGAGGGAAGAGAGAAAGGAAAAGGAGAGGGAGGGGGTGTGCGGGGGGGGGGGCTGGAGAGACACAGAAAGACAGAGTGAGTGAGTGAGTGAGAGAGAAAGAGGGGAAGGAGGGAGGGAGAGAAGGAGGAGGGGGGGGAGCCGGAGAGAGAAGAAAAAGCACAGCAAAATGAAAGGCTGACAAAATGAAAGAGAAAAAGACAAATGACAAGGAGAAAGAGAAGGTAGGGTAGTAATTGCAAGAGTCCGTACTTTCACATTTTAAAGTTGCATCTGAAAGACACCTAAGGACAAACAATTAGAGCAGAAGCAGGAAACGTGCAGCGGAGATAGAAACACAACTCCTATCTTTCTGAAAAGATGTTCCCACTGCGGTACTCGTATGAATGTGAAAAAGTAATCTCGCTTTCCCTCACTCTCACGCGCAGACCAGAGTGTAAATACCTCTCTAACAAACTGCAAAACAAGTAACCGCCACCCCCCCTAGCCCTTAGCAGCAACACCTCTTTCTCCATCTTTAGGTTACAAACTCACCACATTGTTCCTGGAGTGATGTTTGAGGTGTTTCAGGGATCTCATCCTTCAGGAGAAATGAGTGGAGTAAAAAAATCCACCTCCTATTTATATCTGTGGGAGAGTGGGGCGGTCCCACGGCTCATCCTCCTCCTACTGTTGCTGTTATCAGAACTGACTGTGCCGGGGGGGGGGGGGGGGGGGGGGGGGGGGGGGGGGGGGGGGGGGGGGGGGGGGGGGGGGGGGGGGGGGGGGG
>JAPZEA010000023.1:16766836-16780701 GCA_029783685.1 Heniochus monoceros | reverse complement strand
AACTACTCCTGTTAAACTGATATCATGTGATGTGTCTGAAAGCGCCGGTACAGCTACTAAATGAACCTAGAGGTGAGACTGTTTTGTCAACATCTGTACCAAAGTCAAGAATGAACTTTCAACTTTAAAATTTCAGCCAACATGAACAAGAAGTCCACAAGTTTTTCAGAAAAACGGGCATTTGAACACCCACAATTCCTTGAAAACTGGACAAGCTTCATCTGTTGAAGACTGTTGTGTGATATAGTTAATGTTAGATATTGTGTGCACAGAAAAACATAACATTGCCTCTCTCCATATAATATATTCCACTCTCTTGAGATCTTAAAACGTGACTGTTGCATTTCGTTTGGGGTAACCTTCACATTCTCCACTCCTCGAGACTATTGTGATGCACAGCAATCCTCACAGAATGAAAGTGTTTACCATAAAATACAATGACTTGTGAACCTCATAAAATACCAAGTAATCCTGCAGGGATTTTTCAGCAGCCTTCTAGACAAAAATATCACAGTAATATTCCATGTGGCAGCAAACAAGAATACTGCTCGCTTGCTTGAGAAGATAATCCATGTGTGTCAATCCTGCAGTGTTTGCAGTATGCATATTTAGCTTTTATTCACAAAATTCAGGAGGTACCAGCAGAACAGAAATCATGAAGCAAAAAGTGGAATTACAACGTCACATTTTTACAACCTCTGCAACTTCATGCTAGAGGTCTCATCTGGAAAACATGGCTTTCATAAAACATCACTGACTACTTAAATGCTTTTTGACTTTGACCATCCTTCACAACAACCCATTCGTGAGTTGTCACGAAATTCAATCAATAGATTCATGTACTGAACACGAGTGTTCCACTTTGATCATGACTTTAGGATGAACAAAGTATAAAGAGTGACAGGAGATCAATAGTCAGTGTTGATCATTTTAAGGAAACAGTCTTTTCCTAAACCAAACTGTGATCGTCACTTGAAATGTTTCTCAGCCAGCTTTATTTTGAAAGTCTAACACATGTTGCATATTTATTATTGCTAACTTGTTGGACACAGCGTGGGCACAAATGATACTTCCAACTGAAATACATTAGTTTGGAAGTCAAACTCAAAGTCAAATTCGCGTCCATGTACATGAATCCTATAGATTAGATTGTGACTATTTCACAAGCTGCCGATAGACTGTATTGTTCCGATACATTTGTCACAGATCCTTAAGCCTCAAAGGACCCACCTGTTAGGATCTGACATTAAAAATACCCTAAGAAGTGTGGAATAGATCACTTATACTGGAATACATCACATAAACGGCAGTGTGTAATGTTCACCTTGTCTCATAGTCAGGTTAAAGGAAACAGGGATAATGTTGAACCATATACCGTACTGCTGTTGATGATCTCCAGTGGGTGTTTTACATTTTTTTCTCTCAGCCTTTTAGTAAGACATAAAACAAGTAGTGGGAGCTGTGAAGGGTTAAGCTGCTCGAGCTGTTTGCTGTCTGTATTTCACTTCCATTACAGCAGTCTCCCTCTGGCTGTATCGAGTGTCTGCTGCTCAGGATGTGGTGCAACAATTAATCCTCAGATTGATTCACTTCCTATTGAATTGCCCCCAAACTCAAGCTGTAATTCAACCTGTCCTTGTTAATCCTAGACCCTGCTTCACTCACACGACTTTCAAAAAAAGTGGCGAGACATGTAGCAACTGTTTATTCATCAATTTCAACTCTACTGAAATCACATTAGTGTTCCAGTGTAGAGTCACTGGTGTGGTCGTAGCTCTTCAGCGTTATCAGTTAAACATTTTCTATTTGAGAAGGGAGTAAGTCAATTAGATCAGTTTATATTATTGTGACTTGAAAGCTTCCAAAATATGACTTGGACTTTGAGACAAAATAATATCTGGCAGTCAGTATATTTAAGTGGGTTGGGGAGATGTGTTATCAGCTTGTCTCTGCAATACAAAATGTGATCAGTGACAATCAGAAACTTGACAATCTTGACATTGGAAACAAAAGTTTAGTGGTTAAATGCTGAGATTTTTTTCTTTTTTTTCTTTCTTTTTTTGCTGTGGTCGTGCTGTGGTTCTTTATTTTTTCTTTCATTTTCAACTTTTAAGCCAACGTGGTTGAGAAGTCCTTAAAAACATTTTGGGAAATACATTTATTGATTTTTTGCAGAGAGTTAGATGAGAGGATTGATACTACTCTCATATCTTTCTGTTAAGGCTTCAGCCAGGGGATGGTTAGCTTAGCTTAGCACAAACTGTCCCTCTGCAAACAGAGGGAGACAATTTTGTGTACCTGTCAAAAGGTAACAAAATCCCACCTACCAGCACCTCTCGAGCTCACTAATCACACTAATCAACATGTTATACCTGTTTTTGTTTAATTTATACAATATCCACAAGTTGTGGTTTAACTGAAGGTTATGTGTTTAACTAATTCCAGGGAGTTTTTACCTTGTTTTT
Organism: Heniochus monoceros; assembly: GCA_029783685.1. Classification (NCBI taxonomy): domain Eukaryota; kingdom Metazoa; phylum Chordata; class Actinopteri; order Chaetodontiformes; family Chaetodontidae; genus Heniochus; species Heniochus monoceros. The sequence continues at coordinate 16,778,236 of JAPZEA010000023.1, read as the reverse complement.
TATAAAATGAATTAAAAAAAGATAGAACTGTTAATTAGTGACCTGGTCATCTGATTTTGTTAGTTTTGGACAGAGCCAGGTGAGCTGTTTCCTATGGTTTCCAGTCTTTATTCTAAGATAAGATAACCATCCTGTGACAGCAGTCTTACATTTATTATGCAGGTATGAGACTGCACGTATCTATCCTCTCATTAAAAGACCAGACCTTGAACCTTGTGGTGAGATTGTTTTGTCATCCAAAAATCTTATTTACCCTTTGTTTGGTTGATGTTTTTCATATTGTTTACAGCTACCAGGAGTAGCTGTACAAAGCTCCATTACAGAAGGTGTCTAGCTGTGGAGGATGAGCTGTCTTTCAGTACTTCCTTTGTTTGAAACTGAAAGGAATCCAGGGAGCAATCAGAGATAATGTGATGACAATATTCAAGGTGAAAGAAACAAAAAAATCAGAGGCAGTTATTCAGCTGGACTGTAGCTGCAGGATTGAAAATGTGCTGCAGTCTTAGATTGCCACTGATCATATTTCCATTGATAAAGTGTTGGGCCAGCGTTTTCCAGAGTGAGATTTCATATCGCTGTTGGGAGATAATATATTTATATTAAAAGGCTCTCAGTGAAATCAATCTTTCCTCAGGGACATGAAAAAGAAGCTTAATAAGTTCTATCAGCAGAAGCTTTTGGGTCCTATAGAGGTCTTGTTCGTTATGATTATAGTGCAGCACTATAGGGCTCAAGGGGCCGCTTTGAAATTGTGAGAACAAATATTTCACATCTGGGAAATTTGTGTGGGGGTTCAGTCGGCCAGTTAGTTTAAACCACTGACTTCTGGGGACAGTATGCTGTGAACATCATTGTGCAACATGAGACGGTAACAATACTAATCCGCTTCAAAGGCAATGTGCTTGTCACAAGTCCTTTAAAAGCTCGCTCACCCAGTCAAAAAGTGCCAGAGGCAAAACCATGAGGCTGCACTTTGATCTTGCCAGGTCTATCACTTTTGATAAGAGCCTCTGAAGCAAATGAGGAAAACATTGTCATTCAAGAAGTAAGCTCGGCTGCATGGCACGTTAATTAATGTAAACTGCTGGAAGCTCAAACGGCACTGCAAGGGGTTGAAATGCCGTGTTTTTCTGTTTAGGTTTTCATTCTTTTCTGTCAAATATTTAATCCTTTGCAAACACATTTTCCAATATATCGGAAATCTGAACTGACTGAACTTTCCAAGCACTCTACATTTCTCAAAGCAGCTGGAGAAATGTAGTTGGATGGAAAGGAGCAGAATACAGATGGGCAGTGTGTTAGAGCATTAGATGGACATACTGTAGATGCAATGTATAATTTATGCCCTGTGCATTAGGTGCCAGACATATTTAACGTACTACTCATTTACAACATCCACACTCCCCATCATTAGCTGAATGAGCAATGCTAAATGAAGCTGTTTCTTGTCTGCAGTCCACGAAAGGCCTCAAGAGCCACATGATTGCAATCTGTATGGATGTAGTATGTGAGCAAATAGCTTTTGTTCAATCCATCAGTGCGCTTGCTGACCAATTACCTTCTTAAAGCAGTCAACGCTTGAAACCGAGAGCTGCTTGTTTCTTCATCACTGTACAAACATAACGTCACTTAAATATGTGAAACTGGATAAGCAGATAATCCTGTGCAGAGGCAGAGGCTGTATTCTGAGCGAACCACCTGTGCTCGGCTCTACCTGTTAGTAAGAGAGGGGAGCTTGATGACAAAAGAGATGAGAAAACGTTTCTCTGAGCTCTTTGGTGTGTGAAACCATTCACAGCTTTTCTTTAGCTTCAAACCTCTTTAGCCCCTCAGCTGTTCACCGCTCCGGACATTATTGAGAGTTATGGTATCTCACTCTTAGATTGTACCCCGAAGACGAACATAATAGAAAGAGTGCGTACTCTTACATCCTGTGAGGTGTCGAGTAGATAAAGAAATGGAGAGGGCAGTATATACAGCACACTGCAGAGCCACAGCGTTTCACTCACTCTACCAACTGGTTTTATGGAATTATTTTCATGGGAATACAAAATAAAGCATGTCATGCTATAAATAATGTGGTAACTGCTCCTCTCAATTTGAGAGAGAAACAAAAGTGGCATTGAAGTGACATTCCCCAACCACAATGTAACCTGAAAACAAACAGGAGAGGGAGTGAGAGCATTTACAGCTCGTTCTCCTCGTGATAATGAGAGCCCGCTGAGTCAATCAGCTGAAAGCTAACATGCCAGTGGGCGTCTCCTGTGGAGACACCCCGTGTCTACTGAGCCTGAAATCTAAATACTCTGGAGTTGTTGACTTATTTAAATGAGGTAGATGTTGCTTTCATGCCGCACAGCCGTCCTCAGACATTTGCAGGATGATTTGAGACACTCTTATGGGGCATTTTGTTCACATACTCACATTTCTGGGTACAATTTGGAGTAATTTCCTGCTGCTGTTTGTACAGTGAAGCCCTTCAGGCTGCGTTTAGAAGGTTTTGTTGGAAAGCTTACATTTTATCCATCTTACTGAGCCAGAGCTGGGTACCATTACTGCCACAACTTTCACTTTAAATATTAAAATTTCAATCCCTGACAGGGGCAGATTTAGACATTTTTGAATCCCCCATTCAAAAACTGTGGCACAGTTCAACAGAAGGAGGGCACATTTGAAGAATAAGTAAAAATGTGTTAAGATTCACATTTAAAGCCAATAATAAACTGTAAAAACATTAATTAACATTAATAATAGTTGCATAGTTTATTCAGTGCAATAAATGAATGCCCAAATTAACAATATTAAATATTCCACTATGAAATAATATCAATGAATAGCTGCTATTTTTAACTCTGAATAGCCTACAGCCATGGACAATGGACACAGACATGTAAAAGGCTCCCTAGGAGGGGCACATAAGGGCAAGACCCTTAAGACCCTTAAATCTGATTGGCCACCCCAGTTGCCACCCCATTATCTGCATCTCTTTGCAGTTGTTTTGTGGCTGTTTGTAGTCACTTTGCATCTCTTCATTGTTTTTTTGTGTCTTTTTGTGGTCATTTTGCATCTCTTCATAGTAATTTTTGTGTCTTTTCAGTTGTTTTGCACCTATTTTTATTAGTTTTGTGTCTCGCTTTGCATCTCTTTGTAGTTGTTTTGTGGCTCTTTGTGGTTGCATTGCGTCTCTTTGTAGTTGCTTTGCATCTGTTTGTAGTTGTTTTGTGGGTCTTTGTAGTTGCTTTGCGTCCTTTTGTTGTCATTGTGTTCCTTTTTGCAGTTGTTTTGCACCTATTTTTATTCATTTTGTGTCTCGCTTTCCATCTCTTTGTAGGTGTTTTGTGTCTCTTTGTAGTTGTTGTATTGACTTTCCAGCAGTTAATGTTTAGTATCACTTCACACAGGCTCTGGTCCTGTTACAGGCTGAGGCTTGTAACCAAAAGGCCCATTCAGTGATCCATTTATGATACTAACATGCCACCGCCGGCCGCCCCCCCGGCCCCGACCCTGAGACTACACTTTGTCTTACTCTTTGAACCACCAGAGTTAAATGAAAATCATTTATCTGTGCCTTCTCACAAATACCCATAAATAAAGATATTTGAACTTCAGATTGCACTCAATATGATGGTTCTACTGTTGTTATTGTTACTGGAAATCCTACTTGAAGATCCTGTGTTATTTTAATGTTCTGATGCCGCACATATCACTGTGCAAAGCTCATGTAAGAGTGATGTGGATAGGAGACAACTAACTGCGAACATGAGACGCATCAGTCTCTGATCAATAATGAGCTTATGACAGTGATGGACTGCAGGAATTGCAGAGAAATTGGAGAGACAAATTGTCCGGAGCTCAGACTACACAGCCCCACCTTGTTTCAAGGTCACTGCTTTGTAGCTAAATGTGAAGTGATTGCTGTCAGGCATGATCTTACATGAAGACTCTTTAAAGAAAAAAAAAGTAATTATGAAGAGACAGGGTTGTTAAACACCATGTGTGTAAGATGAGTGCCACAGTTTGTGTGTGTGTTACCACTTTTAGGTTTGCTGTTTCCTTTTCAAACACTTTACTATCCATGTAGCCTGCAGGCTGCTATCTTTGCTGCCATTCTGAAACAGAGGTGCAACTTGGAAAACAGGTTAAAAATATTTTGTTAAAAATCGTGCAGCGGGTGGAATATTTTTTCACCCAGATGGTTAGAAGAGTCTTTAAGGCATCAAAACATAAATTAGTGCTCGTAAAATCATGCAAGCCTGTGTTCTTTGGGAGTCTCTCTGGCCTCTCCAGTCATTAAGCAGGTTATAATTCAAGGGCAGAATTGCCTTAAACAGATCAGACCTAAGTTGAGACGATCATTTGGCTCTGTTGTGATGTTGTTGGCACTAGTGTTTGACAGCAGTAACACCTCATAAATCCTGTTCGTCTAAATGATTCCGTTTTTGCCTCCGTTAAAAGGATAAACATGATTATTCCATCAGCGTTTCTCTTTCTCCATCTGCCATTGCGAGAAAATGTGAATGCTTCATTAGATGCTACAGCATCCTCCTTCTGCTTAATGTTGTAAAGCATCGAGCAGATTCCCTACAACATTCAACCAGGTGGCACATAAAAGTAAAACACCAAGCGGAGGCTGCCAGCCTTGTCTGTGTTTTATGGATGCTAAAATGCTACAAGTAGCATATTTAAGCACTGACAAAAGCAATGATACTTAACATTTTAATACATTGTAATCAGCACGTCTTCAGATTAAAAACTCAAGAGGTAAAGCTCTTTGCTTCTGTAGCTCAGCTGGTTTCAAACTCGGCCCAGTCTCATTACACTTTCTCGTCCCTCTAAAGATATACTATTAAGCCAGCCTTTTACCCGCACTATGTTGTTGTCTCTAACAGCGGCAGAAGCACAGAAAAACAACAATTTGAAAATGCCACAGCCAACAACACAAAGCTGGAAATAAATACCTAAGCATGGTGCCGTCACACTGCCAATTGCTATTTGGTGCTCATTCAGAGTTGTTCTTTAAGTGGACTAAACCTGGAATTACAGGAATAAAAGCATGATTGATTCCTCGCTCACCACCTAGGGATACAGGCAATAACGCTCTCTGCTCTAAAATAAGATGTGCGCTACATGACCAAAGTGGCTTTCTGAATGGAACCCACATTTGTGTTCAGGAGAAAGTGTGGTTGTAATCTCGCTGCAAGCCTGAAATCAATAGAATATATTAATCAAATTCAGAAAGCAAAGTACACCATCGGTTTAAAACTCACATAGACACACATGCAGAGCATTTCATTCCACTGTCTATTCCCCAGGTACAATGACAGGCTTCATATAAAAGAGATGACTTTTTTCTCTGGAAGAAAAAGCAAGCGGACCACAGCATGTGACAAAGAAAGATAGCAGGCTCCCAGAATAGCATATTTTTGGCCCGATGAGAGGGATAGTGATGATGAGTGTCTGATACTTTTTTTCACGTTTTGAACTCGGGTTAATCATGACGAATGAGACCGTTTCCAGTCCAATCAAGGGGAGAAGAAGTTGTAACTAAAGCACTCTCCTGGAGAGGATTTCATCAGACAGACAAAAACAGATTTAGGTGACAAGATCATTTAATCTGGTTGTGCATCCAGCATCTCTGCACAGCGTGGTGGGTGATCTAATGCTGCAGCGATCTCATCCAGAGCTGCGCTAGTTTGTGGGTGATACTAAAGGGCGTCAACCACACGCCAGTCAGCCATTAATTCACATCATACAAATTAATCCAAGGGTAGGCCTCTGCCACACACAGAGAGCCCCTCTGCTTTCCCACCATGTGTGATATATTCCAGCACTGCTGCACACAGCCACATTCTGGCACCCAGTTGAACACAAGCGTGAAAGCTAGAGGGGAAAAAGAGAGGAAAAAAAAGGTTGGAAAAACTTGAAAAAACCTTGTGTCAGAGTTTTAAATAATGCAAGTCAACGTAGACAGTCTGGCCTGAAAAGAGTCATAAATACCACACACGTCAAGCCTTCATACTGTACTGTCTGCCACATCTGAGCTGCAGACAGCAACACTGGATCTGTTACAACCCAAACTTACTGAGCACTTTTACAGTTTCAAGCCACCTAGTTCATTTTTGTCATTAATCATTAACCTTTATTAGTTAAAGGGATCAGAAATGTGCTTTTTTGCTCTTTCACTAACACATGAAAAGATTGACACCCCTCTCCTGTCTGTATGGTAAACATAAGACCTCAGCCAGTTAGCTTAGCTTAGCACAGAAACAGGGGAAAGAGATAATATGGCTCTGTCCAAAGGTAACATAATCCGGCCACCAGCACCTCTAAAGCACAATAATTAACATGCTATATGTTACTTGTAAAAACTACACATTGTGGTTGTATGTGGGGCTATATGCTGAACTATTTCTTAGTCAGGTGCTGTGGCTTCCTTGAATCTTGTTGTCACCCAGAGGTCAGGTGCAAATTCTTGTTTTTACACTTAAGTTTTTGTACAGAGGAGACAAACAAGATATCATATTACTGAGCTCTAGAGGTGCTGCCAGGTGGATTTCTTAAGAGAGCCCTTGTTTCCGGTCTTTGTGCTAAGCTAAGCTAACACTCTCCTGCCTCTAGCCTAATGTTTAGCAGCCATGTTTGCAACCATCATCTGATCTAACTTTCTGTAACAAAGAGAATAAGCATATTCCCATACTTCTCTTCTTTCATGTATTTTTTGGCCAATCAGGGACAGAAGAACTTAAAAACAAGCGGACATACACAGCCCTGAGACATTATCACCTTTAAAAAAGTAGTTACAGCTAACACATTTGCAAAGAGTTGACTATTTACACACCCAAAAGTCACAGAACAACATTAGCATTCATTTTTATTTGTGTTTCTGGATACCTGATAAATTAAAGTCCAGTATTACCGACCCATGGTATGCTCAAACTCCTGAGAAATACATCCAACTCTTTAACTGCTGTATGTTCCTTTTTCTTCAACAGCTATTCACTTACTTTGTCTGCCATTTGGTGTGGGGTATCTAGTGCACAGCTAAAGACTGCTGCCTGTTGAAAGAAACAAGGTTGTTGAGAGTGCTGAGACTGAACTATATAGTAAATGTGCTATAAACCAAAACTATGAGCTGAAAGAGGCTAAAAAGACACAAAGAGCTGCAGAGTTCAAATTATACAAAGTTAAGGAATTAATATATATTGTAGTGTGGCTTAAGCTTCATACCCAGTCACACTCTAGTGCTCAACCAAACGAAAGAAAAAAAGTCTACTGAACTTAGCGTGTTTATCCGTGCCTCTGAAATGGCATTTCAGCCTCTATTCTAAAAGACTCTGTCGCTTGCACATAACCTCACAAAGATACACAAGGCTGCTTACCTTCTCTTCCTTCTCGTGGCAGCTATCATTATCGTGGACCTCCTCTATCACATCTTCAACAATGTCATCTGTTGCACCCTGCTGGGAATCAACAGCGTCCTCCACCACCATTTCAGCCACAGCGTAGGTATCAATTGGCAGGCCCTGATCGGCTTCCTCTGCACACGTCTCTGGTACCTTGTGAGAGTCCCACACAGCTGCCACTTCCTGTGTGTCATCTGAAGTGGTGGGCTTGTTTTCTGGTGCTTGGATGTCACTCTTAGGAGGAGGAGAATAAGGTGGAGGTGTCTTCGCAACAGCAGCAGCAGCAGCAGCAGCCCGGCGGTGTCTGACTTTGAGATCACTCTGAATCAGATCAACATCCGCCTTCGCATCTGATGGGCCTTCATTACTCACATCTATAACAAGAAAGATGGAAAGAAGCCCATATGTTACAAGAACACTTCACATACTTTACACAAATACTATACACTTTATATAAGTTATGGTATATTTACTTTATTTATTCACTTTAAGAAGGTGCACTTAGAGTGGTTAGTGTTGAAGAAAATAGACATTTAATTGAAACTATAAATTAATATTTGATGAGATGAGCATCTGCACTGGTTTACAGACATAAAAACCGGGCAAGATATATATATCTTTTAAACTTGGTCATTGTCTTATCCACATTTGTACCTTTGCAAAATGACAGGACAGCAGAAGATCTACTCACAGGATACACAGCAACAGTATTTGTTTGTTGATTGTCTGTCGCCTCCTTTTAAGGCATTATTTGACTAATAAGAGAGATTCTGGCCAGGTCAATTTGATCTCTGTGTCTGGAGCTGAATCCAGTAGGTCTAAATAGTATAATCAGTCACATTCACATACAGTATCAAAGGTAAAAGAGCTCATAATTCAGAAAAAATGCTGTTATTTTATCACATGCTGTACTTTTGTATAATTCTCACAGATGCATTCATGTGAAAGCAGCTGCTTACTGTTACAGATGGATACGGCTGAGGCAATTTCAGTTTTTAATTTCTCAAAATATATCATATTTTAGGACCTCAGTAAAAGTAACAAGTAACCCCAGCTGTCAGATAAATGCAGCAAAAGCCCATTGTTTCCCTCTGAAATATGATGGCGTAGAAGTATAAAATATCAAATACTCAAGTGAAGTACAAGGAGCTCTGCTTGCAGCACTGCAGTGAATGCACTGCCAACATCTACTAATAATAATTCTACTAGGCTACTATGATAATATCATCTGTCCTTTAAAATATCCATCTGAATCAGCATATGAGGTCAGCTTTTACTAATGCCCCAGAGTTAATAATGGCTTTACAGGCGGCTATGTAATGATAGCATGTTTGTATCTCTTATAGCATCACTGTAACCTTACTAAGGCTAGATATTAATGCTAAGAGTACCTGCAGTACCCTCTTATACTTTTTAATGTATGGTGTCCTTATGGCACTGTAGCTATTTCTAACAGGACTATCATATTTCCATTATATTGCTGTGTCTTACTACGAATCACCATAACCTACAGGCTAATATTCCTGAATATACCTGTGAATTCCGACACCTGTAGACCGCACTGATCTACCGCCCGGTAACGTTATTTAGCGGATCTTTTTTACCTGTTGACTCCGCGGAGCTGTGCGACTCCTCCGGGCTCGGCTGGACCACCGACGCGCCTCTCTCCTCTCCGGGGCTCTTGCCGTCGCTGTCTGCGGCCGCGGCTGTGGCCTTCCTCCGCTTCCCCCGCACGGTCCGGTAGATGATGAAACCCGCCAGCACGGACACCATCGCGATGACGGCCAGAGCCACGGCGGGACCGTGGCGCCCGATCATGCAGAAGAGCGAGGCCAGATCCACGCGTCTCTCGGCGGCCACGGTGTTGCTGTTTTTCAGCGGCATCGCGATCTGTCGTGGAAGCAACAAGCCCTTCTGTTGTTCTGTCTCTGCGTGTGTGTGTGTGTGTGCGCGCGTGAAGGCCCGACCGAAGCTGCTGCAGGCTGCCGCTCTTCCCTCCACGTTTTCAAGAGTAGTGACCTCTTGTTGCTGCAGAGCTGCGAAGGGGTGCAGGTGCGAGCTGCTCATTGGCTGACGGGATCACGGGCTCTCAGCGTTCATTCATAAAAAAGGGAAAGACGCATGTTTTTGATCTCACACAGCCGCCCGTGTCTCTATTCATCTCACTTCTATGAATCAGCTATGAGGGTGTGACATCCCACTGATAGGATTTAGCTCCAGTGTGCTGTCCTTACAGAACCCCGCCCCCCCCCCCCTTTTTTTTTTGACAGGATTAGTCCCATCAAGGACGAGGATATTCACCTCCGGATGTTTGAGAGCACAGCTTGTTTGTGTTCCTGCATGAACAGAACACGTTGTTTCCAAGCCTGTGCACCCAAAGTTTGGTGAAATAATAATAAAAAAATGTGGGTAAGGTCAGGGTTATAGCAGAGGGTAAACCTGCTGCAGTTACTCATGATTTTTTCCCCTTAATGAGTGCAGTTATAGTGAGATATTTCTCATGTTTATGGGATCTACCTGAACCCCTCACTTCAGCACCAGACCTATCTGGCACGGTGAAAGTCTCAGTAGGGTTCACAGGATATTACCATTACATAAATTAAATCACATAAAAATTTCACATCACTTACATCAATAAATGTAAAATGTTTATACATGTTGACTTTAGTTCAAAATATATTTTTGGACACTAGACTTGGAGCATCTTTGAAAATGCAGAGGCTGTTTGTGTTCTGGTTATATTTCAAAGCAAACTGAAAATAGTGTGAGCTTTGAGGCTGTAATGAAATCCAACAAAATTCTCAACTTATTTTGCCGTCATGAGCTCTCCATTTCCTCTCACTTTTGTTGTTTGTATAACTAAATGCCTCTCGATCAATATATTCCAGTAAACATGGAAAAAATGCAGGCCTGGAGTATTGATCTGAGAAAGATGATATAGTCATTGAAACATGTTGTACATGTTCTGGTGTCGCTAATCCTCTGAGACTGATCAAAACATTATTAATGTTAACATGTGCATTAAAAACGTTTTCTCCTGTAGCTCCAATCTCCAAGGTGAGATCTGTGATAGAAAACAATCCATGAGCACGCAGGAAGGAGCCACTGACGTCGGCATTCCTGGCTAACAGCTCCACCCAGTGGACAGCTGTGGTAATGACAGGAAAGTTCCTGAAGACTGGACTCCCTCCACCCAGAGGAGGAAAGTTGGAATAGAAAGCAGAACTTATTCAATAAATATAAAAGTTAAAATTACATCTTGTGCGGCTTATTTGACTGTATTTTTATATATTCTTGCCACAAATAAATAAAGTGTAGCTATTTCAAATACCCTATACTCTATAATGGATGACTCACTTCAAAGATAAATGATCAAACAGCCTCATTAAGAAGAAGGAAGGATAACATTTTATTTACCGTCATGCTATTTTTCCATCGAGTTTTCCATGAAACGTTTTCTGAATTTGTTCATGACAAAAAGCGAAACATTTCTTTGCAGCAGTTTGACCATGAAGGCCTGATTCAAAGTAAGGACAGATTGTAGTTTCCCTTTGCTTAGTTGAGTGGTTCTTGCCATAATATGGATCACTACAGTAGCTGAATGGGGCTATTTACTGTATCCAAACACTGCCTCTGCACAACACAATGGTGTCAAACACATTAGGAAGCCAAGAAATTCCACTAATTAACTTCTGAAAAGGCACACCTGTTACATGAAAAGCATTCCAGGTGGGGACCTCATGAGGCTTGTTAAGAGAATGTGCAAAGCTGGCATCATGCTTTGTTTACACTTTATTGTTTTATGTAATATTTTGTACGTTTGATGTCTACATTGCAGAAGATAATAGATACAAAGAAAATGCTTCTTTATTGGACAGGATGTGAAGGTGTGTCTAAACTTTTGACTGGTCTGTCATTTATTTATCCTTTGCATCTGCTACGATCCGCAAAACATAAGAAATAGCAAATAGGAACAAGTGAAAACTCGTACAGTATG
>JAPZEA010000023.1:16672716-16684680 GCA_029783685.1 Heniochus monoceros | reverse complement strand
TTTTAAACAAAAATCCTGGCCATATCTTACACATTGCCCCTTTAAATGTGCTGATACCACTGAAACAATGCAAAAAATACAGATAGGCTAAACTGCTAAACTATGTGTGCAGCTCAGAGACAGTTTACGGTGTATTACAGGTAAGAGTGGAAGCACAGAGCTCTTTCACTCCGTCAGGTCGAACCATGCAGCACATGGGATGAATGAAAACTTCAACCTGTTCCACCTCTTTCTAGGAAACGTGTCTGATCTGAGGGGAGAATGTCAGATTCTTTAAGACAATTTGCCGTGATGGAGTCAGCTTTCCATGTGTTTTACAGGCTAATTTTATGTCTAATAAAGGATGCTGCTCACCAATTTTCCTCCTCAACTTGACATTGTTGCAAAGTTGATTCATGTTTTGCACATTTAAATTCCCACACAAATAAATCAGTGAGAGGGTCAGGACTAATTCAATAATGGATCTGTAAAAAAACACCATCGACTTTATGACAGCATTAAAAACATTTAACTAATGCAGAAAATCTTTGTTATATGTGTATTGTCTCTTCCATGTGCCTTTTTCTGTATGATGGGTTCTGTGGACTTCAGCATTAATGTATCAACACGCTGTAAGCAAACAGATTTGTACGCTGAGTTACCGAGGGTCACTTAAGATTCAAATACCTAACAATAAAAATTACATGCAAAGCTAAAATATTGTCTTTCATTCCTACAGCAAATGATTGCCGACTTTTCTTAATGACCACGGACAAACTTGGTATTGTTCTTCACCCTCAACACTGCTTTGTGAAGGAAAAAAAATGCAATACTGGACTAAAACATTTTATGTCCTTTGCATAGGTGGACAGGTTATTGATCATAGAGGTTATTGATTACATAGTTATTGATCAGCTTTTGTTTCCATACTGCACTGCAAAGCACATTCCCAAAGCCCTCTCTGTCAATGATGGCTTATGCTTGTTTCTTTTGCCTTTCACTGCTCTCCTTTTAGCACCTGAAATGCATCCAGTTCCACAGACAGCTTCTGCTGAGCAGGAGAGCATGAAATCGCTGCCAGCCAAGAATTCTGGGAAACGTGCTGATTTCTTCAGTCCATATGAAACTGACAACAATTTACCTTGCTTTCACTTTTTTAAGCTCTTTCTCCATCAAACTGGGCACCCTGCGCGCTTCAGGTCTTTTTGTCTCTGCATTTTGGTTGTTGTCAACCATGTGAAAACAGCTCATGCAGAGTGTCACCATGCCTTAGCGATCGCATTTAAAATGCAGGTTTTACACACTGCATTTATGAAGCGTGCAGAGGTTTCCGACAAAGCCCCGTGACAACTTCATCAGCGTATTTATTTGACACAACATAATTTAAAAGAATACAACTGAGCAAGAATGACTTTCTACAAGGAATTATTAACATCATTTTACAATACGGCAACTATCACACAACGCTGTGAAATGCACAGTCATGTTACATGATCCAGTATGGATCTGAACCTTGTTAAAACCATTACACGTCTGACACATGGATGGTGTTGCTGCGGTCTGGCAAGGTGTGAGGAGTACCTTAGCACAATTGAGCAAGTGTCAACCAAAGCTGGAATCAAAGAGCTTTGAAGCAGTGGACCCCTGCCTGTGTTAATGTTCATACATACTCATCTCTAAATGCAAAACTGACTCTTATGTCCATTTTATTTTACCTTAATTTTGCTGCCAACCAGCAGCAACCACAGTTCCCTGCAGAACCATGCCAACAGGCAAAAAGTGTTAGGTAGTGTGTGCGCCTGTTAGTCCTCTTGAATGGTTGGAATGACAGTGGTAATTATCCTGTCATGACACAGCAATTAAACAGAGGTATTTAAAGCCAGTGCCGACTGTGAAAGAGAAATGATAGGCTCTTCCCACTCTTGTCCAGCAGTATTCTCTCCTATTCTGTGTGGGTGTGAGTTACTATTGAAATAGAGGGAACATGAATTTGCATATGGCTTACACCAAGTGGTCACACTGTAACAGCTAATCTCTGGAGTTGTTTTTCGGAGCACTGCGTAATAGACGGATTAAATATGTTCGTCTTGTCCTTCAATTTAATGGTGAACCGAGCGGGAAAAAAACCTGTTAATTAAATTTGATGTATCATGCATCATTTACGCACATCCTCTTTGTCAATGTTCCCATTTTCTGAGTTCCAGATATCATACACAACGATAAGTGAGACAGATAGGAGAGATTTTAATTCAAGCATGTAAAATTAAGCCATCTCGCCCTCGATGCAGTAAAATAAGACTCAACAAACATCTCAGAATATCTTAGATTTGAGTCAGAAATAATATGAACACTCATATTTGGGTCACCCTAAAGAATCCTTTGACTGACTTAGCCAACTGTTATCCTCTCCAATACAGGTGCAGTTTGCAGATACAAAACACATGCACATGTAACAGTAGCAACAGTGGCTTATTTACACACGAAGCAGACAGACGTTTGAGTTGATTTGTGTCCATCCGAAGAGTGGAAGTCCAATGTTCGCTCTCCTTTTAGCTGTGTTTTGGTGGCGTGCCTGCGCAGCAGCAAACACAGTCTTTCAGAGTCAGGTAATAGTTCTCCATGGGGTTTAACTCTTATCACATTACACGTAGTTCTTTGATAAACTGCCAGTATAAAATTGATTAGAGCAGCTTAACCCTCAAAAAAAGCACTTATACTTTTGCTCTAAATGCAGTCAGTGAGATCAGCAAGAGCCACCCGGAGTCAGCAGGGAAAAGTGATCAGTACGTTGGAAATTAAATCCCCTAAAAAATGAGTCACTTTTTGCCTTATTACAAATGAACCATCTCATTGTGGATTTGTTCTTTGACAGGACTGTGCTTACAGTTATCCATGACATTCATCTTCTGCAGATCAGGATAATTTCCACTGACTATAGCCACAGGGTGCCAGTTAAGATCATTTCCCCCCTCAATCAGGAACCCATTGTGGTGCTGGCATCAGTGAGCCTCACTCAGTAAGCAGGTGGTGCAGGTCTATGAGGCTATTTAGTCATTAGTCATCAGCATTTGTCATGGCATTTGGGATGCATTGGGCCTCCTCCTTTTCTGCTTTTATGGTGGAGGAAGTTGGGCTTCCTCCTGTTCCACACTGATCAAAACCTGGCAGCTTTGTACTTTTAATGCATTCATCACACTGAACGCCGGCCCAAGATGAGGAGAATGAGTTACTTAACAGTGCAAACAGTAAATGATGATGATGATATTCCCTTTATTTCATGCAATAAAAGGCATGACAATGACACTAGTTGTGTTGTGCTGGACTGAGGTGCTTGTAGATCCTCAGTTCTTTGCAGTCGACTTCAGTGAACTTTATCTGAGGAATTCCTCGACGCACACGCTACATGCAGAGAAAATTCACTTACTGAAATAATCTCAATTGTTTCAGCGAGAGTGAGAGAAGAATCTTGTGGAAAATTGTGGGAAGACGAGCGTTTAAATTATTCAAGGGTCCGGAGTGGAACTCATGTTAGGCTAACTCAAATCAAATCCCTGGCATCTGAAGTAACAGTTAGGAAACAACATATGGATTTCTGTGACTGACATCTGCAAAGAACACCTGCCAGTTTCCTCCCAGACGAAAATGCATATACCACTCTTGCAGTATATATGCCATGGCCCTGTTTAATCCTGAGCTGTCCTGTGCCTCTGGTTCATCGTCCCTCTGCGCTCTCTGTCTGCCTGCTTTGCTCAGCGATTGCCAGTCTCCCTCCCAGCCAGCTACTCTGCTTATTCTGCTCCGCCAAAATTCTGGTTCGACTAACCAAACCTCTATCTTATCTACTGGTTAATAAATCTGCATTTAAACCATTGTAAACTGTGTGTCTGAGTCCTGATTTTGGGCCCAGATAAGTTTAACACAACAGAATGGAGAGAATGATCTGACACAGTCACAGTCTAAGTTATTGAGCGTGGTGTTTTTTTAGCATTGAGGGCAATGACGTTCACCATTTGCCAGAACACCGTGTAAAGGCAGTTGTGTATCTTCATTTTAAAGAGACTAACATTCCACCCACTTGTCTTGTCTTTCCATGTAAGTGAGAGACGGGGAGGACAAAAGAATGTGTCATTGTTAAATGACCAATGGAGCAACCCCCTGTTCTGTACATACCAAGGTCACTGGGACATCCACTGATGGGGTCACATCAGCAGTAGCTACTGAAATATGCAAGGAGAGACACAATGACTATAATCATGTGTGTAATTACATGATACGACTGCCTGTTTAGAGACTTATTGCCACAGAATGGTTAGAAGGTGACTTTCATGTTTATGCCTCTAAGCCACTTGGCCAGTAATGTCTCAGGAACAATGGCCGCTCTGAGATAAAACACATTAATAGGATGATTTCTGCACACGTTGTAGAGTACAGGGTTTACAGAGTTTATAGTGTTTAATGGTCAACTTGCTGCCTGACGACTACAATGGTGCACGGTCAACAAACAGCCAGGTTATGTCATGTAGCCTTTATGTGAATAAAATATTACCTTGACATTAATGTCTTAATGTTCTTATCTCATTTATTACTTTTCCATTGTCAGGGTTATCATGCGCTTGAATCTTTGGTTCTCCTTCATCACTTCCTCATCTATTAACCTGGATATCAGTGCTCTGGAAAGGGATGCCTTGTGTCACATTATAAGCAGTTGAAGTAAAAGATAGGAGACCAGCCTGGGTCATCATGGCAATCTTCCAAACAGCTTTTAAACAGTGTTTCACAATTGATAAACAACCGTGCCTGTAATTAATATTGTACATTCATGGTAAAAGGCATTCTGCATAATTACTCCACTGTCTCCTCCAGAAATATGCACATTCAGTGTTATTATAAAGCACACCAGTATATCATATTAAGTCATAAATAATGTGCCAGTAGAATTAATTAATTTTATACACACCCCTCCACACTCCCCCTTACGTGGTACTTTACATTTAACGATGTCAGCAGTTATTGATGCACTCTTTAAACAATGACATTTTACATGCCTTTTAAAGGGAGCTATTTTGTGAGGCGCTGATGGTGTTGGTAAAATTTCTTTATAGATAACATGAGGACTTTGAATAGCAGATAGGTTTAAACTGTTGTATTTTTTATGCATTCTTTTCCCACCACACATCTGTAGAGATTTAGTTGATTAGATTTTTGTTGCTTACAAAACTGTCAGATAAATAAGAGAAGTTTTGTCTGATGTATATGTGTGTAAGACAGTATTTTACCTGGTTGTTAAGTGGTTGATTTTTGGTAGCTACTCACAGCAGGCTTGTGTTGGATACATTCATTAAGTGGCTGTATGTAAAGCCTAATTAGCCAATTACCCAAACAAGTAGAAGTTACAGATAAAGCTGTAAATGATCACTGCTTATACATTTAATAATGGCCAATGGGTATTACCCATTTTCCTGTTAGGCTTTAAAAAGATGGGTCCGGATTTTTTTCAGGTCCATCTTAATATAATACTCACATGCCCATTTGTTTGTTGAAAGAGTTATCGGTTGCTGTAATAATTCCTTCTCTCCATACTAACAATGAAGAGATCCCCTTTGAGTGTGACTGTACTGTCAAAGATGGGGACAAAATCCATAGTCCTCATTCCATGCAATAATGTATTCCAAAGTTCAGCTAATATGAGGCTTCAGCAGTCTGAATTAGCTGAATCAGTTAGCTATCTTCCAAAGAGACACTATTCTCAGCCCAAAGTTTGCCCTGGCAGCCAGCTTGTGGTGGTCGCATGTACTATAGGTTTGTTGTTGGGACAAAACACCTGCAATAGATCCACATGTAAGAAGGAGGATGAAGGTATCCACTTAATGTGGTTATGTATTGTTGCTTGGAACAAGAACTGTGGATTTTGTCCATGTCCAATCATTTTAGTGCATTTTTTATCTCCATTTGGGACTGGCTCTAATGTTTGTATAGACTGGACCATGTTATTAGGGATGTGTCCATCTTTTTAATCCTTTTATTCAAGACTTTACAGTATGCAGTACCCCAAATATTTATATACATCACCACAAATATGCTTTCCTCAGCAGACAATGATTTTTTGGGTAATATTCACATTTAAGATAAAATAAGCCTTTATTTTGTTGCAGCAACACAATAACAGAAATCAAAGCAGATAGAGAAAAAGAATAGAAATAAAACTAAAAACGAGCAATTAAACTAAAAAGGCAAGCAGTATACATACAGTACTCACGACCAGTGTTGTGCTTAAGTAGTGTAATACTGTCAGCAAAGTATAGGATATGTAAGAGTAATATACTGTAACAGCATACCCCAGAATAATGTATATATGACAGTATAATATAGTATAGTATACTATAATATAGGCTGTAATATAGTATATATTCCATACTTTAATGTAGTATGGGATGGAAAATATGGTATAAGGTGAAATGCAGTAATGTAGTGTAACATAATAGTCCATAGTATAACAGTATTAAGTATAGTATAGCAATATAGCATAGAATATGATATATATTATATGAAGTGTCTGTTTTCCACTGAGGCTACATGTCCTAGAACTTACAGTGCAGTAAACTGTCTTCATTCATTGCTCTCTGTTGCCTATATTTTTGTTTACTTGCGTGATTAAAAAGTTTGCATTCAGTTAGTCACATCTGGTTCTGTTTATAGGGCACCATTATTGTGCACTGCAAAAATAATGATACCGCAAAAGCAACAGGCCACTTGCATGATGACATATAAGGGCGTAAGCCAGGCTAAAAGACTGTTTTAAACTAAACCAAATAAACACATTAAATAAGACCTGAGCTGGGACTGACAACTGTCTTCATTTCACTCATAGCAACTATATGCATACAAAACAATAAACCATCATGTGAACAGCAGAACACATTTAAAAATGTCTTGGTAACCTTTGATTTGATATTGTTTTACAAACTTGAACACAGTAATGTTGTCAGCATTGTTCTGTTTGGATCATGACCACATTCCATGCAAAATGTATTTGTTTTTTTCTAGATAATCAGCTTTTGATCTGACAGTGCATCACGTGACCTATCTCGTACAAGATAGCAAACATACTAATGAACTTGTGTTTGGTTGGATACATTCTAATAAGTGGACCTCTGATTTCTTCTATATTGTGTCAGATTAATATGTCTGAATATGAGGGCATTGGAGAACATATGACACCACTTTTGTAGTTCCTATCCTCTTGTCAGGTTTCCTTTTTTTTGATAAATACGAGATGTTGTCTTTGATGGCTGCTCAACAAAGAGAGAGCTGTCTTCAGCTGTAACCTTTCTGCACCAGAATCTGGAACATGACACATGTCAGGCTGTGATAAATGGTGCAGTGTCTCAGTAATTTCACCAGGAATGCCCTTGAGATGCCCAAAACCCCAATCGCAAATGCTATTGTTGAATTAAACCATAAAAAGAAATCCTTCCCCCTTGACATGATGGGAACCATGCTGAAATGGAAGAATGTTTTTATTCTCTCCAGGATTTACCTGTAGTATTGTGGCTTATGTACAATGGAGTGTTTGCATTCCTGCCTGCATGAAAAAGAGGACATAAAAAAAGTGCATGGCACAGTATGTTTTTTAGATGTATGACACTATTGTAAAGGCTTTTCATGTTAAAACTATAAAGAAAAACGATTGATTAATAATATTTTCAAATGATATGTCACTTAAAATGCTGTACTTGCATAATCCAGAGAAATATAAAAAGATCTCATATTAGTATGTTATGTATGGTAACTATTAAAGAGCTAAAACAAGTGATACTGCAAAATGGGCAAAATGTATGAAAAAATATGTCAAGTTAAAGACATATATTAATATTAATATTACATATTTTCAAGTGTTAATCATTTGATTAATAGGAGTGTTGTTTATCGATTGATATTGATATCAGTATTTCAGGCTCCACCAGCTTGCCGTCGATGTAACATTAGGAGATTTCCCTAACGATTGAGATCCACACATTCAGAAGCTCACCTGAATATAATCACTGTTGCAAAGGCAGTTGTGAAGACTGGACACAATGGTAGACCTATATTTGCTGATACTGTGTTCCATTTCCAAACAAAAAAGAATACTTGCATCAAATTCTGTCTCACTTTCACCACTGTTTTATTGCCAGAACGTGACTGATTGTGTAAAAAATGATCTCAGAAGTCTCAGTGAGCAAATCACATCTCAGTCTGAGGATAGCAGGACGATCTGGGCCTGTTAATGTGTGCCAGCTTGCCAACTTGACTCGACTTGTCTGCAGCAGGCCTGAGACAAACTAGTGTGTTGACAATTGGACATTATAGTGCAAGGTTTGTGAGACAGTTCTGATTCCCAAAATGAAGTAAAAATGCCATGGCAACCACATTAGATGCATTTTTCTAAACACATTTAAGAGACACTCTGAAAACACTGGACCCATCCATGGCATATTTGGCTGACTGTCATGTAGCTGTCTCCTTGTTTTTGAAGAAAAGGTAACACAAAACACTTTTTTTTTGTTGTGATCACACTGACTAACCAAAGACATAGCAGTTGCTGTTTAAATGCTCAGGAATGTGATGGGAACTGCACTCACCACCAGTAAAGCCTCTGTCATTGCAAATTGTACTTTGATAATATGCCACTGCTGTGAGAATCAGTGCTATTTTGGGGGGGAATCCATATACAGCATATTTAGGACATCGAAAATACTGCAAGCTGCATGACATGGAGCAGAACTGCATCTGTGACTATCTGGACAAATACATGCTCAATTTTGAACAACCTTACCTTTAAACAATGGCCGCACACTATTAAGCATTATTAATGTAAGTGAGGAACAGGCTGTGATGAATAGTTTTGAGGTCCAATTCCCCATGGAGGCTTATCTGTAAAAATAACATGAAGAAAAAAACAGCAGACTTACTATCACTGGTATTCTTGCTCAGGCTCACTGAGCATTCTTGTGTGTGGTGATTTGCCCAGCAATTAATCCAAAAACTGTGGCTAAACTACCCTCTGTGATATCCTTTACATCCTATGACAAATAGAGTGGTGGAATCTTAATTAGGAGGGAATGCGCTGCAGATGTAGTAGAGTAGCGATGGGAAAACAGATGAGGCCATCACACCACACAGCAGGGAGCTGAGGAGTCTGGTCCCCCATCGCTGTGTCCTATCCATAATGCCACGAGTGTGCCACATGCCTCTGCTGTCATCTGCACGGTGCCACCAGGGGCCCCCAGGGGCCGGGGAGGTCCTCACTATCCAGCATCAGAGTTCTGGTGCATTTGGCTCATTCATTTAGAGAACCTTCACCAACAGAATGACCCTAAAAAATCTGCTGCTTATTAAGCAATGAAGAGCAACCGCTAGTATCCTATAGTTTCACTCTCACCATTTTTCTTTTTGTAAGATACACAAGTTATGATTTACTTGCAAAGCAAACATTTTTACAGTAAAGTTAAACTGGATCTTTAAAGTAAATAGATGTGAACTGGACGTGATAAATCATGCAACCATATCTGCATGGCTTGGCCCAGTGTCTTGCCCCTGGGACTGCTCCCGTTTTATTTATTTTTTAAGTTTCTGTGTTGGTCATTGAGGTTCCCTTTTGAAAAATAGCCATAGTTTGACTATGTCTGTTCAGCTGGCTGCCTTCAATTTTATACCTGCAAAGTTTCAATCTAGGCCCTCCCTGCGTCCTTTAACATTCGGTGCCCACGCCAGCACCCTCCCCCCACCTTCTTCTCCCTTTTCCAGGATTACTGGTAGAGACTGCACTTGTGCCGTTATTTTCAACCTTGGTGGACAGGGGCTTCGGTATGTATTCTGGAAATACTTCAAAGAAAAGCAAAAAGGCAGCAATTTTCTGCTTGAATATCTCTCTGACTAAATCCATTGATCATCCTTGGGTTTCCTGAGAGAGAGGGAGTGAGATGGAGAGGCATGTTTTATTCTCTAATAACTCCTACCTTCACCCCTTCCTGCCTCTCTGTTGTTGTGTTGTTGTTGGTCGCACTTCTGCTCTATTCCTTGGAGAGCTGCTGAGATTGAAGTTATTTTATGCTTCGGCTCCCCGGGCCCCAATTTGAAAACTCTTGTGTGTCAGTTTTCACACACTCCTGTCATATGGCAAGGAACACTGCCGAGTTTTGCCTTTTACTTTATTCTGTGAAGGCATCTTGTGGGGCATTCTGCATTTAGTGACAAATAGGTCAAGGAAAGATGACAAGTTTATTGTCTGCTTTAAAAATTCATAAAACTTTTGTTTTGTTAGTGCATTATTTGTATATGAGAGGTCTTGAGAATGTTTTGACTAGGCCAGGTGTGGAACTGTTTTTTATATTTACACCCAAAACTACAATGCACAGTGGAGTTCTGCTCCCAGAGGCGTACCTGATGCGTAACTCAGATGTCATGTTAATAATTTAATGATGAAATATGGATAAAGATGGTTACATGCATGCTGACTGTGGGTGACATAAACAAGAGAGAGGGGAAAAACAGTTCATCTTTACCTGCATAATTTTATTCATGAGAGAAGCATTCTCTGGTCACTTACAACTCCAAACCAGGTTTGGAGATTTGCTTAAAGTAAAGTCTTTGTCCACTAGAAGATACTCCGAATTATCCTCGTGGAAAGTTGGAAATGGTTGGAACACCAGTGTGTAGAAAACTGCTGAAGGCCAGTTATTGTTAACTAAAAAAATTAATGAATGTATCCACATTGTGCCAGCTGTGCATAAAAACATTGGGAACAAGTTAACATAATCCATTGACAACATGGATCATGATTTTCACTGCAATCTGTGCAAATCACTGCAATGTTTTTCATTTATTCATTTTCATCATTTATTTTTCTGGGCTATTTTTCAGTGCACTGGTGGTCTGAGCTTTTACCCATACGCTAACAGCTAGCTCTGAGCCTCGTTGATGATGACTTGAGTTTGGATTTGATTTAGAGCCTAGTCCTGTTAAAAAAAATGTGCTGTTTTGAGAACGAGTCGATTGCTCGGCCTCCTGTATTGCTGCTTGCAGCTTTCTCTATATCATCGACTTGCATAGCTGGAGAGCCCCTGCAGTTCTAGACGGATGCAGCAGTTCCAGACCCACAGTTTTAGACGTATGCATGCGACACCATTTGTTTTCCCCTTTTTAAACTTTTTTAACAACACAGTAATATTACAACATATCACCAGTTTTAAACAGTTTATTGAAGTATTCATGATAATAACTATTATTGTTATTCCTGCTTCTTTGTTAAATGTCATTTAATTGACTGAAAGTAGGCCAGACAGACTTCACACACGGAGAGCAACTGTACTTTCATTTAAAGTATTAAAATGTCAGCATACGCAATTAAAAAACTTGGATTTTGATGTTTTCAGCATTTAGGGAAAATCCTAGTAATTCTACCACCGTCTATGTAGTCAACAACTGACTGTCAAATTAGATAAAGAAAGAAATTCAATAATGTTTTTCAATATTTTTGGTCAGTTTTCACTCTGAACTGGAGGGATTTTAAATAATAAGTACTCTAATAATAAATCGTATTTTTCTCCTTTCACCTTTTCTCGTATCAGATAAAATAAGGGCTGCATTTAAAAATAAAATGCATAACAGAGAGCTTTTGAAAAATGATCGATCATATTTGGCCCTTATATTGTTTATTTTCTGAGCCCTCAGTGCAGGTTTGAGTGGGTATGTTTGCTCAGAAGATGCTCTCTGCTTTGTCTCGTAGTGGCGCTTCACTGCCGCTTTTAATAATCGGCACGATGCCGATGTGGTTGCGCCTCTGACAGTTTGTTGAAGTGATGAGCTCTTGCTAGCACGCTGCCTCTCTTTCTCTCTCAGAGGACCTCTTCGACCTCTTCAACATGAGTGTGTGTGTGTGTGTGAGGTGTGTGTTGGGCTGTGCTGCCACAAAAAGAGCCGCAGCATCAGCCTTGAGCACACTTG